>CM031614.1:11303062-11328560 GCA_018398815.1 Conus ventricosus
CTGCAAATTCAGCTTCTGATTGGTGTCCATGATGCTGTAGGCATTTTGGAATCCAGGGCAATAATTTGAGTGAATAAAACAAAGTCTCTAGCTCTGCCTCCATCATTTTGGCTTCTGATTTTTACAGCAGGTTAGAGTGAACAGAACTTATCGCTCAGCTACTGGAATGTCAGTCTATTTATGTGCAAAAACTTATCAATTTCTGAAACATCAGTCCGTTTATTTACATCTCAATACCAGTTTTTGGTTAGCTTATACTTCCTTTCTCTTGCAATCTCCTTGATATGAATTCCATGTCTTACAAACAGCACATGGGCTTTAGCATAATGATGGGCAGTGTTAAGCAATCAATCATGGCATCCTAAAATACACATTTGACTGGTCAGTTTTGTTCGTTATCAGTTTGAATAGAAAGAAAGCATATTTATTGATGCTTGTTGTTGGTGCTCATTTGTGTCTTAGTGACCACATCAGGCTAGAAATCACCAAGGCGAAACCTGTGTGTGAACCAAGTGCACAATGGATGATCAGTGCTTGAGCAATGTTGAAAAAGGCCATGGGATATTGGACTAAATAATGTGCACTGTTTGGCCTACACAACCGAGTGCCGATTTTGCCATTTGTAATGTATACTTAGAGGCAAAGAAAACGCAATTCCATTGTCAACTGACAATTTTATTGAAATGAAACAAACACACATCAAAGCAAATACGTGTGACAAAGTGCGACCACTGTACATTAGTTTGCCTATAACAGGTGCACATTCGCCTGAAGTGAAGCCCATTTAGGCGCGACAGAAGGAATACACTGTCAATATCTGGTGTGTCCCCCTTGAGCACGAACACAAGCTTGCAAACGTCGGGCATTGAAGCGCACAAACGACGGATGATACGGATCGGTATCACGTTCCAGTGATGCTGCAATGCTTGGTGAGCTCAGCAACGGTAGTTGGGGGATTCTGCTGACCTTGCACACGTCGTCCAAGTTCGTCCCACAAATGTTCAATGGGATTCATGTCTGGGGACACGGAGGGCCACTGCATGACATCCACATTGCTGTCCCGAAGGAAATTTCGTGTGAGAACGGCTGTGTGGGGTCGAGCATTGTCCTGCTGAAACACTAGTCTGTTGCCACCATGCTGTCTCCAGAGAGGAAGAAGAACTGGCTCAAGAACAGTGTCAATATAACGCCTTGGCCGTCAAGTTGCCTGGCACAAACACAAGCTCCGATCGAAATTGAGCATTTATGGCACCCAGACCATTACCCTCCACCCCCATAACGATCTCGCTCAATGACACAGGTTGCCAAAAACGTTAAACCCTGACGTCGATACACACGATCACGGCCATCCGGGAAAGAGACATTAAACCCGGGGATTCAATCCGAAAAAACAACATTCCCCAAACCCTGTTCCCCCAAAGCCACCTGCGGCACCCCATCGCTGGCGTGCAAACGATGGCGATGGGTTAAGATCTGACATTGGTATGGTCACGTGCCCGTAGCCCTGCTGCTGCCAGACGCAGACGCACGGTACGGCTGCTGTTTGGGTCTTTCTCAGTCCCAATAGTGTTGCGGGCTGTTAGTGCAGCTGGCTGGAAACGATTCCGGAGGTGCTGCGTGACAATGTAGGGGTCCTGTCGTGCCGTCGTCAAAACCTTGGACCCTGGGCGTGGACGGTCGTTTACACTTCCAGTGTTTTGGTCCCGGGAGTCGCAAGACGGTAAGGTTGATGGGTGTACATTGAAATGTTGGCGCGGCCCTGATGTGAGCAGTCCCCTGCCCTCAGCATGCCAATGGCTTGATTTCTCTGGTCTGTAGTTAACCGCGGCATGGTGCTACGAGTGTCAGTAAACGCCAATGTGTGTTTTTATAGGGGACAGTCATGGGCTTTTTTGCATGCAATCACAGTATGCCTGTGTTGCACGTGTTTTGCAGTTATCGTAAAAGATGTGTTGGAGTGTTTACTCAGACGTCATGAACCCAACTGTGCCTGTCAATACAGATCGTCGCAATACAACATACGCGTGCTGGGTTGCATGCCTCGTGCAAAAATTTCACATTATTTTGGCTGAGGTGACATTTTTTCGGGACGAAATGGGGATTGCGTTTTCATTGCCTCTCATATATTTCCCAGGCAATAGAATGTGATCATTTTCTCTTCACAAAAAATAAGAGCCACCCCCAGGTTTGATACGATTTGTGAAATTTGACACCCCCACCCCACCCCTAAAAATGTGTGTATAGTATATTTGAGAAAAAAGTGTATGCTTTGCCTTGTGGTTTGAAACTTACAGTACATCATTTCAAGCGGTGGTATTTATGTTATTTATAGTTCAATGTGTTCAATTCTCTGCGCTTGTATGTCGAATACTTATAATTTTGTTTTATGTTTTTATTGACCAGGATTTCCACCAGTACAATTGTGTGATTCAGAATGTTACAGACCATCAGTTGATGATTATTGGCTTGCATTGCATACACAAGCTTTCCAGTTTCTGACTAGTTGGTCCCATATGATGATTTGATAGTGAGATTAATTGTGCTTCTGTCTGCAATTATGTTGTGGGCAGATGGATCATGCCCGTAATATTTTTGAAGTTGATGGATATGCTTGTGATCTTTTTGAAATTGTGCAGTATTTAAGTTGCTGAAAATGTAATAACAGCAAAATATGGGGCAACAGTGCATTGGTGTTTTTTTCCTTTTCCCGTTCATTTTTCAGTGGGATGTAGATGGGAGATTGTGGAGGGAGGGGCGTATTTTCTAATATGTTTTACCATCATGAATAGCAGGAGGAGGTAGAGTTTTTCTCTTATAGGTTTACCATTATGAATACAGGAGAGGTAGAGTATTTTCTAATGTTTACCATCATGAATAGCAGGAGGAGTAGAGTATTCTCTAATAAAGTTGGCCATCATGAATTGCAGGAGGAGGTAGAGTGTTCTCTAAATGTTGACCATCATGAATAGCCAGAGGAGGGAGAGTATCTCTAATATGTTTACCATCATGAATAGCAGGAGGAGGTAGATATTCTCAAATATTTTTCCTTCTTTAAAATTGCAGGAGGAGGTAAGTTTCTCAAAATTTTCCCATCATAAATTTTCCCAGGGGGTGGAGCAATTTTTAAGGGGGCCCCAAAATGTTTAAAAGGTTTTAAAATTTTTCAATGGTTTCCACAAAAAAGCAGGAGGGAGGGGGGGGAGTTTTCCTTGGGGGGGTTTACAAAAAAAGGCAGGGGCCCCTCTTAGGGCCAAAAAAATTTAAAAACTTTCAAAAATTTTTAAATTTCCAACCTCTAAACACCCCCCCCCCGATTATTTTTGGATCCAAGGGGGAGGAAGCCACCAAACCAATGGACGGGTTTGGACAAACGTTTTTTTAAAAACTTCCCAGGGAAAAACCCTTAATTTTTGAAAACCCCCCTTATTGGGGTTTTTTTACCAACCCAGGGGTCCCCTTTGTCCTCCGGGCTGACCTCCAAAAATTTCCCAAATCAAAGGGGAAAATTTTCTTATTTGGGGTTTCCCCTTTTATTACTTTGGGGTTTTGAAAAATAAACCAATCATTTTTTTGCTGGGGGGAAATCGGATATTGCCCCTTTAAAAAGAAAAATTTCCTTTTTCCAAACTAAAAAAAAAAAAATTTTGGCCCCCCCCCCCCCCCCCCCCCCCCCCTGGAACCCCTTTCCCCCCCCCCCCCCCCCCCCCCTCCCCCCCCCCCCCCCCCCCCGTAAAAAATTTCCGGGACCAAGTACTTTTTTTAAAAAAAAATCATGGGTTTCTTTCCCGTTGAAAAAAAGTCAGTTCGGGGGGGACTCGAAATCCTTCCTAAAAGTGCGCTTGAAACCCAAATAAAGGGGGTTTTTTTGGGTTTTTTTTTTTTTTAAAGCATTTTAATTAGACTTTCCCCCCTTTACTGATTTGGCCCTTTTTGGGAAACCCCAAAAAAACTTTTTAAACCCACTAAATTTTCTCATAAATTTTATGAAGTTTTAAACAGGACTTTAAAGGGCTTAGGGGCCCAACAAACATGAGGGAAAATGTAAACAGTTAATGGGACATTTTGCTGCTTACGTCTGGATGCAATGGGCCCTTTTCTAAAGGCAATAGGGTGAGCTTTGGGTTTTTATCTTTAAGGAATTCTCCCCCATGTTTAACCACCATCCTTTTGAAAAAAAAAAAGGGTTCCCCAAGTTTTGGTAGTGCTTTTTTCATTTGCCATGAACTTTGGTTTTTGGGTGTTTAAATTTAACCCTTTTTGGGGGAACCATCATAATTTTTTTGGAAATTTTTGTTTGCAAAAAAAATTTTTTCTGTTTTAAATTGCCCTTCCCGGGTTTCAAATCTTTTGATGTTAAATTTGCCCAAATGGTCCCTTTCATTGAGAAAAACTTGTGGCAAGGCTAAATTTACCCCTGCTCTTGAAAACCCATCTTTTAAAACCCTTTCCCCACCAAAGAAGCCCTTTTGGCGACGACGGGGCGGAGCGCCAAAGTTCCCCCATTTGGGGACAAAGTGGGGTTTGCCCTTAACCCCAAATATTCTCACGATCCTTTTTTCATAAAAAAAAAACCGGGTTTTTAAACCATTTTGGGGGAGGGTTTCTGGCCGGGGGCTAAACACCCAAATTTGCTTTGTCAAAACCCACTTTTTTCAGTTCAGTGTTTTATGATTTATTCCAAATTGTTTTTCCATTCACAAAGGACACACCCCCAAAGCACTTTTTTACCTCGACCTTGCTGTACATTTACCACAGATCAATTTGCGGGAATATTGTTAGACCCCAGTTGTTCCTAATACGATGAAAAAGCCCCAGACAGTCACAAGTAAACAACGATATTTGGGGGCTTGACCGAATTATTGCAACGTGAGGCTTTGGGGCCCGGGGAAAAATGGTTGGGAGACGAGGGAGACCCCTACTTATTACCCTACTGCATGCGCCCCATGTTTTTCGTTGACCAGAAAGCACTGACTAAACGTTCTTTAAACTCAAATTTTGGAGGGGCGAACAAAGGGCTTTAGGCAACGAACTTCACACACACACTGTGGGCCGACTTTTGCTGGCCGAGGTTAAAGGGGGGGCGTGGCCGACTGACGTCATGAAAGGCGAGCAGCAGAGAACGTGTTTGGTGGGTGTACACTTTTTCTATAGATCACTGAATGGCAAGGGTTCAGAAGACCAACAGGCACAGAATGCCTTTTTTTTTCATAAAAAAAATTTTTTCTGTTAGAGTGAAAGGGGGCGTTGGGGGTGGGGTGTTGTGTGTGTTCCTTTTTCTTTCTTTCATGTGTCCATTTGGCCCTAAGAATGTGTGTTGTGGTGTGTGTGTTGTGTGTGTGTGTGTGTGTGTTCCCTGCTATTGGAGTTGTTTTAAATTTTTGGTTGTTTCTTCCCCCTTTTTTATTTGGGAAAAACCATACTTTTGGTTTCAATTGCGAGTTTTAGAATTTTTTCCCCCCTTGGTTTTTGGGGGGTTTGTTGGCATTTCTTCCTTTTATTTTTTACGTTTAGGGAAAAAAACCTAACATTTTTTTTTTTTTTTTGCATTTTTTTTTTCCTTGAAAAATTTCAAAAAATTTGAAATTGTTGTTTTCCAATTTACTAAAATTTTATGATAAAAAAAAGTACAGTGTATCTCCTCCATTTTCCCAAAAAAAACTTGAGAATTGGGTTTTTTAGTTCCAGAAAATATCCCGTTTCCCCATATGCTGGTATAAAATAAAAAGCTTTTTTGGGAAAAAAGGGTTGGGGTTGGGGGTTTTTTGCAAATAGATTTTCTGGAGGGGAAAGGGTTAAAAATTCGAGTTAGCCGTGTGCAATCTTGAGTTATTCTACATAAACCATTTAATCATTCATATCCACTTAAGCCTTTTCAGAGCTGCAAATTATAGGTGGACATTGTAGGGTAACTTGGCCCTGCAAACAGTGAATTCACTGTCAGTGACTGGTGGACACTTAGGGGCAATTCAGCGTTGCCCAGTGGAGAACTGGCTGTAAATAATGGCTGGTGATTAATGTGAAGTATTTCAGTACTGCAAGTGGTTAGTTTTTGGGCAATGACTAGAGGACAGTGTAGGGTCATTCAGCACAGCTAACAATGAACCCACTGTCAATGACCAGAGGACAGTATAGGGCAATTCAGCACAGCTAAAAATGAAACCACTGTCCAATGGCCAGTAGACAATGTAGGATGATTCAGCACAGCTAACAATGAACCCACTGTCAATGACCAGAGGACAATATAGGACAATTCAGCACAGCTAAAATGAAACCACTGTCAATGGCCAGTAGACAATGTAGGATGATTCAGCACAGCTAACAATGAACCCACTGTCAATGACCAGTAGACAATGTAGGATAAATTCAGCACAGCTAACAATGAACCCACTGTCAATGACCAGTAGACAATGTAGGATCATTCAGCACAGCTAACAATGAACCGACTGTCAATGGCCAGAGGACAATGTAGGATCATCAGCACAGCTAATAATGAACCACTGCCCAATGGCCAGAGGACAATGTAGGATCATTCAGCACAGCTAACAATGAACCCACTGTCAATGACCAGTAGACAATGTAGGATCATTCAGCACAGCTAACAATGAACCCACTGTCAATGACCAGAGGACAATGTAGGATCATTCAGCACAGCTAACAATTAACCCACTGTCAATGGCCAGAGGACATGTAGGATCATTCAGCACAGCTAACAATGAACCCACTGTCAATGACCAGAGGACAATGTAGGGTGATCAAGCACAGCTAACAATGAACCCACTGTCAATGGCCAGAGGACAATGTAGGGTGATTAAGCACAGCTAACAACGAACCCACTGTCAATGGCCAGAGGACAATGTATGATGATTCATCACAGCTAACAATGAACCCACTGTCAATGGCCAGTAGACAATGTAGGACGATTCAGCACAGCTAACAAATGAACCCACTGTCAATGGCCAGTAGACAATGTAGGATCATTCAGCACAGCTCACAATGAACCCACTGTCAATGACCAGAGGACAATGTAGGATGATCAGCACAGCTAACAATGAACCGACTGTCAATGACCAGAGGACAATGTAGGGTGATCAAGCACAGCTAACAATGAACCCACTGTTGATGACCAGAGGACAATGTAGGATCATTCAGCACAGCTACAATGAACCCACTGTCAATGACCAGAGGACAATGTGCCTGATCATTCAGCACAGCTAACAATGAACCCACTGTCAATGGCCAGAGGACAATGTAGGGTAATTCAGCACAGCTAACAATGAACCCACTGTCAACGACCAGAAGACAATGTAGGATGATTCAGCACAGCTAACAATGCACCCACTGTCAACGACCAGAGGACAATGTAGGGTGATCAAGCACAGCTAACAATGAACCCACTGTCAACGACCAGAGGACAATGTAGGATGATTCACACAGCTAGCAATGAACCCACTGTCAATGGCCAGAGGACAATGTAGGATGATTCAGCACAGCTAACAATGAACCCACAGTCAATGACCAGAGGACAATGTAGGGTGATTCAGCACAGCTAACAATGAACCCACTGTCAATGGCCAGAGGACAATGTAGGATCATTCAGCACAGCTAACAATGAACCCACTGTCAATGACCAGAGGACAATGTGCCTGATCATTCGGCACAGCTAACAGTGAACCCACTGTCAATGGCCAGAGGAAAATGTAGGGTAATTCAGCACAGCTAACAATGAACCCACTGTCAATGACCAGAGGACAATGTGCCTGATCATTCAGCACAGTTAACAATGAACCCACTGTCAATGACCAGAGGACAATGTGCCTGATCATTCGGCACAGCTAACAATGAACCCACTGTCAATGACCAGAGGACAATGTGCCTGATCATTCGGCACAGCAAACAATGAACCCACTGTCAATGACCAGTAGACAATGTAGGATCATTCGGCACAGCTAACAATGAACCCACTGTCAATGACCAAGGACATATGTGCCTGATCATTGGGCACAGCTAACAATGAACTCACTGTCAATGACCAGTAGACAATGTGGGATCATTTAGCACAGCTAACAATGAACCGACTGTAAAATGACCAGAGGACAATGTAGGGTGATTCAGCACAGCTAACAATGAACCCACTGTCAATGACCAGTAGACAATGTAGGATCTTTCAGCACAGCTAACAATGAACTCACTGTCAATGACCAGGGACAATGTAGGGTGATCAAGCACAGCTAACAATGAACCCACTGTCAATGGCCAGAGGACAATGTAGGGTGATTCAGCACAGCTAACAATGTTATGAACCCACTGTCAATGACCAGAGGAATGTAGGGTGATCAAGCACAGCTAACAATGAACCCACTGTCAATGGCCAGAGGACAATGTAGGGTGATCAAGCACAGCTAACAATGAACCCACTGTCATGGCCAGAGGACAATGTAGGATGATTAAGCACAGCTAACAATGAACCCACTGTCAATGGCCAGAGGACAATGCAGGGTGATTTAAGTACAGCTAACAATGAACTAGCAGGCAATACAGGATAATGCAGCCCTGCAAACAATGATTTGCGTAAAGGGACCAGTGGTTATGTGGGGTTGAACCCATTTCATTGGAAACATAAAACTCACAAGGCATAGTAATTTTGTTGTTGTTATTATCACAATAACTTTGCTTTTAATTTTAACCCAGCCGACCACACCTTTCTTTCAGGGCTGTCACCACTGAGGGAGAAAATTAAGCCCTGTCTGAAAAATGTAGTATACACATGAAATTCATTACATATTTATTGATATCCTAAAAAAGATTTGGCTTAGCTGAAGGTGCTAAGCATTCCCCTTAATTCATCACCAAGATTTTACAAAATGGTTAAAAAGACAATGATAGCCAGAACAGTGCCACAAAATATATAAAAGAAAAAAAAAACATTAGGGAAAACAAAGTATCAATGAATAGCTGGTATCCACTCGGACAGTGTGTATAGTTTCCCTTTCCAGTCCTCAGGTGACAAAAAAAAGAGCTGACATTTGACAGATTTTACTGAAGTAAAAATGTGTACAGATCTACATCAAAGACAGGTGAATGGGCTGCAGAGAAGACTGTGGGTGACCACAAAGCAACGATTTAAAAAGGCCCAAAGAAAGTCGGAGAGACTGTCAGAACAGAGGACATCACAAGCACTGAATTTCCAGAGGGGAAAGGGGGGGGGGCCGGGAGATACAATTGATACTGAAGGGTTCCTGGTATTATGTCCCTGAACAGAAAATCAGTTATAACGCCTTGTGAGAAAGTATGGATCTCATAGGACTCGCATCATCTGCACAGTACAGTCAAAAGCTTTTCTCTGGTAAAGGCTGACGTAAAGGATTTGAAGTGTTGGGGGTTTTTTTAATTTTTAAGAGTAATCATAGGAAAGGCGCTGTGCCATGCAATTATAATTAAGTTTGACTTGCCCACTCTGTACCTGAAAAACTATGACTCGGAGAAATCAGAACTTAGTAGACATGCTTCACAGCATCATGAACAATACCCCCCCCCCCCCCCCCCCCCCCCCCCCCCCCCACACACACACACACCTCCTGTTCGACTATTATTATTCAGCATGATTACACTCTTCAAATAGGAAACATCCAAAATTTCCGGGACCTTCACAAACTCAGCATCACCTCATCTCAGTGAAAAGAAGTCGAAAGCTCTACTAAGTAAACTGAAATCATAGACAGAGATGATCATGGCTGAAGAATAGGTTTCAGGACAGGAAGAAGCACAGTTGAAAAGATCTTTGATCTGAGAGTTCTGTGTTGGAAACTTCAACACCAACAGCCAGATGTATGTCTTGTCTTTATAGAGCTCAAGCAGGCAGTTGTCAGGGACTGGCATGGGCATTATAGGCATAACAAAAATATTCAAGATCAGTGCCAATGGAAATATCATCGAAGTCATTAAACATTTTACATGACAAAGCTACAAGCACAGTCCTGTTCAACAGAGCATTGGTGAATGATTCTATGACTGGAGTCAGACAGGCTTCTTGCTCTCTCCATTCTCTCCAAAACCTTTCTGGAATGTATATTCACAAGGGAAGATCACAAAACACCATGTGCCTTTAATTCAAATTATTGGCTTTCTGCTTTGATTAAATATGGCAGAACTCACTTATCCGTTTAAAATGTTGGCATATATGTACATGCAAATTCACTTTCACCTATATCCTCTTCCCTCTCACATTCTCTCTTGCCCCTAAGACATGTACAAAATATGTCCGGATATTAAAAAAAAAAAGACAAGGCAGCAGTGACTGAGGATAAAAATTTGCAAGTTCATGAATTTCTGATCAAGTTTGGAATCGAGATTCATACTTTAACGTAAATATGCAAGAGACGAGTGTTTCCCTCCCTCTTCCCTCTCCCTTATCTTTCATGTTCTCAAATGATTCAAATGAAATTGTTTGGAACGGGACTCTGCCACTAATTGAAAGTCATAGTGTGGACCACTTCGATACCAACCTTGCATATGGGGTACCATTGCGCTGATGTTTCATAGGGAAAACTGTTTTCAGTTTCTGGATCAAGAAAGTTTTGTTCTCTTTTTGCTGGTCATCTTTGTCCTGTCATACGCCTTCTTCCTCTACAATACACTTCATGTCTTGTTAGGAGTACAGAAAACTGGTTGAAATGATTGACAAAGTAAGTATGTATGGCTGCTTGTCTGTGCCAGCAAACATCCTTTCAAAGAAAGTCTTGTTTCACCAACAGACAGTGGTCATACTCATGCATCACAACAGAGAAGGTACACAAGAGTCGGCTGTTACAGACTCGTCTTAGAAAATGGGGATGTGGCTGGGGAATGTCTTGGACCTGCACAACATGGTCGTAGCGCAGAAGACGATGGTCACAGTCGGCATCTCTGTCATCGAGGAGGATGGAAGAAAAGGCATGAGTAGAATCATCCCTGAATAACATTCCCTTTCTGCTAGAAAGGATCGGGAAGGCGGAACAGTTTGTCATCCTCTGGCTTTCAGCAAAAGAGTATGTTTATACATTAAATGAGATTGGCAGGGTTCATCATAAACACAGTTGGTAACTCTGCTTCTCCATCTCACAGCCTTACACCCAAGCCAGTATTTAGACACTATGGTGCCAGTATTTAGACACTATGGTGCCAGCCATAGCAGGTAAGCACTTGGGGACTTCACCAATGTGTTTGATAGAAGAGTAGGTTGGATAGTGGCTATGTTACAGTCAAAATGTTTACTTTCTTTTTATAAACTTGCTTCATTTATTGCACTGACCACATGGCTTAACAGATGCACTGTAGAGTAAAAGACTAGAGTTGATACTCTGTAACCAAACTGAAACACAACTAAGAAATGTTCTGTAATATTCTGGTTCTCACAATCTGAAACTATATATTCATCAGAATACAACGCAAAATGAAAATGGGAATAATTTTATCAAACACTGAGAATGCTGAAGACTCTCAAATTTAAAATGTTGCTGTCCATTTCACCACAACAAAAAATTACAGAAAAATAAATCAATAGACTTGGAATGGGAAAAGCGGCTTTGCAGACAAAAAGCCGAAGATGGGGAACGAGAGAGTAAACCTCAGAATAAGGAAACATGACAAGAATCAATAAAGGGTAACAGGCATCACAACTAGTGCTGATTAATGAAATGCGAAGTGAAGCTGTACTTCTCAAAGAATGTGTGTCCACACACACTGCATTTCCAGGGTTCACACTGTCATGCAAACCAGCATGCATCAAGTACATGGCACTTTCAAAGAAGATAATGTCGCAATGAACACAGTGAAAAGACTTGTTGGTCTCCAGGGCACGGAGCGGGCAACAGTGCTGCTAATAATTGTGCGTTCACTTGGGCTGCTTGCCTGGGGGCAACAGTCCGCGTCGGACTCGGGGGAAGGGGACTGAAACCTCTGTGCTTTAGTCGGAGTCCAATCACCAGAGTTTCCAGACACTCTCTTCTGTCTTCGGTTAAGTTCTGGTGCTGCTGAACTTGGTGCTGCTGTGACATAGGATGACAGAGTCCCTGACCTCAAAATCCCCTCACTGCCAGCAGAGTCAGGATGTCGGGGGCTGCTTTGGTGTAGAGAGGAGTTCACTGAGGCATACTCCTCCGCTGAACAACTGTTACGCCTGTCCCATTTTGGCAGCAGCTTGCTCACTGAAGGCGTATTTCTGCTATCGTTGCCATCCCCTGCCTGCAACTTTTAATGTCAATGTTTTCAGAGCAGTTGTGCAAAATCTGTTCCTCCTTAAATCCATGCATTTGTTTCAAAAAGAAATGATCTGAACTGGAAGAATGACCAGAATCTGACTCTTTTCTGAATTCCGATTTAAAATGAGTCATGTTGGTATCTTTGGAAGACTTTGATGCGAACTGTTAGGTGCTTTGTCATCTGTTCGGAGATACCGGAAGGAGAAGGGATTCTCCTTAGCCTTCCCTGCCGCAGAGGTTGACCGGGACGATGGACTGAGCTTGACTGAAGAAGCATGAGTTTGTCTGAACCCTGTTAAAGTTTGCTGTGGTATCAAGGGCGTGGCAGAATTCATGCCACGTGAGCCATTGGGTCCTGGTGCAACTGCTGCCAGACTCGCCACACATGGCATTACTGATGAGGACTGGCTTGGTGTCGGTCGGACTGGACAGATCACTGGAAGAAACGCAGCTCTGAGGGTTGCTTCCCATTTGCAATGACAAGGAGTCGACAATCATGCGTGCATCGTCTGCAAATGTTTCTTCAAATCCTGTTTCCTTTTGGCGGCATAGTCACAAATTTCACAAACCCATGGTCGAGCATCAGAATGCACAGCCTGATGGTTGACCAGGCTGTTCTTGAAGGCTGTCCGGAAGTTGCAGAGATGGCAGCTGTACACCTTGGAAGCGTCGTCTTCATGGCCAGGAAAAGAGAACACTAGGGCAAATCCTCGCAATGATTTTCCTGACCTCGGACACCTGAGCAGACATGGGGTCAAACTGTCCATGATCAGGAGCATCAGATCTGAAAGCATCGTGCACGCTGCTTCTGTCCCTGGGATCCTCACGAGCCTCTCCTCCAGGCTCTGACTGGGGCATGGTGAGCTGGGACTACTGTCCAGATTGTCGTCGTCATGTCTTGTCATGGTGCTGCCATGATTGGAATGCACTGTTGAGTCGCTGTGTCAAGCCTGTCCATCATCCTGTCAGCACTGTATGGCGCTGACACTTCCTGCAACTTGCTCTACCCGCCCTCGCTGCCATGCACCCAACAGCATCTGTAACATACATGCTCAAATCATTGCGGCAGTTGACAATGACAGTTTTCAGCCTGTTACATCATTAAAAAAATTTTGTTGGTCAAAATTGACAAATTCACCAATATGATTTTTTATGCATGGAAAGAATGGATCAAAATATTGAGATTAATCTTTTAAATTACAAATAATGCATCTCTGCTTTAATAATTAAAAAAAAAACCCATGTGAAAATCACATACACACACACACACTAAATGTGCACGTGTGCGTCCACACACACACACACACATACACACATGCACACACACCCATCTGGATATGAGATGGAAAAACTGAAATGAACAATTTTTTTTCCTTAACTGAGAAAAAAATTATGTCATTCATTCAAATTATTTATATTCTTCATGTTTTATGTCTTAACTGAAACATTGCTTTGTCTGGTTTGTACAGACATTGATGTCTGTTCTCCCACTGTGCACAGCTCTGACATCCATTGACCACACTTAAATACTGAGTAAAAACAAAAAAGTACCAAAAAAACAACAACACTATGAATTCACTATTCACAATGATACATTTTTCAATACCTTTTTTTCCCCCCAAGTGCTTCTGTTAACAATACTTAATATACTGTGTATCATGTACCAAGGGCAAAACAAAACAATGAATTCACTATGATCTATTTTTCAAAAACTTTTTTTTTCAAATGGCAGTGCATAATACACATAATCATATTAGCAACGAATCATTTTTACTTTAATAAGTTTGTTTGCACAATGCTTTGTGCCACTGAAAAGATGAGAATTAACATTAGGTGAACTCTGGTGTGTGCGTGTGTGTGTGTGTGTGTGTGTGTGTGTGTGTGCGTGCGTGCGTGCGTGCATGTGGTGTGTGTGTGTGCGTGTGTGCACATTAAGTGAGAGAGTGTGTGTGTGTGTGTGTGTGTGTGTGTGTGCGCGCGCGCGCGCGCGTGCGCGTGTGTGTAGACTTTATCACCGATACTATCAATAGAAAGAAACTAAAATCTGAACAGAGGAGACCCCCCCCCCCCCCCTCTCAATTCTCCTTCCCTTCCCCTTCACCCGCCCTCTAAGCAGACCTGCATCCACTGATCCTCTTGAGCACTGAAGTAATCAAAAACGGTCACACACCCTAATGTTCTCATCCCCAGCTGATGCATTTGTCAGGGACCGTACAGCTGTACGGTCCCTGATTTGTGCCATAGTGTTCAAATGCTTCGGCTGTTCGGATGATCCCTGGAGTCTTTTAGCCAGGGTACGACAACAACAACAACACAACTGAAGCTTTTGCCGTGTTAGTTTGTTCTCCTATTGATTGATAACTGAGGTTCCAGTCATGTAACAAAATCACGCAGCTGAACGACAATACATACATTTCTCTTTGCGATCGGTTGATAATGACTGCACTCGAATAAGAACTATCATCAAATCCAACTGCTTGCTGTCGGCTCTTAACAAAAATACTTCACACAAACACAGACTGCGAATGCGGAAGGAGTTACTTTGCGTTTCGGTTACACGCCACAATTAAAACTATAAACGTTTGTGTCCTTCAAGAAAGGAGAAGACAACTCCCGCCATTCCAATAGCGCACCCCTATGTATCCGAGGTTTTTGTAAGTTTTTTTTTTTTAAAGGTACGATTCGAGTTAGGATCAGATTAAGCTTAGGCTGGGGTTTGGGTTAGAGTCAGTCAGGGTCATGCTTCCGGGTAAGAAAATTTACAGGTTTTCTAATCGAATTCCCGTCTCTTATTTGCATAAATACACCGAGCAAATCAACTCGTTAGCTTATCTTTAATGGATGGGCCTGCTGGACCCTCGTGCGTTCGACAGACTGAAAAATATGCACTAGAAGTCAGGTGAAAACAGTTGTTAACGTGTTCCTTTCTGTCCATTACATTGAAGATCTTCACTGAAGAGAATATTTAAATATTCCATCGTTCTTTGTATGGCAATGGTAGCTCCGTGATGGCTGATATTTTTGTTTGACCTGAACATTTTAAATAAATCAACTGCATGCACACACACACACACACACACACACACGCACAAGCATAAATACACATGCGCTTGCGCGCATCGCGCGTGCACACACACACACACACACACACACACACACACAACACACACACACACACACACACACACAACCGGAGCACATACGTGCAAAACCCTCCTTTACCAGCGATTTTTCATTTCCTCACTGTTTTCGTCAAACCAATCTTTGTTCTTCCATATAATGAAGCCATAGACTTCTTCAGATGTCTGCAGAATGGCAGTTTCCAGTTGTTCCCAAAGCATTTCAGGAGAGGGATCCATGAGGCGGCTTGCAGCTTCAAGCTTCGACTGTAAGTCTGCCTGGAAGTCGGCGTTCATTTCAGCTGACTACAAGCTGCCAACATTGAGCTTTTTCTTGTGGTCCCCATCTTTTCTATAGTTGGAGTTTGAAGTGGGGCTTGAGTATGCAGTGAACGAGGCGATGGTTGGAAAGACATTCTGCTCTGTGCATCACCTTGGTGTGCAAGACGTTTGTCAGGTCACGCTGGTGCACTAGTATAAAATAAATAAAGTGCTAAAAATTTGGACTGAGGATGCATCCAGGTTGTTTACAGACTGTTTTTCTTCCAGAAGATGGTGAACGTGATGACATGTTGTTGCTCTGTGCAGAACTTCAGCAGCAAGCTCCCATTGTCATTGCAGTTTCCAATGATGTGTTCCCTAAATATTCCTATCCAGACGTCTGAATCTCGACCTACTCTGGTGTTGAAGTCGCCAAGGATTATGACCTAGTCGTTTGTAGGAGACTGTGCAGATCAGAGTAGAACTTGTCCTTTTCAGCAGGAACTGGTTTGAAGAGTTGGGGAGTACACACTGAAGAGCGCGACATATTGCTGGTTTCCCAATGGGAGGCACATAGTGATGATGCGATCAGAATAACCTGTTGGCAGGTTTTTCAGGCATGGATGCAATACAGTTTCTGACCATGAAATCGAGCCTGGAAGGAATTTCTATGTTGCTGTTTGCCTGACCAGTAGAGGGTATATTCGGCACCGTGTTCTTGGAGGCTGTCTTCCTCTGGGAAGCGGATTTTTCCTGAGAGTGGTGATGTCAACGTTCAGTCTGTATCGGTCTTGTGCAAAAAGTGCGGAGCACGTTCTGCATGGTTGCTGTCAGCTACGTCAAGAATGCTTCTGATGTTCTAGCATGCGAGTTTCAGTCCTTTCACACCCTTGGTGGGTTTGTAGCCTTCTTTCTTTGATGTTGTTCGGCCGCTTGAAAAGAAGCCCATTGACTGCGGCTAACCAACTTGGAGGGAGCTTTGTTTAGCGGCCTCCATTCCGTGTGGAGCAAGCAGTGCTATCCCTAGAGAAGGTGCGCGCGCGCGCACCACACACACACACACACACACACACACACACACACACACACACGCACGCCAGCACACGCACGCACGCACGCGCACGCGCGCGCGCGGCGTGGGCAAGCAGAGGCATCTCAATTGGCTGCAGATTCGTCACTATGTCGGTTTAACTGCTAAATGAAACGAATCTTAAACAGTGTATGTAATAAATCCGTCAGATATAAACAAACGATCACAAGGTAACATATTGTTATTTGTTTGTTCATGTTTGGCGGGATTTATTACATAAACTTTTAAAGATTTAAACAGTAAACAAGTGGGGTTAACTTTTGCTCCCATAAGAAGACCTAACACAGAGTGCAGCCTTTTAAACTTGAATAAAGTCAGACAAATACATAGACGAAGAATCTAATAGTGGGGGGGGGGGGGGGGGGGGGGGGCGGGGGGGGGGGGGGGGGGGGGGGAGGCGCGGGGGGGGGGGGGGGGGGGGGGGGAGGCCAACAACTGAACTGTCTTCATAGTAATGACTTGGCAAAGATTTGGACTTAAGGAGTGCGATGGTTCCCTTATGCAGCTAGTGAAGAGTTTTCCTATCTGTAATATATTTTCTTAATTTCATGTTCCCAGTTTCTCCATCTTCAAGCCCCCCCCCCCCCCCCCCCCCCCCCCCCCCCCCCCCCCCCCCCCCCCCTTAAGTCCAAATGTTTGCAAAGTCATTACTATGAAGACAGTTCAGTTGTTGGCCTGCGCCCCTTGTCCCCCCCCCCCCCCCCCCCCCCCCCCCCCCCCCCCCCCCCCCCCCCCCCCCCCCCACTACCCATTAGATTGTTCGTCTATGTATTTGTCTGACTTTATTCAAGTTTAAAAGGCTGTACCAGTCTTGAATAAAAGTTACTCTGTGTTAGGTCTTCTTATCACTTATGGGAGCAAAAGTTACCCACTTCTTTACTGTTTATTGTTTACTGTTCCCTGCCTCATTTCATTTCCAATTTTAAAGATTTGTTCAGATTTCTACCTGCAGCTGCCTCCCCGCTCATTGCTGAAAAAAAGCTTGAAAAATGTGCAAGAAGAATAAAGATCTGGAAAGCGTATTCATGTGTATCATTTATAAGGTTTTGGGAGGTTTTGCAGAGGTATTCGCAAGTTTTCTTAGTGATTTTGCAAGGTTTCGGTACAAATAAAACAACTGGTCCCGATGGCGTTCCTGGCAAGCTCTTAAAATTATGTGCCAGTGAATTGAGTGAGGTATACCAACTACTTTACCAAGCTTCACTGGATCAAGGAGTAATACCTGATGAGTGGCGAGATGCGAGCATTGTTCCCTTATTCAAAAAGGGTGACAAAACAAAAGCAGAGAACTATAGACCTGTATCTCTTACATCTATATCAGCTAAACTACTTGAACACATAATATACAGTAGCATAATGGACCATCTTGACAAATATGACTTCTTAAATAACGCCCAGCATGGTTTTAGACAGCGAAGGAGTTGTGAGACTCAACTTATAACAACTCTCAATGATTTTAATAACTGTCTTAACAACAGACAGCAAATAGATGCAATTTTATTAGACTTTTCTAAAGCCTTTGATAAGGTTGACCATGAGGGCCTGCTGCTTAAATTAGAACACATTGGCATTGGCGGTTCTTTGCTAAAATGGGCTAGATCATTCCTCGTTGGGAGAACGCAGAAAGTTGTTGTGGAAGGGTCGTCATCACATTGTAAATCAGTCTTGTCAGGTGTACACAGGGAACTGTACTGGGGCCCTTGTTTTTCTTAATTTATATAAATGACATAAGTAGAAATCTCTCTCCTGGAACTACTATAAGGCTTTTTGCAGATGACAGTTTAGTATATAGAACAATTAGAAGCAAGAATGATACACGCATTCTACAAGAAGATCTAAACGCTTTACAAGAGTGGGAAAGAACTTGGAAAATGGAATTTCATCCCAAAAGTGCCAAGTGTTGCGTATATGTAACAAACGCTCACCAATTAGATAAGATAATGTTGCTTATAGCCATTATCTTATCTAATTGGTGAGCGTTTGTTACATATACGATTTTTTCAGATTATTCTATTCATAATACTATTCTAAAGAAACTAATGCTGCAAAATATTTAGGCGTGATTATAGATAGTCGTCTCAAATGGAAAGAATATTACAATTTAGTATGTAAGAAAGCAAATAACATCTTAGCTTTCTTATACAGGAATATCAATGACTGCCCCCAAAAGGTTAAAGACGACTGCTACAAAACACTGGTTAGACCAGTACTGGAATATGGTTGCTCAGTTTGGGATCCTTGCCATCTAAAGGATATTGATAACCTCGAAAAGATTCAGAAGAGAGCAGCACGGTTCGTAACAGGGAACCACATCAGAGAAAAAGGGAATACTAGGAAGAATATGAGGAAATTAGAATGGAAACCCTTAGAAGAGAGAAGAGCTTTTATCAAACTTAACATTTTTTTCAAAGGCAGAGCTAAAGTAATTGATATTCCAATGGAACAACTAGTATTGAATAAAAGTAGCACCAGGAGTGGCGGTCAATGTTATACCATACCAGCATCAAATTGACAGCCACTTGCATTCTTTTTATCCCAGTTCTGTACGGCTGTGGAACTCACTGCCGGGTGCCATCAAGATTGCCACAAATGCAATGTCTTTTAAAAAACAAATTAATTCGACAGTTTTGAGATCTGCATATTGATGAGTTTCTATTTTACTTCCTCAGATGTTTTACTATTGCCTGGGCTGAGATTGGCCATTTTTTAACTTCTTGAATATCGAGTGCGACCCCTTGTTGCCAAATTTGCTCCAGGGGCCAACAGTCTGAGTCGCACTGTTTTATGCTATTTTATTTTACTTTTTAACATGCGCGCTGGTGACCTACTCGTTTTTGAGTGAACCAGTATTTTAGGAAGAAGAAGAACACTTCCTACTTACTTTCCCTGAACGAGCTCTTCACGGGAGAAGTTTGCTAAGTACTTATGCTGTTAGGGGGGAAGAAAAAGAAGTCAGAGGGTCCATTTATTTAGTTCTATTTCTATGGTCATCTAGAGTGCTAAGTTTCATTTTTGTGACACTTCATTCACTTGAATCGGAATTGTTTCTACGTCTATGGAGCACAGAGTCCGCAAGAGAATAAAAGAGGCAAAATGTAAAGCTCGACCAGGTTAGTTGATAGAACTTTTGAAACGCATGTGTCTGTCGCTCTGATAAACTGGCGGTGGTTAATGCCAGAATAAACAGATAACTTAGACGTGCTTTCGCACATGCCGAACTGTAATGTTCACTAACGATGTTGAATGGCATGAAATTTAATAGCCAGTCGGGTTTATAGAGTCGATTCTTTTGATTACGATAGAGATGTAAAGTTAAGCGTTGGTCGCGCACCATGTATTGATGTAACCATGTGTATGACATCCATCCCATGGAGTTGAATCATCTGTCAGTGATATGAGAACCAAATTGTGCGTTGTTTCAGGCTCCAGCCCTACTGTAGTCCTGATCAATGTACTCAATAACTAGATATGTTGCCTGTTAAAAAATGTTACTAGTATTAGAGGAAAGGGAGGGAAAAGCTTTTCAATGGTATGGATACCTTTTTTGTCTTTGTTCACACACACACACGGACACACACACACACACACACACACACACACACACACACTTCAAAAAGGAAATAAATTCCATCAACTTTGAAATTTGTAGTAAAACTTTTTATTATGAGGTCTTTTTGATATAATAAAGGGTTTGCTGAATGGACAACAGGACAACATTTTGTTGTTTTGCCATGCTATTGAAAGATTTTGTTCTTTGCTTAGAACTACAAATTTACACCTTTTTTTTTTGAGACCTTGGATTATCAAGGTACCAAAGTAATGGAAGTAAGCAATTCATGACATTCAAAGAAAAGGTAAAAATTGATGCAGAAAATTGTAGACGTGTGACCATCTAGTTATTCTTGGATTTTGCTTTAATTTGAAAGATTTCCCATTTGTACAGGTTTTGCAAATGTCCGTTTTGTTGTTGTTGACAATTTTTGAAATTTTCTTAATCAAAATCTTGAAAGTCTTGATTTAAGTGATATGAAATTGAAAATGTAATGAGGCAGGGAACAGTATGGGATTGGGAGCACGAGTTACCCTACTTGTTTACTGTTTAAGTGATATGGTCTGTTTTGGGAAGCTTCTTTGTACTTTCATTTCAGTGGTACTGATTACTAAATGTCCGATGTTTAAAATTAAAATGTCTCCTGATGTCTGTCTACAGAGCTGTCATCAGAGAAACATGGATGGCACTGCCACAACTACGCTGAGCCCTTTGATCTGTCCCTTGGCACTGTGAAAGACAATGTAGAGCGTGTGGATGGAACAAAGCTAAGCGTAGAGGAGTTCATTACTCGTTATGAGGGTACTTACACCCCAGTTGTACTGACCAATGTTCAGCGTGACTGGCCTGCTAACTACAAGTGGACCCTTGATGTTAGTGTTTGTGTTTTGTTTGTTGGTGGTAGTGGTATTTTCTATCATTTTGATTGAGGAATGGTTGATAGTTTGTCTACTTAATGCTGTCTGATGTTTTAAATATTTTGTTAGAAAAAGAAAAAAAGGTTGAGTAGTGAATAAAAATGTGTCATTTGAATATAATTTTAATTATAATGAAATAATTTTCAAATAGAATGTTATGCCTTCATTACACTCACTTCCTAAAGTTCTTTCTAACAAAGTCCATCTAAAACATGCATTGCAACAAAAACTGTCAGTGTGTACAGGATGTGTACTCTTTAGTTTTTTACATTATTGCGTCTGTTGGAGTCAAAGGTATGCATGTGCACAGTGTCCAGTTGAATTTGGCAGTATTTAAAATGATGGCTTTGTATACCAAGTTGCAAACTATAATTCATGCATAATGTTTGTATTGTAATTTGCGATGTAAATGACTGAGATATGGTTATATTTTTTCAGCGTCTTAGTAAGAAGTACCGGAATCAGAGGTTTAATGTGGAGAAGATGACGAAGGCTACTCTGTGAAGATGAAGATGAAGTACTTTGTATCTTACATGAACCACAACAAAGATGACAGTCCTCTCTACATCTTTGACAGCAGCTATGGAGAGGTATGTGAGCAAATTTAGTTGCCTTGGATAAGATTAGATACAACTCTTTTAAACCCTGCTCTTCAGGAGCATGATGAGGAAGAAGTGCAGCGCAGACGATAAATAATTTAGCTAAGTGCTTATGTCTTACAATACGGCAGCCTGTCTCTTCTTTCCTTGTCAGCGTCATATGTATCTGTTTTTATTTGTCCATGGATCTCTGCCTGATTATCTCCCAGACATGCACATATTGTATATTTTTTTAAATATGCATAGTTTATAAAATGATACTTTATGGTATATTGCATAATTTACGTGGTGTAATGAAGCACGAGAGTAAAATTTCAATTTATGTGGTGTAATCAAGCATGAGAGTAAAATTTCAACCAAGCAATTTATATTTTGGAAAGGTCACAAAACTTTTACAGAGAGTTGATGATAAAAATCAACAAAAATTTGAGTTCATTTTATATCTGCAGGAACGGTCCCCATCCCTGTAGCTGCTACTATCAGTTTCCTGCTAAAGTGACCAGGGGTTCCATTTATTGCAAAATTTTGCATAATTATTGCGTTTTTTCTGCCTTCCTACGCATTTTTTTCGCGGCCGTGCGTTTAGCGACGCAATTTTCCCAGGACCCTGTTCTCAACCGCAAGCCTATGTCAGAGGGGCAAAACACGGCACAGACCTACAGCAGACTGCTTGACACCGCCAATTAGTGATAGTGCGTGCACATTTTACTCTGTGGCACTCGCTGACTTTTGCTAGATCAAGAATGTTCCAAAACGCCTCATCCTTTCTCCCCTCAAAATAAAATGGAATCTTTCCCGCGTCTGCGATGGTGCCATCTTCCAATCGGAATACGTTATGACTTCCCACGCACACACGATCATCCCACATGATTCTGGATGCCAGAGTGCGCCCATTGATGGGAACTTTACCGTGGTCACAGCGTGTAGGAATAATATCAAGGTTGACTGACCCGGCTTGTTTTCGCGGGCTTACTTAGCAAAAATGGCAAAGAGACAATCAAACATGTTTGCATTTTTCGGTAGGTGACGGGAGTGAGTACAGTTTACTTTGTTACGCATTTTTTTCAACGCTGACGCAATTTTTGCGGGGGCGTGCGTGTCTTGACGCAAAAACTAAAAAGTCAGTGGAACCCTGAGTGACTGAATGAAACAATGGAAGTATGCATGAAGGCTTATATTTACAGCCTTGACTTTTGCATTAACATTCTCTAAAAAGTGTTTTCATTCTGTATAGTCTGATGTTACATTTGAATATTTGTGAAATAGCACCATTTTTTCATAATCCCTAGAACCGAAGAAGGTTCATTAAATGAAAATTCTTTGATCTGAACTTGACAATATTAAGCTTGTTGCCTTAACCCTGTCAGTGCCAGCTATCTTCAAGCTGCAAGCAGCTAAAAATCAGCTGTGCAGCAAGGCTGCAATGAGGTGCTAGATTTACAACCACTTTGAACCTCTAAATTGTTTGTCTTCATTTACACATTTTAAACTGATGATGCAATGCAAGTTTATTCCTTGAAATATTCAAATTTAACAGAAAGTCTTTGTTGTGCATACACAAACAAAAACTGAATCACAGTGTGCTCATGATACCAAGTGGTTGCTATGTTGTTCTGACCGCAAGAAGGAGTGGCTATGAAAGGGTTAATAACTGCATGTAAATGGTATTGGTTATGATAAACATTAAGCCTGTGAGGATAGATATTCTGTCAATTGAAAAAAGTCCTACAAATAATTTAAGAGCGTCTGTCAGTAGATCATTTTCTTTTACCAGGCTAAATGGATACATAACTAATGATATTTTGTTATGGAATTAGTGGAGGAAAACATATATATATGTGCTAAATTAATGGCCCGAGTATTAATCCCTTTTGGTGGCAGCATCACAAGCGACGGCGATTGCTGGAAGACTATGAAGTCCCCACTTACTTTCGTGATGATTTATTCAAGTATGCTGGGGAAGCCAAGAGGCCACCGTACAGGTCAGTGATCCATTTTGTTTCTTCAAACCTGCTTAAAATCCACATGTATGTGTAGCACCAGGACAACTGAGCTTCAGATGAGGACTTGTTCTTTTGTTCGTGTTGGTTCCTTCAAAATTCTTTCTTTATGTGTAATGGTTGGTGAAAAACATAGAATGACACCAAGAGACAGATAATGGCAATTTTTTTGAAAGACTGTTTTAAGATAACTGAGTAAGTAAGCAGTTTAAAGAACAGAGATGCACTTCTGTAGATATTGTGTGCCACTATAGAGAAAATTGTGTGAAGTGTTGAAGGTTTTGATGAATGTTATTCTTTAGTAAATATGCATTATTAGTGGCCACCCTGATTCTGATGTTAGTGTATTAATGGTTATTTCACTGATGTTTATTATCAGCATTTTTATGTTTTTGGTTGAAACAGGTCAGACTGTAACTTACTGCATAATAATTGCTTTTTTTCTGTCAACTGTGCTTTGTAGAAATGTGTGTTGAGTGTGTAGGCTAGAAACACCATTCTTATTACGATTTCTGGTGCACTGGTGGACCACAGTCCCATCGGATTGAAATGTTGCTTTGCTGTACTTTAGACAAGGCAGTGTTGCCACGGTGACATTAGATTCAAGTGTTGCTTTGTTTTGACAACAGGTTTACCACATCAGCCTTAGATTCAAATGTTGCATGGCAGGTTAACCATATATGATGTAGTATTTTCAAGTGGACATGTTGCTTTGCTGTGCTTCTGACTGGCTTGGCACAGGTACTCCTGGTTCAGATGTTGTTTGCTCATGCCTGGACATCCTAAGGACAGTTTACCAAGCGCTGTAATATCAAATTCAAATGTTACCTCAGTATGCTTAGTAAGAACAGATTTACCACAGACCCTTGAGGTTCAAATGTTGCTTCGTAGTGATGAGGCTGGGTAGGTTTAACAGAGTCCATTCAGGTTCAGATTTGTTGTTGTTGAGCTGCAGCCATTTCAGTTTTAGTTTGAAATGTCTTATGCTAAGAATGTAGCCGTTTTTTTCGTCTCTTTTGGTTCAAATGTAACATGTTTTTGTAGTGGTTTACTTAGAGGGATTAACGTGCAATGACTGCTTGTTTCATGTAATCCTGTTAAGGACAAAGAGTTGAGTGCAGTGTCTTTATATCATGTTAAAATTTGGGAGTGGGTTATCGCATGAATTTGTAATAGTTGAATACAATGTTTGTTTGTTGTGCTTATTTTAGGGACAGGTTTGCTGTAGTGGATGCAGCCAGGTTCATGATCAGACCTGTTATTTATGAAGTTTGGATTGTAAACAGGAGTGTTCTTCATTAGATCTCTATTGTAGTTCCAAGAATAAAGTGGCATGTGTTGTAAAGCAGACTTGAAAACATTTTTCAAGAGCAACAAGACTTGTCATATGTGGTGAATTTGCAACAGCACAGGGCAATGTTATTGCAGATATATGCAGATGACTAGTGTAATGCAGATGAATAGTCTACAGGAAAGAGTGGAATATAATTACTTTAAGTAGTTGGGACACACTCAGTGATGACTTTCAGTTTCATGATTTGCAGCATAGCTACTTGATTGAATATTGCTTAAAATTTGAGACTTTGGTAGATATTTCTATGGAAATTTTGACGTGGTTCTTTTCTTTTTTTGTTTTCCTGTGTTGTCTGTATCTAGTTAGTTGATTGGTCATGTTTATGGTCGGCTCGCTCTCACTGATCATTGATCCTGGGTGGGCAAGGTCACA
>CM031614.1:11328660-11368660 GCA_018398815.1 Conus ventricosus
CTTTTCGATGAAATTTTTCTTAACCGGGAGTCTTTGTTTCGACTAATCGAAGCCTTGCTCGAATTTAGGCTTTTATGGCAGTGGTGAAATATCATATTAAAACATATGTACGTAGAAAGTGGCCTTTTGAGTATGTGGGCAGTAGACCATCCGATTTTCTAATTACCCAATGCTGTTTGTTCATTTACAAGAGTTAAAGACGAATCGCAATTTGTTTAATGGCAATCCATCTACAGTTTTAAGAGCACTGCCATCAACTAGGTTGGGGTTTTGCGACTATCAGTTAAACACGTTTGGTGAAAACAGTCAATTTAAAGAATTAGTGATGGGCCTATAATTCATTGGATGTAAAAATAACTAACCAAGATGGAAAGCCAGTTGTTTGTTCAGATTTATTAATGGTGCTTGAAGTAGAAAGGCAGACTGTTTGCCATTAGATTTTTTATGTCATAGGGTCTCAAGTTATACCCAGGGGTGATCAGTAATGTGGCCAGATGCGAAGAGTTTTGCACTTTTTTTATAATGATTTTATGTCCTGGAGAGAATGTAAATATGCGGGTTCACGATCACCAAATCTTATCTTGCACGTAAGCCCCCATTTTAATGTGCTGATTACGTCGATTTTGTGGAGGTTTTTGCGTTTTTAAGTTTGTTTAGAAAACAGGTGTTAATTTTGGTCAAAAGTGACATGAGAAGGACGTGATTTGTTTGTGAAAAGGGGGGTTTTCGTGCAAAATAAGATGGGTGGTCTTGAACATAGATATTTACATTCTCTCTTGGTGTCAAATAGAGACACACACATTATATACATTATGTATATGTATATATATATATAAACACGCTTCATGTTCATGCCTGTTCTCATGATGATGTCAGTTCAATGCGGGGGAGGGGAGGCAAGGATTCTCACTGGGCTGGTTCCACAGCTAAACAATTACTGTCTGGAAGAAAAGGTTTGGTCGATATGGTCTGATGTTTGACCAGAACATGCATACAGCAAACTAATCCTCAGCCAATAACTGAATTAGTGTGTGTATGTGTATGTATGTCTAATTCAGAGGAAAAAAAACCTATCTGATATGAAATGTAGGCTACTGCTTCAATGACTCCAGACGTGGAAGGTGCATCTGAAACAACACAGCATTAACAGTAAGAAACAGGAAGCTCTGACGCGAGTTATTGTCCCCAGTTCCAGTTGGCGCGTACTCGCTTACACCATGGTCGGCCATCTTTCATAGTGAGCGACTGACATAGATATTCACTAAGAGAATGCCGCCACCAGCGAAATTACGCGCTCCTGAGAGTGATGAAGAGGTAGATGGTGAAAAGAAGGTTGCCAAAACGAGGGAGCATTTTTTTTCTGAATGTATACCACGCAAACTTGGAAGTGCTTAGTCCCAAGCTAAAAAAAGAAAAGTCCAACTTTCGAGTGGTGCACTTTGTGCGGAACGGGATTTTAATTGTGCTCATGGAGAGCACAACGACTGCATAAAGCATGTTTCGTCAAAATCGCATTAAAAAAGTATCAGAAGTGATGAAAGGAACATCTTCAGTTGTACAACCATTAAAAAAAGGCCGAGGCGAAGTCTAGTGGGGGACCTGGAGCTGCAGGTGACAAACGCTGAGATGATGATCATGATGTGTAGGCCGGTGGCTGACGCGAATCTGTCCCTGCTAACGACCGTCTTGTTCCCTATTCAGGAAGATGTTTCCTGACTTTAGTGACAGCAAAATTGCTCAAGGTGTTTCTGTCACTATAACTTCTGCTGTTAATCAGCTCCACTCCTCCCGCCCACACCCCCACCCTCCAAAAATGGGGGGAGGGGTGAGTGGGAGGGGGGGGAGTGGCAGTACGAAGAAGAAGAAAAAGATGGGAAATGAAAACTGTATGAAGGGTATACATGTGTGCGAGTGTCTGTCACTCAGTGTGTGTGTGTGTGGGGGGGGGGGGGGTGGGGGGGGGTGGGGGGGTGGGGGGGGGGGTAGGGGTGGTAGTGAAAGGGATGAGAGCATTATAATATTGTTATTTTTTATGAGATGGTGAACAAGACACGTGCAGTGTGTGTGTAGTGCACTTGTGCTAGTTGGTGTGAGTGTTTGAGTGTGAGTACAGCGCGATGTAAGATCCATATCAAAGCTCAAGGTAAGAAAAATACTCTTTTTGTAATGGAATACTAATGGTTTAATTTTGAGGTAGACAGGTCTAAAATAGTCACAGTAACAGAAATTTGTGACTTGAGTGTATGTCACACAATCCCTTTTCCCCATAAATAAATTCATAATTTTGAGCTATCAGAGAGTAAAAAGATCAGAAAAGGTCCAACATAATATAACATGTACAGTGATAAACATCCCCCCCCCCACACACACACACACATTTACACAGCAGCAAGTTAAAAGCATGGTGAGTTGATTTTAACGTGGTGACAGCCCTGATGTGGCCCTTTGCGGTCGGCTGGGCTATAAGCAACATTATCTTATCTTATCTAAGTTAAAAGCATGGTACCTGAATATCTTTGATGTGGCATCTCGGTTTGTCTTTCTTGCTGATCATTCCCAACATCAAGCACAGTTGCGGATTCATGTCCATCAACTGTTCACAACATGAAAAGGATTTTGTTCTTGATAAATTCAATTATTTTATGCCCAAATTCTTAGTCAGTGTTAAATTTTAAGAGACGAGCCTAATTCATTCTACACAAAAACAATCTAGCTCTGAATACTCAAGTCTCATTGCCACTATCTGGTATACAACACTGTCACTGCACACACACACACACACACACACACACACACACACACACACACACACACACACACAACACCCCTAATACACACACACACACACACACACACACACACACACACACACACACACACACACGTACACACACACACACACACACACACACACACACACACACACACACCACACACCCCACACACACACATACACACACACACACACACACACACACACACGTACACACACACACAAAGCTTATTCTTTTAACCCTCAATAAAGATAATTTTGACTTGACTTCACACACACACACACACACACACACACACACACACACACACACACACACACACACACACTGGGTTTTTTTTCACGTAGTAGATGCTGTAGTATATAGACAGAATATTCACTTCAACCGTCTCTTGAGTCTCAACAAAATGACATGACTTGGCACTAGAAAAAATCTATTTCTTAATATCACACACCTTTGTTAATTCAACTGCCTCTGACGTCTCATCAAATGACATGACTTGGCACTGGAAAAAATCTATTTCTTAGTATCACACACCTTTGTTAATGTTACATAGCTGGTGGTTTGTTGAGAGTAGTTCGCATTCTATCAATTATCATTTTGGTATGATTACAGACATTACAAATAGTGAGACAATGAACTTACATACCATTGATGCCATGGAACAGGCTCTCACCATTCCTTCATAGGGAAGGTGTCTCTCCTTTGCTAGCCCACCACCAGTTTTTCTCACTTCACAGTCTTTTCCTATCACTTTCTTTTTCAACCCATTTCCATTTCAATTTCGCTTTCTCAGTCGTTCTGTGCGCAACTCCCAAAGCTGACACGGCGTCTGCTATTCTCATCCATACCATATTTTTCATCTTTGTTGTGTTCGTGGCGGTGTTGGCTCCAAACCACAATTTTCCTTCTATCTGCAGTTCATATAATAATGGAGCGCACTTCTGCTGGCATCCAATTCGGTTTCCTGATTCTCTTAGCCGAGCTACAGGAATCCATTCTTGACAACTTAGAGACAGTGTCAAGACAAAAACACCCATCAAAAATTTACGATGTTTTGCCGCTCGTTGTCCGAACTGAAAAGCCACTCAAGAAAGGAAATCCAAAAAAAGAAGTTGACGCATGCGCACACGGTTGGGATTCCCTGATCTAAAAATAACGACATCGAATAGCTATTCCTCTGCCGAAAATGCGTCATGCATTAAAAAAAAAATCCGAGCACTGGAATAAAGCAAATAGCTAATCGATGTTTTGGAGTTATTCTTGAATAAGTTGTTCAGTTCTTCATGCATACTAGCCCTGGTTTGAATTATTTAATCGCGGAGTTGAAAAACACGTTAAATTCAGTATGAATATCAGAATGAAAGATTTCTGCAAACGTCTCACATTTATTAAACATCCGAAGCAAAATCCTGGGGGTCGAGGTCTCTGCTGTAAAGCTTTGGGTAACACAAACGTGTTGAAGAACCACGATGGACAGAGTGTACAGTTGCTATTGTGGAAAAGTTTTAGACTTAATCCGATATTGAGATTTTGTGTACACCTATTTAATATTCCGTGTTTTCCTCCCAGTTATATTTGGATATCAATACAAGCATTACACCGCTAAACGGTACACTACATCGGCATGAAACCACAGCAAACAAGATTGTAAATAAAGAAATATATGAAAAAATACATAAGTAAATAATTAAATATACAAATGAACTAATAGATGAATAAATAACCAAAGAAATAGAAACCAAAATGTATGAAAAAAATGAATGAGAGTAATTCAGTAAATCAGGTAAACAGATCTAGTGTAATTGTCGTGTTTGTGGTAGAGGTGACAGTATTCTGGTTTTGAGGAAGTCTGATTTTTAGACAAACTCTAACTAACCATAAGGGATGGATGTGAAAGCAGTCTGGCTTTGTGTGAGTCTGGCATTTAAATGGACAACTTTCACAGGCCATTGCCTCAACATCAAATCGGGCGAATCAAGCATTGAGTTAGATAATCCCCAGATAGCCTCTATCCTCATTATGGCCTGGAAGGGTCCGGTCTAGACTTGTAATTAATGAAATCTGACTTTCAGATGCATTATCCACAGAAAACCATCTTTTAAACCCTGATACACGCACACAAGCATTTGCAGACTCACACACACCACACACACACACACACACACACACACACACACACACACACACACACACACACACACGCACGCACGCAACGCACGCACGCACACACACACACACACACACACACACACACACACACACGCACACACACACACACAGAACAATACACACACACACACACACACCACACACACACACACACACACACACACACACGCTCGCGCGCACGCACACTCACTCACTCACTCACTCACTCACACACACACACACACACACACACACACACACACACACACACACACACACACACACACACACACCAAGAATTCATACTCACGTCCGTGGGCTCTCTAATAAACACACCTGCATTACCCCACTGATGAACACACACCAGCGCACACACGTCTACAGTATATGCTGGGGGCCCTGAGAGATTCAAAGTCTTATCTCAGTTGACATGTATTTGATCATTTGTGTCTGTTATTGGAAAGGCCCAGTATGAGTTTGCCTCAATGTCTAGGAGTCTTTGTAGTGTTCGCCTTGAGATTATTCCAATGTTTGGTTGGTGATGTGTCTTGCTCTTCCCGTAAGTCTGTATGTGCGGCCACTTCCTCTCTTGATGTTCAGATCTGAAAGACAGTCTTTGATCTTGTTTAGTTAAATTATTCTTCAGATTTCTTTTCACATCAAATCGGCCAAGCTGTAATCCAGTTTTTATCGTTACCTTGCCAGTGTGTTTGCTCTCTCGTTTCCTTTAATTCCGGCATGTCCAGGAGAGTACATCCATGTGAGTCTCTCCAATGGAAGGCTGCGCATTAGTTCATGTCAAGCAGGGCTTCCCATTCCACTCTTCACTTTTGAAATAGGTCCATGGAGCCAGTCAGTATCATGTTGTTTAGTTTTGAAAATGCCGGGTGGAGGGAAAGCCAGTGGAGGGCTTGTGTCACTGCTTCTGCCTCCTTGTTAGACTTGAAGTTTTTAAAAACTCGGCGCCCCCTTTGGTTTCCCTGGATCGTTTGGGCCCTTTTTGCCTCCTGTGTTTTCCCCCGCCGGGACTTATCTTTGGTGACAAAACCCGGCAGTGTATAAAAACAATATCATGCTTTGTGCAAGGTTTTACCGGGCTTCGAATTTCTGCGTTGGTTTTGCCTTCGGGCCATTCTCGACAGTGTTTTTAAATTTTCTGGAGCGTTGGCAATTGGTGGGGTTTTTTTAAGTGTATGGTTTTTTTTCCCTTTCCCCTTTTTTTCCCTTGGGTTCTGCTACCTGATTCCGAGCTGTTTACTGTCTTCTGGGGGCCCCACTTTCCTAATTTAAATTTCATAGCCATTTCCCTTTTGGGTTTCCTTAACTCCCGCTGAAGTGGGTTTTGGGGATTTAAAGGGTTCTGAAAAAATTTGGGCTTCATTTGTTCTAGCTTGGTCTTGCCTGCTTAAAGGAAGGTGGGAGCGGTATAACATTGATTCAGCTGATGTACCCTTTTTTCTGTCCATCTTCTGCGCCACCTCAGTGGCATTGCACCCACGCCGCTTTTCCCGGCCCCCCGGGCCCCGCCACACCCCGGGTCATTTCCCGCCCCCCCCCGGCCCCGGCAATCCCCCGGGAGCAGTCAATGTCAAATCGTCAAGAGGCAACTCACCGGGGGGAGACATGCAATGCTTTCCGGCACTTCGGTGGTGTTCAGTGGCGCCTGTTCTGTTCAAAAATACGCAGGACACCCCTACTATGCCCCCACTGGGCGATTAATTGAATTTTTGCGGAGCCCGGGGTGAGTGAGCGTTTAGTGGTCTTCCTCCGGAGACTTTGCCGATACCGGTGACCCCGGGCGGTAGAAAAACCCAAAGGGCCCCAGGCCCTGGAGAGGACATCGAAAAGAGGTCACCATTTAGAAAAGGGCATGTAGGGCTACAGAATTTTTGGGGCTTTTGTTAAATTTCTGATCGATGAGAATGAGGAGGGCTCGCGCGCGCGCAACGCCCCGCAGGGGACGCACAAAACAAAACACACCCCCACACACACACACACACACACACAAAACAAAAACACAAAAAACCCCCGCACGCCGCACCCCACGAAAGCACGCACGCACGCACGCACCCCACGCACAATTACACCACTTCAGCCCGTTTCTTTTTAAGGGCTGATTTTTGTGGGAAAAGAGTGAAACAAGGAAATTTGGAGAGAAAGAAGAAATATTTCACCCCAAATTTTATCCCCCTAGTCAGACTGGCATTGATGATGGGAAATTTCCCCGCACTGAAAATGGTTTACGCATAGCTAGATTTCCTGAGAACAGGGACGGGAAAGCAGGTATCAAACCGCTCTCAGAAGAGGGCAAACGCCCCAAATCTTCGTTTCTAATAGGAAAATGTGTGTGTCGGGGTGGTGTGTGTTGGTGTGTGTGCGTGAGTCTCTCTCTTTCCCCCCCCCTCTCTTCCCTCCCTCTCTCTCTCTTCTCTCTCTCTCTCTCTCTTCTCTTCCTCTCTCTCTCCCCTCTTCTCTCTCTCCCTCTCTTCTTAAACCCCTCCGTTTTTTCGGGCCAGACGTTGGAGGGGACTGTCACTCACAGTTACATTGTGTTTTACGAACTTAGCCCAAAAAGGTGTCAAAAAACTGGGGTCTTTGGTCGGTTGGGGCTGCCCAGGAGGGGGAAGGGCTTTCGTAAAAACTGTGCCCTTTCCCACACAAGGAAGATTTGGACGTATGACAACAACTGAATTTTATAAAGGAGAGATGCATAGGGCCCCAATGTAAATTCATTTTTATTTTAAATGTTGACCCCGGAAACCCTTGGGGTTTTTGAATTTGAAACGACGCTTAAAGAAATATATTATATTATTGTGTGTGTGTGTGTGTGTTGTGTGTGTGTGGGGTGTGTGTGTGGTGTGTGTGTGTGTGTTTGTGTGGGGAGTGAAGGAGAGAGAGGGGAAGAGAGAGAGGGGGGAGGAAAGAGAGGGGTGTGTGTGGTTGTGTTGTGTGTGGTGTTGTGTGTGTGGGGGTTGTGTGTGTTTTTTTTGTTGTTTTTGTTGTTTTGTTGTTGTGATGGTGCGTGGATAGTCTGCACACATCCGAGGAATCTTTTTGGGTTTTGATGACGTCTATTTGGGAGCCCACTTGAGTGAGTGAATTATTCAACATTTTTTCTTTTATAAGTTTTTTTTAGTGTTGCCTCATTGTTTTTCCGACACCAAAAAGGAACTGGTCTTGCTTTTGAAATGCGGGTGAACCCTTTACGAATGCACTGGGTACCCCTGACAGGGGGGGTTCTTAAACAGGTAATGTGCAGGGCAAAAAAACGGACGATCACTCAACCCCTCACCCACCAGACCCCAGGAAAAAGAGGTTTAACAATATTTTTATTACATTACAACCATTCACTCCCCTAGACCAGATGGGGTAGGGGTTTAACAAAGGAGGGGAAAAAAAAGCCGAGAGAGGAAAAAAAGAAAAAAAAAAAAAAAAAATGGGGTAGAGAGAAAAACCACTTTTCAGAACTACTGCCCCTAGGGGACAAAGTAATTAAATAGACCCAAAAAAAACCGAAAATTCCCTGGGACCCCGCTCCCGCCCAAAACCCAAACCCGCTAAACGCTACAAAGACTTTAAAACGAAGAAGACAGTACTAGAAAAAATAATAATCAAACGGACCTAGTCAGGGTTAAACAAAACAAAAAGAAAAAAAACAAATCAGTGACCGGCTTGGGGCCCACACCCACAACGCCAACCCACACCCACCCCACCACATTAAGACTCATTGCCCTTGCCCGGGGGGAGGTTCACCGTGGGAGGGGGGACCCAAAGAAGGGCGAAGCCCGCAGTGGGCTGGTTTCCAGCCGAGGTGGTGTCCCGGTAAAGGGGGTAAAGCCACCTTCAACGTTCAGTGCAGCGACTGGTGCCTGGACCCCCGGATGGCGTCTCCCAGGCCCCGGGGATGCTGGCCCTTCCCCGTCAGCCCGGGCTCCCGGAAACAAATGGCAATTTTTTTCCCGCCCTACGGCGGGTCAGTCCCCAGAGGGAAAAGTCATTTTTTTATCGCTTTGTCAGTGTGGGGAAACAGTGGGCCCGGCAGGGTTCGTGTGAGGGTCCAGTGCCGTAAAAAGGTCAAAAATGTTTTTGTCATTTTAAAAGGGTAAAATAAACTATAAAAACTTCTTTCACTTTTTCCCTTGTTTTTAAATGTACTCATGCATTTTTGATCCTGTACCTATGACATGCCCGTACAAAGGTAATTTCCTTTAGTAAAAACTCAATAATAAACCCCCAAAAATCCCCAACGTCTGTCACACAAACTATGGGACAAGGACACAAGAACGGAACCAATGCGGGGCGATACGGCCGGAACCCCACACCCGTGGTCGTGTCGCCGTTCAAAACGTCATGCATTCCACGATCCGTTTTTTTTCCTACGAAACAAAAAGGGAAAAATAAAACTAACACTTACGATACCCTTTCCCGGGCCCACATACATTTTAAAGCAATACAAGCTTTGACTCGCCCTGTTACTAAAAAAAAACAAAAATACGCTTCTATTGATGAAATGGTATTTAGACTTTAAACTTAGTCCAAAGTAACAGAATCCCTACCCGTAAGGACCGAAAAACAAAATTAAAGAAAATGCGTTCTAAAAACTCCACCACTAATGCATTCTCGTACCATTTCCCAAACAGGCACCCCCTTTTTGGGAGCAGTTACACACAAAAAGGTGTGTCAGCCAACAGCATATAAAGGAGAAAAAAACCCGCATTCACTGAGAGGTTAAAAAACCCAAAAAAACCAAAAAACCTGTCTAAGACGCCTATGTTACCAAAATGGCGGGTGGGGAGGAAAGAAAACGGCCCGCTCCCAATCGATGAAGGAGGGCAGCGAAAACCGTGACGGTCCCAATAAAGTGGACTCCGGGTCGGGGATGCCCAAAGGTTTTCTTCCAGCTGGAGGGATGGGGACCCCAAAGGGGTTAAGGGGAATTTTTCCTTCCACCAAAGGGTAAAAGACGTCCACAAAAACCCACGTCGGTGGATTAAAAAGGAAGGTCCAGCTGGCAGAGTAGAGATCTCTCGACTCCAAGTTCGAAAGCGAGTGTACACCACTCCCCAAAAAACAAGAGGGAAAACCAGTACAAAACCTCAGCTGTGTCACCTGACTCAGTGTGAACCACGTGGAAAACCCCCCAAAAAAGAACAGAAAAAGAAGCTTTAAAAAAAATAAAAGAAGAGAAAATTGGGGAGGGGGCAAAATGAGGGACGTAGCGCGCCAGGATGACCGAATAAAAAACTGGTCACCCCCGGCCAATGTAGTAAAATTGTAACTGGAAAACACTCCACTTTTATCGGGTTTGGGAAAAATAAATTATCTTACAAACGAAAGTATTTCGCCCGTGAAATACCCCCCCCCAAAAGGGTTGTGCCCTGAGGCAAGCCTTCACGCCCCGTATGTTCTGTACACACTTGATCATGTAGACTTTTTTTTCCCTAAACCCCGACTCGCACTCCCTCGGCGAGGTAATCAGCCTTCATATCCTCTCCTATAGTTTTGTCATCATCCAGTCCCTTTTGGGCACACCATTGCAAACGGGGCACTGGAGACGGGTAGAAAAGGTGGTGGCGCTGAGGGTGTGAGAGGACGACGCGCTGTTGCTATTCGGGGCTGGGAAGCCTTGACGAAATGTTCTGAGCACGCTCACTGGCTTCATCTGTAGCTTAAATTTCCTCCAGGCCACCGCCTGGGCGATGCGTTCTGTCGGGGAGCCTGTGTGTAGGATTCCAGGGCCTTGGATGGAAGATCGGTCAGTGTTGACCAACTCGTCAACTTTTTTCTGTCGTGCCCTGGGCCCTAAAAGCGGGACCTGTTGTCCAAGGCGTGCTGACTGCAAGAGCTTCCTTGGCGGGGCATGGAAGGTTTCCTTCAAGTCATCCTTGGTCTTTTTTCGCACCACGTCCGTGCCACTGAGTTTACCCCCATTTCTTTTCTAACGATTCACCTGAGCCTCCTGTGGTTCTGAACGCCGAAGGACTTTAGCAAAAGGGGCCATGCCTTTGCCTGGGAAAAGGGTTCCATTTTCATGTCAGCGTTCTCTGCGTCTTCCTACATACGGGTCACCTTTGTCAGGGAAAAGCGTGCGGTCTTCGTGTGTAGGAGCTGTCAAAAACGGCCCGGGTGTCGTTCGGGCTGTCGGCGGCCCGGGTTTGGTGTTTGATCCTCATTCGCTCTCAATTCAGCGTGCTGACTCACTTTGGGTTGCTCCTTCGCTTCCTTAAAGTGGCCTTCTACCCACGGATGCGGCCCTGTTGATGTCCCCAACGCCACAGGCACCTGGTGTTCGGCTTTCGGAGTTGTTGGGGCTAATATTGTATGGGACCGCGACTTTGGTGTTGTGGGGGATGGACCCCTTTGCTCGCACCCTGCGTAATTTGAAGGTCCTTGGTAAAAAGTGCCTGCTGAGTCAGGGTTCGGGGGGGTTTCAGGGCCTTTTCTCTCTCTGGCTTGTAAACGGTGGTGGGGCCACAAATACCCCCTGTGGCAACTTCCCGATTTCCCCCGAGGACCCCCCAAAGCACAAAATTACCAATCAGTAGGATTTAGCAGGTCGCTGAAGGGTATGCCCACACTTCCTTTAAAGTTGGCGTAGAGACATCTACCAGTGCTGTAGATCGGGTTGCCTGAGGATGACTCGATTCCTGACACTTGGCTTTTCTCCTCGAGGTGATCAAAAGGGGACAAAACTGCTCGTGGGAAAAAACCGCTGTGGCCCCTGTGTCCTAATAGTTTTCACTTTCTTGCCCAACACACGGATGGGGGGTAGGAAAAGAGGGGGTCGTGACCTGACTCTTTTCCAAAATGCCCCAAAAGTGCGAATGTCGGATTTTTCTTGTCCCTCCTCTTGGGGACAACCCCAAACGAAATGTCCCTTTTTCCCCACAGGGAAGAAAAGTTGACTTGGGTCCGACTTTCCGGGAATTGTGGGGACATCGTTTTTGGGAGGGTGACGACGGTTTGAAGTCTGTGACCCCCGATCGAGGGGTTTCCCTATTGTCCTGGTGCAGGCATGCGATGTGCAGGCATTGCAAAGGCCTCACCCACCTGATTCCGGGGAAATGTTTTTGGTTTTCCTCCCCCAATTGAACTGCGTTCCAGAGATACCGAATTCTGGTTGCTAAGGGGGAAACAATCCTTCAATTCCTTTTCTGGGGCCTCGACCCAAAATTTCATGGTGCGAGGAGGCGTTCCCGAATGGTAAAAAAGTCTCCTCTAAAGGTTTCCTCAGGACGAAATGCTTTTATTGATGGGAAAAGTCATGTGCAGTCCCCGGCGAAGGCCGTTTTTAAATTCGGTATAGGAAACTCCGGGGAATGTCTACAAACGCCTCCTTGCCCCCCCCGTCAGGCTAGATGAGGAAAAAGGGGCTTTATCTGGTTCGTTTAGTGGACCCCGCGGAAACCCGCCTCAAAGTGCTCGTGTAGGTATCATATTTCGCGGGCACTGTACACTGGCATTTGTAGTTTGGGGGGAGCCACGGAAACCGGGCCCCGATGAAAATCGCTATTTTCGAGGGTAAAAACCGTGCTCGGAAGCAACCACAGATGGCTTCGGGTCATTAACTGTTAAACCAGTTCGGCCGGAGTTTTTTTTTTTCCCCCCCAAACGGCCCCAAGTCCCAAACCCTTTTGTTTCTGAGCCTCCCTTTCTGACGTTCTCCTTTTCTCTGACTTCGCTCAGTTCCCCTTTTCCCCATTCCCTTCTCCCTCGCCGGTCCTTCTCCCCTCTCTCCATCCCTTTTTTCTTCTTCTCCCCCTCTCCTTGCCTCTCTTCCTCCCTCCAGCCTCTTTTCCCCATTGCCATTTCCACCCTCTCTTTCTTTGGCTTCTTTTTCCTCCGCCTCTTCTCCTCTTGCCTCTTTTCTTTCCCTTTTCCCCCCTCTCCTGGCTCTTTTCTTCTCTTCAATCCTCATCAAAATTTGAGGTCCATGGGGGCTGGTCCCGGAGGTGAGGCATGGCGAAGGGCCGAAAGCGGAAGTCGTCTCGAGTTTTCGGTGGGGGGCGAAGTCCCCCAGAGGAGTGGGCAGGGTCGTCTCGGAGAGGTGGGGGGGGCCCCCCGGGGGAAAGGGGTTTTCCCTGTTTGTAGAATTGTGGAACTCCCCCCAAAATAAAGGGGGGGGCCAGGTCCCCTGACTTGGGGGTCCCCTCCCTGGCAGTTTCCCACCCGCGATCTGGAGCGAGGATCCGGCGCCATGTCTACGTGTTCCTAATGACAGTTAACTCATAGACACGAAGCACCAATCACTAGAGTACACAGATTTGGGGAAAACCTGAGAACTTGCGAACGAATCCCCGAGGTTCCGAGTGGTGTCCACTTCGCACTTAGTTCCGGGCGCTACTTCGAAGGTCAAAAGTATTTTAACCCCCCAAGCCATTTGTACCGGTCGATACTAAAAGGATTAAACAAGTGAATGTCACTAGGTTTGAGAGAAACCATCCCAAAATTCCAAAAAGGAAAAATGCACTATCTTAAAACCGTGAGTTTTGTAGGGGAACACCAGCACGTGGTTTAAAACCCCCCACCGGAAATGCAAATCACTGAAAAATACCGAATGACAAAGAGAAGGTTTTATGTAAAAACAAAACGCATGGCCCCCCTAACCAAAACCCCACGAAGAAGTGCTTTTATCAACGAAACCAAAGGGTTTGGGCCACCAACCCCATTTCTTCCCAAAACTATTTCCCCCAAAATCCAGTTCCCACAAAATGGAACCCCAAAAGTTAAATCCCAAAAAAGGGAACCGAAAATGTTACTCAAAAGTACAGCAACTCCAACCCCTAAAGTGCGCTGTATTCCCCCGAGAAGGAAAATACGGGGGGTAGTAAAGTACCACAATTAACTATGACTAAGGGGGGTCAATAACTGTACCAAAATTTTCCCCAAAACGGAAGGGGAAATGACAAAGTCCCAGTGCGACTTTTTGACTAAGTGAGCAACACCAACAATCTCCAACCCTGGGTTTTCAGCTAGGTATTTCACAAAACAAGGAGTGTTTGAGCAACAAAAATCACCCCAAAGTTTACTTTATGATAAGTGTAGTCATCCACAAAAAAATTCAAAATCAAAGGGAAGAATGCTTCCACAACCCGAATTGCAGTCAAGGTACTGCCAAATAAGCTAGCCCAAACGAAATGAATCGATTAAAACCCGGCTAAGCTCATAAGTTAAAACAAAATAACCTTTCTCACCCAAAAGAAAAACAGGTATCAAATTCAATAATAGCCAAAAAGGGAGTTATTTCCCCCCGAATTTCCAACAAAGGAAATACCCCGTTTGTTTTTAACACTTTACAGCGTTGAGAACAAAAAAAACTTTAAAAGAAAACCTTGACCAGAAAAAGTGGTCCCAAACCAACGATTTCCTTGTTGGAAACAATATCCAAAAATGAAACAATTCCCAAAACGAGTGGGAAATTTCTCAAAAAAATCGCAAAACACAAATCATCAATGGGGAACAACAAAATCCCCTTTTGCCGCGTCCCAAAAACCCCAAAAAATTACCACTGGGTAAAAAAACCTATTCCGGTCAAAGTTTTTAAATCTCAAAATAAAAAATTTAAAAACGTTTACCAGCAAAGAGGCCCAAAAAAATCACAAAACCCTTACAAGGGAAATTTATAAAATCAACGCGTTTCTCCAAACCCGCAACCAACTACCCCAAAAGGAAAGCAAAAAAGACTCAACAAAAAACGATAAGGGGGGACGGACAAAAGAAATTACCGACCCGTACCCCAAGGCCAACAGCTAACCCAAAATTCCACTGGCGATGAGTAAAACCCCAAATACACGTGCACCCAAAACGGTCATGGGGCGGGCAGAACCGCTCGATCAAAAAAAGTGGCCCGACGAACGCGTCGAAATTCCCCCGCAACACGATCTGTCCCCAGACGGGAAAAAAACCTGCTAAAACCCCTGCTTGTACTGATGGGGCGGATGAAAGGGGGGGGGGGGCACCCGAAAAAGGCACAAGTGGCTCTTTGGAAAGACACTGTGTATCCCAAACGCTACCCTCCCTTTCAACACAAAATGACAACTTTTTTATTCCAATCAAACGTCACACAATTAGGTTGAACAAAAAAGGGCCCCAACATGCGTAGACAGAAAAGCAAATAAAGCTTGTATGTGCGTTAGACAGAAGAGAAGTATCAATTAGGGTAATCCCCCTTTGCTAAAAAAACACGATTACAACTAGTGTAATAACCAAAAAAAACCCACCAAGAAAAGTCTTTCCTTGTTTTTTCTGTAAAATAAAGTAGGTAAATTACACAAGACCAAGTTTCGCGCAAACACGGTACGGAAGAAGTGTCAAAGTTTTCTTGTAAACAAAGCACAAATGGGAAATGAAACACCAAAAGTTTGGCAAACCCCGTACACTTACCCTTTCTAACACAGTCGGCGTTTGGGTACGGCAAACGCAGATAAAAACCTAAAACGACAAGCATGATTCGATGATTGAAAGCAAACTTTATCTAGAGTTCAAAACCCCCCTTTTCTCTCCACCCCAAATCCTATTCTAAACTAAGGTAATGAGAAAAAGGGTAACGGAATTCTAGAACCCAAAAGCCCCGGCGGTCTCACAAAACAAAAAAAACCGGAGACGAAGCGGAACGGGGAAACGCCCAAGGTCCCACCCCGGGGCCGGAACTCACCCGCCGACGACCCCAAAACCGGTCCGCTCCAATGGGTTCCATTACTTAGAAACCCCCCAAACCCAAACCCCCCTTAAATTCCGTAAGGGATAGACGTCTCTCAAGGGCGGGCGGTAGTGAGTTTAGGTGTCGCTTTTATTACCCCATCACACCCTGTCCCCGGGATTCCACCATAAATTTTCACGTGCGAGACACCCGACGGGGGGTTTTAAACAGGTAATGTGCAGTGGCAGAAAAGGGGGCGACACTCAAACCCCCCACCCCAGACCCAAAAGAAAGAGGTTTCAACAAAATTTTATTCTTACAAAAATTCCTAACTAGCATCCAGATGGGGTATGGGTATAACAAAGGAAGGGGAAAAACAGCCGGAGAGGAAAAAAAAGAAGAAAAAAAAAAATGGGGCATAGAAGGAAAAAGCACTATTCAGAATATGACCTAGGGGACAAAGTAAAATTTAAAAAGACCCCAAAAAACCCCCCAATATCCCGGGGGCCCCCTACCCTCCCCCAAACCCAACCCCCTAAAAAGTACAAAGCCATAAAAAGAAAAGACTACTAGAAACAATAATACTCAAACAGGACCTAGTCGGGTTTAAAAAAACAATAAAAAAAAAGAAAAGAATCAATTTACCGGGTTCCCGGCCCCACCACCCCCCCCAACCCACACCACACACGGAAAAAAATTAAAACCTATTTTTCCCCCAACCCCCCCCCCCCCTTATCCGGGGCGCGCAGTGGGTGGGTTTCCATCTTTTGTCTGAAATAAACAAACCCCCCCCAGCCCGTGCAGCGACTTCCCCCCCCCCCCCCACCCCCCACCACTGCCGGGGCTCCGGAAAAAAAATGCCCCTTTTTTCCGCCCGGCGGGTCCCGTCTCCAGAGGAAATATCTTTTTTCTCGTCAGTGGTTTGGAAGTGGGTCCGGCCCGGTGCGTGTAATCACCCCGTCCCTAAAAAGGCAACAATTTTTTGCAAGGGTAAATAAAACTTAAAATTCTTTCACTTTTTCCCTTTTTTCCTTTTTAGGCCTTTGCAACCGAAGAGCCCGATTGGTAACCCCCCCGCAAAATCTCAAAAATAAAACAACTAAATCCCTCTCTCTGTCACCTTGGCCCGGACCAAAAAGGGCCCCCACGGGGCGTCCGGTTCCCCTTTCCGTGGTTTAAGGTCAAGGGTTCGAAAAAGTTTACATGTCTGTACTAGAAAAAAAAAAAATAAAATCCTTTTCAATTTTCCCCCCTTATTTAAGAATAAAGCATTCTGACCTGTTACTCGAAAAAAAAATTCCAGCTTTTATTCCCCAAAAAAATTTTTGTTGACCAACTTAGCCCAAAAAAAAGAAACCTGCCCCAAGGCCGAAAACACATTTTGTAATGGTTCCCAAACCCCCACATTCCCCTTTCGTACACTTCCCCCCTCAACAGTTTAACAAAAAAATTGTCCCCCCAACCCATATTAAGGGAAAAAAAAGATTCCTGAATTAGAAAACAAAAAAACAAAGAAGTTTTAAGAAGACCATTAGTTACCCAAAATGGGGGGTTTGGGCAAATTAAAAAAGGTCCCTCCCCACCTGAAGGGTTCACCCCAAAAAGGCGGCCCCTGAAATACTCCAGGTGGGTGACCTAAGGTCCTTCCCCTGGAGGTTGGGATCCGGGTTAAGCGGAATTTTTTTTCCCCACCGGGGTTGGGGAAAGACGTTCCCCCGAACCCGCGAAGTGGGTTAAATAGGAAACTCCCGCGGGAAGGGTAGGTCTCTCCCGACTCCAAAGTTTAAGCGGTTCCCTCCCAAACAAGGGATGGCAACCAGTAAACAAAAAAGCTCGCTGTGTCCCTGACATTTAGCTGATGAACCGTGGAAAACAAAAAAGAACGAAAAAGAAAGCTTTAAAAAAAAAAAAAAAAAGAGAAATTTGGAGGATGGGAGCGAAATGCACGGACGTAGCGCGCCAGGATGACCGAATAACAAAAAATGGTCAACACCGGCCAAAGGTGAAGATGTCATGGCAAACTCCACTTTATATAGGTTTTGGGAAGAAATAAATTATCTTACAAACGAAAAATTTACGTCCCTGACAACGAACATGCAGAGAATTGTGGTTTTTAAAATTTTCAATTCTCTCGCAAATTTTAAAGTTCCAAGACTTTTCAAAAAGTTTGGTACCCCTGATGATGTTTTTTATTTGTAAATGTAATCTTTGAAGATTGTTTTCCAGGGTAAAGTAAAATTGTCACTGGTTCGTTCTTCTTCATTCGTCTAACCGTTATTTCCACTTCCGGTCCTAAAAGCAACCAAAAGAGGCGTAACTTGTAAGATCGAAACTAAGAAAGAACGAAGTACAATATATAACAATAATCCGTTTGTAGAACAAAATAAAAAAAAGAAACAAACAAATAAAAACAACTGTAGACTAGAATGTTTTTTTTTAAATAGCATAACTCTTGCATTTAGTATCGCTTTGCCGCAATTCATGTATTTAATCCATATATGAAATAATAAATTCTTTCTTGTAGGCAGGGCGTTTAGATATTGCGATTAGTGGTACAGATTCTTTTGTTTTTGAAGCGAAGGAAAACTACCTATTGGCTTCATCCTCACATTCTTAAGCATAGACTGTTTTATTAGTCTTGATCGAACCATCCAGCTTTTTTCCCTTCTTTTGTTGAATAGACTGACCAGTTCACTTTCGTATCTTTGGGGTTTAGTTTTTTCACCGCTGGTAATTTTGTTCGACCCATGACAGTTTCATAGAAGTCGTAAGACTTTGATCCTTACCGTTATGACGTCAAACACTTGGGTTCTAAGGCTTCACCTTTTATTTTCGTTCTCGATGTTGTTCTTTCTCATCCTGACTTAGCCAGTGACACAAGTCCAGAAGCATTGCAACAAGACCGTTGAATTCTTAATGCAAAGAAGTTACCCCTTTTCTCTTAGCAATATGAATATTTTATTTACACCTTAAAAACTTACATCACTTCGAGCAAGAAAAGCGACGAAGGTGAAAACAGCACATACACACACAAACACACACACACACACACACACACACACACACACACACACACACACACACACACACACATACATGCGCGCGCGCGCGCATATACTCACGCCCCTCAAACACGTACACGCGCGCGCGTATACACACGCCGTCAAACACGTACATACGCTAGAACACACACACAAACACACGCACACGCACGCTGGCGCACACACACACACACACACACACACACACACACACACACACACACACACACACACACAACACACACACACACGCACGCACGCACGCACGCACACACACACACACACACACACACACACACACACACACAACACACACACACACACACATGCATACAGAGAGAGAGAGAGAAAGAGAGACAGACAGACAGACAAACAGACAGACAGAGTCGAGTGTGAATTCTATATCTTCCATAGCACGACACAAACACGAATAAAGGAGATGGCTGGGAGTCTGAAGAGGGAGAGAAGAGGAGTTGGGGGTTGAATATGAAAACACGATAAATACAAGAATATCATGGGAGACATATTTTCTTGACCGTTGTCACGGTCCGCTAAGTCCGGACGGCCCTACCCCACCCCTACCCCACTCCTATTACACTACTAGAGCAACAACACAGCACACTAACGCGCTGTACAATCACATCGACCGCACCTCTTTATATCACTCACACAAACATACCACGGCCGCCACCACTCACGTCCATCTACAACCACACCCGATATCCCACTTCTTCACGTGACACCACACTACCCCTGCTACACACCCCATAATCCTAACCTATCTACAGCATCAGTTGCGTATATCTCTGCGACGCTAGGACGTAGTGGAGATAGCCCCACACGAGTGGCAACTCCCAGGGCACAAAATAAACGCCAAGGACTCTAATCATAAACTACTACCACACACATCCTCTCCCCAGGACCCACCCTTCTCTTTTGACCCGGACCATAATCGCACTGGACACTGCTCCCTAAGGAGGCAACGACAAGTACCCAACACTGTGCTGGCTACTACGTCCCAAAAGGAGGCAGTAGCTAACACCCTTAACCCTACTCACCCTAACGCTACACACACTTAACCTAGCTGCCAAACACTACACCCTTTCTAACTACAACCATGGACAACCCATCCCGGCCCGGAAGAGCTCCAGTCCTCGGCGCTGTACTTGCCCCCACACGCTGACCCCTCCCCGGAAGACTCTGCACCTCAGCGCTGACCGTGCATCCCACATTCCCAAACTCCCCGAAACTCTACACCCCGGCGCCGACCGGGGCTTCCCGCGCAGTCTGACTCCTCTCTCCCGCTGGCACGACACCTACCGCACACCAACGCCCTCTCACGATCCGGGGCATCGAAGGACGCCTCCTCTTCTGAAGGACCCGCGGACACTGAGGGTGAGGAAAGTCTGGTGCAGCGCCCTCTCACAGGACGCCGAACAGGGAGAGCAACCAAGTAGCTGAGAACCCCCGGAAGAACCCCGGCAGCAGAAAGATAGCTGTCTCACAGACAGCCGACGCCTGGATGGTCCCTCCCCTCTCCCGGAAAGCAGCAGGCAACGGGACCACCGCCGCTCACACTGCGCACGTGAAGCAGACTGCCGGGGTCTGGCCCCACCACAGGACGAAAACAGGATACCTGCTGACACAACTGGAACAAACAGACGTTCAACCACACCAGTTCTGCAACTGGCTGAAGTGGCTGCCACAAAGAATATGGGGGGGGGGGGGGGTAACAGAACCGCACAGGCCAAGGGCACACCAGACCGCGACGAGGACCTGCCCTAACTATGACTCGAGTCACTCAGCCGACTAACGGCGCTCCGCCGCAACTACAAGGCACAGTCCACTCCGACGAACACACAGGGACCGAAGTTAAGCTACCCCCAACGCATTCCGCCCTGGTCGGGGACTCAGCGAACTCTACTCACAACACAAAACAGCGATTTGTTCAGAGCAGCGTACCCATCCCACAAGCTGACACGCCGGACCAACGAACTAGTTGTTGCCTCTTGCAACAACACTAACACTATTTACCACAATAACTCAGACTTGAAACACCAACAACAGCCGATATCCTGCCCCGCCTTCTCTGGTGTAGAACCAAAGTAACAAAAGGGAAACAATCGTGAACGAAACTCAACCTCCCGCTTTCATCCTTCATCAGTGAAGATTTGAATTCAAAATTATTGTACGTCTTATATTCCCCAGCCCCCTACCCTAGCCTAACCTTCCACCTTAACCAAAACCCCAATTCTTACACACGCACGCTCGCACACACACATATACACATAATGCACACGCACACGACACTGCTCCTATTCTGACCACCATTCCACTCCAAACAATGGAGACCGGCTGATTTACTACCGCCGATCGGTGACACACACCCCAGCCTAAGTTTTAACTACAGTAAAAACCAAACCAAAAGTTCTCACTTCGATCGCGTTTTACTCACACCCTACCTATACAATCCAACTCCACACCACACACTCTGCCCTGCTGTTTACTTTTGATGCACCCCATCATTCCAACAACATCACTTTTAAATACATCATTAACCACAGACTACATTATTCCAACCTGTCTAACTCTGCCTCACACACCTTAACGCATGCACTTACAGGCAGCAGTTTACACTAACTACGCTTCTACATATAATTTCGTAACTGAGGGTACTCTGACCATGCACGACCGTTATGCAACACGAGCTATAAAATACCACACCCCCAGCAACAACTTTTGCAACTCATTATCTTCCAATGACACTGACAACAACATGCATTCTTCGACAATGTCAACCAACCCCTCTTTGACACAGTTAAATGGAACTACAGGCCCTCTCTCACTCTCTCTCTCTCGTCTCTCCTCTCTCTCTCTCTCCTCCTCTCATCTCTCTCTCTCGCTCCTCTCCTCACTGTCTCTCTTCTCTCTCTACGCAAGCGACTCAAAATTCCAGCCGCCACATTGTCCTTTCCATAGACACTGCCTGCACCGTAAACGGGAATGGCTGCAGCCTGCAGTGCCCACCTTGGTGAACCTCCCACTAGTACTCTAGACCCCACAGCTACCTTCCTGGGTTTCGTCCACAAATGAAAATGTCGCTTGTACCTGCAACCTGCGGCTGCCAGCTCTTCCTTCCTTGTCAGCTCACACGTCTCAGCTACCACCTGTTCCTTAAGTAAAACGCGTCCTCCGCCGCTGGTGCGGAACTTCTTGCCTATCTGTTGCAACCAGAGATCCCTCATATCTGCATGGGCCTGCTATTATTCATCAGTGGCTTCCTTACAAGGGAAACCTTGATACTCTTCCCTTATCAACAGTACGCTGACACTGGAAACATGACTGGCAGTACGACGAATGTCCAGCATGCATGCCCTGGCCAATAAAAATGGCGACCTAACTCGCTCCTTGGGTTCGGGTGGACTTAAGTGTCCAGACATGGTTACGTCGTGGGCTACTCATCACTGTGGCCCTTAGTTCACTGGGGACGCAGATTTGACTCGCTACGTCCTTGGGAGCCCTCACACCGCCTGACCAGTACACCAGAGTTCGAGCGTAATCAGACCGTCGCAAACTTGGTGTGGAAGGCGTCCCTGATTCACACGCACGTCCGAGCCTTCCTCAAAGTTTCATCCTGGTCCTGCATCCCAATTAAACTGCTGGGTAGAGGAGTTCAGAATGCACTCCTCGACAGGCCAGTTGGTACAGGTTCTTGCTGTTCCCTGGCTCGGTCTGCGCGCGGGTCTGCACTGCCCCTACCAACGGCCGGCTGCGTATACAGGCACACGTGTCCAACCGAATCCTCCTACTCGTCTTGCAACAGTTTCCGATCTAGCTTCCTGCACAGGGCTATTCATGACCAAAACCTCCAACTTCCCTTCGGTGAATGGTGGCTTCAACTCTATAACCGGCCACAGTTAACACAGACCTATATCTGGATTCACCAACAATACTGGAACTGTTCCTCTCCTGTGTACGCGTCTGCTGGTAGCCAACCACTTGGCCACTACGGTGTATCCTGCACCAGTGTCTCGTACTCAATGGCCGAGCTCCGTGACTTCTACAACGCACCAGGCTCGAACCGCCTGCTCAAGCACATGGGCGACACAACGTAGGACTACTCGAGCTTTGGCTGGTCACAACAGTGAACAGCTCCAAACGGAATGGGGCTCAGGCATTCCTATCGATGTGGCCTGCTTCTTGCAGTTGAAACAGATTATGGGTCGATCTAGGCCCTTCTGATCTCTGATCTCCTGTTCGCTGCTGTAGGCTCGCATCATTTGTTGGGAAACCTCTCTGGCAGGCTGGCCTCTGTCATTTCATGCCTATTACTCAGGTTGGGCTGTTAAACCGTTCGGTCTTGCTTCGCCTTCCTCCCCAATCTTTTGCCTCTGCTAAAACAGTAGCTTCTGTTGCCATTTGATCAACAGTTTTCGGGCATGTCTTCCGACCTCAATCGTGAACTCTGGGGACAGCAGCTGGTAAAACTGTTCTTGAAAAGCAGATCCTTAACATCCTCTGCACACTCTCATCCTTGCCCCTGTGCCGCACACCAGTGGGATAAGACCACGCTACATCCTTCCCAGCATCTGGGCGAAAGTACTCAGCAGCGTCCTTTCTTGATGCTTCTGAACTTTCCCGGTAGGCCTCACCTTCTAGCCTAAAGTGGCTGAACAGGGCGCTCTTTATCTGATCATAGTCGCCTAACCATCCACACGTAACCGCATCACTGCTTCTCTAGCCCTTTCCCTCTCTAGCAGAGACATCAGACTTGTGGGCCATGAGGTCCGCTCCACTTTGCACATCTGGCTATATACACGCTCAAATTGGGCGATGAAAAGCGTCCCACAATCGTCGTTCTCCTCCTAACGGCTCAAGTGGACATGCTTCGTTTCTTCCTTCACCTCAATCAAGCGTTTTTTATGGCGCTGCTCATCTGAGGCCCTGTCTCTCTGTATTGTTTAGCTCTCGCTCTCTTGCCTCTAACTCACTCATCTTTTTCGTCTCTTGAGATCTAACTCGGCCTGCCGTGCTTGAGCTTCTATTTCTCTTATCGCCCTGTGTCTTCCTCCATCCTCTGTCCTCTGCAGTTCCAGTTCCCTCTCATCCTTCTGCTTTAAACCTTTCCCTCTCCTCGTTCGAATCTCCTCTGCTTCATCTCTAGCGCCGTCTGCTTTAACTCTAGCTCTCTCTGCCTAGCACTTTCTCTTCTTCATCCTTCAATCTTCGGCCCCTCTCTAACTCCCTCTGACTAGCAGCTTTCTCTTCTTCATCCTTCATCTTCAGCTCTCTAACTCCCTCTGCCTATCAGCTTTCTCTTCTTCATCCTTCATCTTCTGCCTCACTTTCTCCTCCATCCGTAGCTCCAACTCTGCTTCTCCTCGCTATCTTCCTCATCCACATCCTTCGTGCTTAACCTTGTTTCTCGTCTTCATTAATTACTCACACGAGTCTGTGACGACTTGGCGAGATCTCCCCCCAGCTAAACCCTCGCCGCTCCCAACTGGTCAACCTTCGCATAAGCCCCCGTCCCCCTGTTTCTTGATTCACCCCCGCATCCTGGTCAGTAACCTTAGTTTGTACCTGCCGTAGGGCCTGTGAATCCATGACACTATCGTGGTCTACTGCGGATGGCGCGGGTGTGTTGTAGACATTGGTACCCCTACCACCAGAGCTATCAACGTACATATGCAATCTGAGCGCAAACTGGAGGTTCCGGGACTGAACGCACTGCCCCTGAAGCACTCATCACCAGTACACCAAATACTCTCGATGAGTCCACGCAACAAGCATAACTCACCCACACTTGTGAACCTCAAACATATACCCACATGACTCTAATCCATACAACATACCAATACACTGTCTGTCCACTGACTGAAATCACGTGACACAGTGGTGTCCACCGTCACTGTTGCCATGCGCACCAGTTACCCTCAGCACAGGCCTCACTGTTTATGGTAGGCCGCACCCCACACAACCACAGTGCACTTGCAACCTCCTCAGTCCCAAGGCACTCACAGACGTCCATTACCACAACACTGCGCACCCTCGAGCATCCCACACAGTCACCTCGGGCTTACTCTGCCCTTCATCCCCACAGGAAATCCAACCCCACAGCGTGCACAGTCATGGGCTTGGTACTATTCTACCTACTCACTGGGTATACTAGACTCAAGGGACACAACAGACGCCTGGAACCCTTCCGCACCCTCACCACACTCGTAAGGTACAATCACTCACACTTCCAACAACCACTTCCATATTTAATTGAATCAGAACTCTACTCACCCCTCGGTACGCCAACCCATTCACACCAACACAAGTGCCCAGCCAATGCCAATGAAAACCTGCCTGAAGTAACAGGGACACTACGTACGCACCTCCCAGGTACTGGTACGCTCCACCAACCACCCCATACACAACGTACACACCGGACCACAACAACCCCCTACCTCCCTTCTAGCTCTACCTATCACCTAAACCCAGAACCCATCTACCTACCTTCCGCATCTCCACCAAAGTGCACGTCGCTAAGCCGGATGGCCCTAACCACCCCTACCCACACCTATTACACACTAGAGCAGACAAGCCAGGCACACTAACACAGCTTACAATCACCGCACCTCTTTAATTTCACACACACAAACATGACCATGGCGGCCACCACTACCCGTCCATCTACTACCACACACCGAATCCCACTTCTTCACCTGACCAAACTACCCCTGCTAAACCTCCTCGAGAATCCTATACCTATGCTACAGCAGCAGTTGCGTATATCAACTGCGACCTAGGGGACGCAGAGATACCCGCACACCTTGTTGCTAACAACTAGGACAAAAATAAACCCAAGGGACCTCAAATCTTTAAACTACTACCGAACCCACACCTCTCCCAGGACCGCACCCTTGCTCTTTGACCCTAGACCACTATCGCACTGGTACTGCGTCCCTAAGGAGGCAACGACAAGTACCCTACACTGTTCAGGCTACTACGTCCCAAAAGGAGGCAGTACTAACACCTTAACCCTACTACCCTAACGCTACACACTTAACCCACAGCTAACAATACAACCTTTCTACTACAACCATGGACAACCCATCGTCCCTGCCCGGAGAGCTCCAGTCCTCGGCGCAGTACTTATGCCCCTCACGCTGACACCTCCCTGAAGACTCTGCTAACCTCAGCGCTGACCGTGGCTTCCCACATTCCAACTCCCCGAAGACTCTACACCCCCCGCGCCGACCGTGCTGCCCCGCATCTACCTCCTCTCGCTGCGCTGGCACGACACCTAACGCACACCAACCCCTCCGACGGAGTCCGGGGCTCGAAAGGACGCCTCCTCTTCTGAAGGCCCCGCCGGACACTAGAGGTGAGGGAAAGTCTGGTGCAGCGCCCTCACACAGGACGCCGAACAGGGTAGAGCAATACAGGTAGCTGGAGAAACCCCCGAAGAACCCCGGCCAGCAGAAAGATAGCTGCTCACAGACAGCCGACTGCCTGGATGGTCTTCCCTCTCCCGGGAAGCAGCAGGCAACGGGACACCGCCGCTCACCTGCCGCACGGTGGCAGCAGACCTGCGGTGGTCCTGGCCCCAGCCTAAGGAACGGAAACAAGGATAACCTGCTGACACAACTGGACAAACAGACGTTCAACCACACCAGTTCTGCAACTGCTGAAGTGGCTGCCAACAAGAGACGATACAGAACCCGCACAGGCCAAGGGCACACCAGACCCGACAGGACCTGGCCCTAACTATGACTCGAAGTCACTCATCCGACTAACGCGCTCACCGCCGCAACTACAAGGCACGTCGCACTCCGACGAAACACAGGGACCGGAGAGAAGCTACCCCAACGCATTCCGTCCCCTGTCGGCTCAAGCGAACTCTACTCACAACACAAAACACCGATTGTCAGAGCACATATCCCTCCGCAAGCGACACTACGTTACCGGACCAACGAACAAGTTGTTGCGCGTGCAACAACTACGACAATTTACCCACAATACTCAGACTACCTGACTACAAACGACCAACAACAGCCGAATATCCTGCCCCCCCTTCTCTGGTGTAGAACCAAAGTAACAAACGGTAACAACTGAACGAAACCACCTCCCGCTTTCCATCCCTTCAACAATGAAGATTTGAATTCAAAATATTGTACGTCTAATTCCCCAGCCCCCTACCTATCCTAACCTTCCACATTAACCAAAAACCCTCAAATCTTACACACGCAACCTCGCACACAACACATATACACCTATGCACACGCACACAGCTCTCTATTCTGACCTACCATTACTCTTTCCAAACACATGGACGCTGATTTTACTACCGCCGATCGGTGACAAACCGTGAACGTGCCAAGCAAAAGGTTCTTGCTTAACGACCATTGAAAAAAAAAGGAAATTTCTACCGTTGGACACAACCGAGATTACATGCATAATTCCATTGTATGAATTTCTGCTACGTATATCGGTCATTTTATCCTTACGTATTGATTTCACATGTTACAGCGTAGTCTGTTTATCACACCATACCTAAAAAAACACATTACATAATCCAACGGACACTATCTATAAGTCGTTCAAGCACACCAAATGGGTAGAGCACGTCCATGAGAAGACGGATGAAATATGTGTACAGGTATGTAAGCAAACAACAATTAGAACCAAAAACCAATTTGGAGAGAGCATTTTTATCAATGAAAAAGTATGCTGGATTAATTGCTATGTTTTTTGTCGTTTACTCTACTTGGACCCGTACAACCCAAAGGGGATACGGTGAGATTTCTTGCAAGAACGTCTTTCTGAATCAGTGTAGATTAGGACGATCACACATGATTTGTTCGTTCTCATTTTTGAAAACACACTGCACTGTGTTTGTGGCCAGACGTAACAGTGGCCGAATCAATAAAGGTAGAGTATTCAGAGAAACTCAGCCCGAGTCGACTTGGTTACATGCAACTCTGAAACAATTTTTATGTCAATAAACAAAGCACACTCCACTTTTTCGAAAAATGTTTTAAATGACCTGTCCGGTTCCATACTTTCCTGTCTGTGGGTCTTTAGTCGAACATTTTTTAAAGAATAAGATTCACCAGTATATCGACCCTCTTGACAAAACCATACTCAAAGACCCTGTTTTCGAAGAAAAATTGTCTTATCTTACTCACTCACAATTTTGTTTTTCCATCTGTAGCTAATAGACGAGTATCCTGTGGACTTATTGGATTCTTTTATTGTTCCATATCAGCTGTCCGTATCCCATCTAAACGCAATTAAATAAATATTTGAAAATCCCCCATTTTCACAGAAATAAATGATATTCATTATATTTTTTTGCAATAGATATTATAGAGAACATTTCAAAATCATTCCTGTGAAAAGTCTATTCAGTAATAAAACGCCTTTCTTTCTTCATTGCCATGTCGTCTGTGCTCAATTTGTCCTCTCGTTCTGTCATAAAATTGTAATATTATAACAGTATGAGCCTACAACATTCTAATTTTACTCCATCGTAAAACTACTGATGTTCACAGTGCCTAGCTTCAAAAGACTTTTGTGCTGTGGAACTACAGATCCTGATGTCGGCTAATCTAGCTTATTGGCGACTGTCAAGGTGCAACAGGTGGAGCAACAAGGACTGTTAGTGTCTTTCGCAACAACACCTTTCCCCTCTGACTTTCCTCTATATTCATGAATCACCTTGACACTCAGTGTCTGTTGCCTGTTTTGCCAATGTTCACGTCTTCAAGTCATCCAGCGTCTGCATCCATCCATTTCCTGTCGTTCATATGATTTACCAACGTGAACATCTTTGAACTGGGCCAGTCATCTGTCAGGTTATCTCATCTCGTTACTCTGTCTTCTCTGTGCTTGTATTGGTTTTGGAAGCATGGTGATTTGCTATCTGAAATTCCTGGAGCCCATTTCTGAATATCAGCAGTTTTACATTTGCTTTGCTAGAAATTAAGTGTTTACTTGAGAGGAATCCTGATAATCTGCTCTATTGTTTCCTAACGTATGGCTGTCACCGAAGGGTTGGATATCTTGTCCCATTCCCCTATAGAGAGGCATGACGCGAGAGGTTCATAGCGCATTATGGCTGATATCAGAATGATACCAGTGGGATAAGCACAGTAATCCGTTCAGTTTTCGACGATCATGCTAGTATCTGTAGACCTAATCTCCATGAGAAAGTTTCCACCAATGCATTTTTAGGTTGTTCACTCAGTCTCTGCAAGTTGTAGCATCATTTGTATCTCTCTCCAGTTAGGCAGCAGCCCCAAGATAGCATCCTCATCTCCTGAGGAGTTTGATATCCTCTGTAAACAGTGGCCACAATTCCTTTCATTTCACATGTCAGAGTAATGATGGACCTCCCCGCCCCCACCCCACCCCAGTTCCAAACTTATAATCAATCATTTTGCACGCATTCGCTGTGTACGTACTGCATACCATGATTCTCTGAATCTTCGATTCAAAAGTGTGAACCATGACATAATCATGGGACTGGGTTCGCTTCGTCATCCCACAAACCTTGCAGAGTCATTCAGGGACTGCCTCTCTTTAAGCGAAAACCTTTGAATTCGTGAACCAGGGCAAAGACTAACGTGCTCAGCACCTTTAGTTTTTGTCTCCTTAATGATCCCATGCGCCGAACAGGTTCTTATATCGAAGTTCTCCCCCCACGCCCCAAAAAAGTCCGCGGGGCTCGAAGGAAGCCTCCTCTTCTGAAGGCCCCGCCGGACACTGAGGGTGAGGGAAAGTCTGGTGCAGCGCCCTCTCACAGGACGCCGAACAGGGTAGAGCAACAGGTAGCTGGAGAACCCCCGGAAGAACCCCGGGCAGCAGAAAGATAGCTGTCTCACAGACAGCCGACGGCCTGGATGGTCTCCCTCTCCGGAAAGCAGCAGGCAACGGGACACCGCCGCTCACCTGCCGCACGTGGCAGCAGACTGCGGTGGTCTGGCCCCAGCCTCAGGACGGAAACAGGATACCTGCTGACACAACTGGACAAACAGACGTTCAACCACACCAGTTCTGCAACTGGCTGAAGTGGCTGCCAACAAAGACGATACAGAACCCGGCACAGGCCAAGGGCACACCAGACCCGACGAGGACCTGGCCCTAACTATGACTCGAAGTCACTCAGCTCGACTAACGGCGCTCCCGCCGCAACTACAAGGCACGTCCACTCCGACGAACACCAGGGACCGAAGTGAAGCTACCCCAACGCATTCCGCCTGGTCGACTCAAGCGAACTCTACTCAAAAACACAAAACAGCGATTGGTCAGAGCAGCATATCCCTCCGCAGAGCTGACACGCCGGACCAACGAACTAGTTTTTGCTCGTGCAACAACACGACAATTTACCACAATAACTCAGACCTGACAACCCACCAACAACAGCCGATATCCTGCCCCGCCTTCTCTGGTGTAGAACCAAAGTAAAAAAAGGGGTAACAATCTGGAACGAAACCAACCTCCCGCTTCCATCCCTTCAACAAGTGAAGATTTGAATTCAAAAAATATTGTACGTCTTATCCCCAGCCCCCTACCTAGCCAACCTTCCACATTAACCAAAACCCCAAATCTTACACACGCACGCTCGCACACACACATATACACCTATGCACACGCACACACGCTCTCTATTTCTGACCTACCATTACTCCAAACACATGGGACGGCTGAAATTTTCTTACCGCCGATCGGTGACAAACGTGAACGGTGCCAAGCAAAGGTCTTGCTTAACGACCATTGGAGAAATTTCTAACCGTGTGGACACAAACAGAGATACTGCATAATTCATTGTAATGATTTCTGCTACGTATATCGTGGTCAGTTTATCTTTCGTATTGAATTCACATGTTACAGCTTAGTCTGTTTATCACACCATACCTAAAAAAAAAGCACAGTACCTTAATCAACGGACACTATCTAGTATCGTTCAAGCACACAAATGCGGTAGAGCACTTCCATGAGAAGACGGGATGAAATATGTGTACAGGTATGTAAGCCAAACACAATTAGAACCAAAAACCAATTTGAGAGGCATTTTTATCACATGAAAAATATGCTGGATTAATTGCTGATGTTTTTGTCGTTTACTCTACTTGGACCCGTGACACCAAAGATACTGTTGAGATTTCTTGCAAGAACGTCTTTCTGAGATCAGTGTATATAGGACATTCACACATGATTTTCGTTCTCAGTTTTTGAAACACACTGCACTGTTTTGGCCAGACGTACAGTGGCCGAATCTATAAATGTTAGTATTCAGAGAAAATCCGCCGAGTCGACTTGGTTACATGGCAACTCTGAAACAATTTATGTCAATAAACAAAGCACACTCCACTTTTTCGAAAATTGTTTTAAATGACCTGTCCGGTTCATACTTGTCCCTGTCTGTGGGTCTTTATTCGAACATTTTTAAAAATAAGATTCACCAGTATAATCGACCTCTTGACAAAACCATACGCAAAAGACGCCTGTTTCGAAGAAAAATTGTCTTTATCTTACTCACTCAGCAATTTTGTTTTCCATCTGTAGCTAACTAGACGAGTATCCTGTGGACTTGATTGGGATTCTTTATTGTTCCATATCCAGCTGTCGTATCCCATCTATAACGCAATTAACATAAATATATTGAAAATCCCCATATTTCACAGAAATAAATGATATTCATTATATTTTTTGCATTAGATATTATAGATAACATTTCAAAATCATTTCTTGTGAAAAGTTCTATTCAGAAATAAAACTGCCTTTCTTTCTTCATTGCCATGTCGTCTGTGCCATTTTGTCTCTCGGTTCTGTCATAAAATTGTAACGATGATAACAGTATGAGCCTACAACTTCTAATTTTACTCCATCGTAAAACTACTGATGGTCACAGTGCCTAGCTTCAAAGACTTTGTGCTGTGGTACTACAGATCCTGATGTCGCTATCTAGCTTTATTGGCGACTGTCAGGAGCAACAGGTGGTGCACAAGGACTGTTAGTGTCTTCGCAACACGCTTTCCTCTGACTTTCCTCTATATTCATGATCACTGACAGCTCTGTGTCTGTTGCCTGTTTTGCCAATGTTCACGTCTTCAGTCATCCAGCGTCTGCATCCATCATTCCTGTCGTTCATATGATTTACACGTGAACATCTTTGAAGCTGGGGCCAGTCATCGTGTCAAGGTGTATCTCATCTTCGTTACTGGTCTTCTCTGTGCTTGTATTGGTTTTGGAAGCATGGTGATTTGCTATCTGAAAATTCCTGGAGCCCATTTCTGAAATAAGCAGTTTTACATTTGCTTTGCTAGAAATTCAGTGTTTCCTTTGAGAGGAAGTCAGATAATCTGCTCTTTTGATTCCTGAACGTATGGGCTGTCACAAAGGGTTGATATCTTGTCCATTCCCCTATAGAGAGGCATGACGCGAGGAGGTTCATAGTCGCATTATGGCTGATATCAGAATGATACCAGGGGGATGAAGCACAGTATTCGTTCAGGTTTTCGACGATCATGCTAGTATCTGTAGACCTATCTCCATGAGAAAGTTTTTCCACCAATGCATTTTAGGTTGTTCACTTCAGTCTCTTCATTTGTAGCATTTGTATCTCTCTCCAGTTTAGGCAGGCGCCCCAAGATAGCATCTCAGTCTTCCTGAGGAGTTTGGATATCCTCTGTAAACTGATGCCACAATTCTTTCAGTTTCAGCATGTCAGAGGTAATGAATGGACCCCCCGCCCCCACCCCACCCCAGTTCCAAACTTATAATCAATCAGTTTGCACGCATTCGCTGTGTACGTCTGCATACCATGATTTCTCTGAATCTTCGATTCAAAATGTGTGAACCATTGACATAATCTTGGGACTGGGGTTCGCTTCGTCATCCAACAAACCTTGCAGAGTCATTCAGGGACTGCTCTATTTAAGCGAAAACTTGAATTCGTGAACATGGCAAAGACGACGTGCTCAGCACGCTTTAGTTTTTGTCTCCTTAATGTTCCATGCGCCGACAGGTTTCTTTTATCGAATTTCTTCCTACTCATTTTGTATCATGGTCCGCATCTTTATTAATTGTGGTTGACAATGTACCTTTAACGTTGATTCAACCTTGCGATAATTGATGCAGGATCAAGTTAATTCTACTCAAATGAAAGAGGGCAACATGAAGTGTGTGTGTGTGTGTGCGTGCGTGCGTGCGTGCGTGCGTGCGTGCGAGCGTGTGTGTGTGTGTGTGTGTGTATGTGTGTTAGAGAGAGAGAGAGAGAGAGAGAGAGAGAGAGAGAGAGAGAGAGAGAGAGAGAAGAGAGAGAGAGAGAGAGAGAGAGAGAGAGAGAGAGAGAGTATTCTGCACTTGCATTTATGTTTCTCGTTTTACATCTCAGCATCAGAGCAAATCTTGCAGGTACGCAAACACTTTACGCTCTGACGGTGGTACCATTGTTTTCTTCCTACATGCGCTGCACATGAATCAACGGAATTTCTATGCACATTGCATGTATTGGTCCGTTCGTTTGGCCAAAGTCGTTAGGGCTGGATGTGGTACCGACAAGTCTGGCTTTGTATGTGACCTTTGTTCTATTTCCAACCATCAAAACTTCAGTACACCTGTAACGCTTCCTTTCCCAGACAGCTTGTCCACATCAAATCTTCATTTAGAAATATGCCCCATGCAGCACCTAACCCATGAATTACTGGCCTGTGATTTGAAAAGTCGGTGCAGAGAACCGGAGAATACTAACACAAGGTACAGGGCGACTTGCAGTATGTCCAAAGGACTATCCCAGCCGTACTTTTATTGTGACCTATCTGAAGACTTCGTGCCTTACAGTCTGGTGTGTGATTTTCGACAGGATTGTTCAGATGGACGTGATGAAGACTTCTGTGAGCATCCTGCCTGCAAGGGAGACATGATAGCCTGTGGACAGAGACAGGTTGGTGCTCTAGTGTGTATGAGATTCTGAGCCCTCTTCTTTCAGTGTGTTCCAGCAGATACCACTACGTCTCTGTGCCAAAAGGCATACCTTACTCAATATGACTCGTCACACTTAATCTTACTTTTATTGTCTTACGTGCATATCTTGTCATTGGTCACACGTCGTTCACTGTAACCCATACATGTAACCAGCCACAGTCAATTTCCATTTCCAGCTGAAGCAGTCCTTGTTTAGATTCTTGTTTATTCGATTTTAACCTTAACTAACTTCTTCGTCCTTCTCCTTGACCTATCATTGTTATCTTGGGAAGATCTTACCAAAAGAAATATCATTCTAGGTTATGATTTGCATGCCAGGCTCTTCATGAAGGCTTGCATAGACATCGCATCATTGTAATCAATTAAAGACTAGTGCATGGGAGCACAACACAGAACACTATAGACACGCATCGTAACTTTTCTGAACTTGAAGGCATTGAACAGATACGATATGAATGCTTACTCAGTTTCATCACCTCAGCGGATACACTTCACTATTTGTTGTTTAAAATATCTAGGTTGTCTGGAATATCTAGGCCATGTAGAGCAGATGATTGCAGTGGCAACAGACTAAGTGACTGCCAAAGTCCAGATCACTGGGCTACATAGACAATTCGATCCCACTAAGATTGCTGGTTTGCCGCATAAATTACTTTCTTGGGAGATATGCTCTTCTTGTTTCAGAGCACTTCTGAGGCTGATAATGATGTGAGGAAGTGAACGACGGAATAAGGGAGGAAGATGAAAAAAGTCCTGTCATGAAGGGAAGAGAACTCAGAACTCAGCAAACCTTTTTTTTATTCGATTAAAGATTGACATTTCAGGAAAGAGAGAGAGAGAGAGAGAGAGAGAGAGAGAGAGAGAGAGAGAGAGAGAGAGAGAGAGAGAGAGAGAGAGAGAGAGAGAGAGAGAGTTTACCAGATCACTAAATATGGAAGAAACACAACATAAAAGCAATGCGTGTTGACAAGAAAGTTATTAAGTAAGGAATTCGAGGCTGGAAATTTCTGCACAGATGATGTTCCGATGACATATCACACCATGATGGTCAGTGGACAGAGTGTGGTCAAGAACAGTCGAGTTGAGGAGAGGTGACCGTCATCTGTGTAACACATGCACGAAGAGGTGACCACGATTGTACATAAGCTCAGTCACTGACTGACTGTGATTAGACATGGTAATATATATCAAGTACTTTGGAAGTGCACTCCTGTGTTGGTGAATCAAAATAAAAATAAGCTGTCAACAATCAGCAGAGAGCCCGCCATATTCTAAACGGTCAAGGAACTGAAATAAATTGCTTTAGAAAGTTTATTTCTTCTTGTTTTGGTGGAGGACGGTACAACAAGACTCATTTACAAAGGAAGGTGGCAGTGACAGTGTTAACTGGGACACTTGAAAAGAACCATAGCCGAATGGTAAAGTGATAGTGAAGGTGGTATGTGGGTAGACTGGGACACTTGAAAAGAACCATAGCCGAATGGTAAAGTGATAGTGAAGGTGGTATGTGGGTAGACTGGGACACTTGAAAAGAACCATAGCCATAGTGGGAAAGTGATAGTGAAAGTGGTATGTGGGTAGATTTTCACACAAGAAAGGCAAGACGCCCCACCCCCCACCCCCACCCCCTCGCCACATAATGTAACAGTAACAAAAAGGGAAGGGAAATGAAGCGAGAGGTGTACGGTGATCTCAACGCCTGACTTCTCCGCCAGGTCTGAGAAGCAAAGTTGTAGTTATACACAAAATGTCACTACTGCTAGAAATTAGCAAAGTTGTAGTTATACACAAAATGTCACTACTGCTAGAAATTAGCAAAGTTGTAGTTATACACAAAATGTCACTACTGCTAGAAATTAGCAAAGTTGTAGTTATACACAAAATGTCACTACTGTTAGAAATAAGCAAAGTTGTAGTTATACACAAAATGTCACTACTGTTAGAAATGAGCAAAGTTGTAGTTATACACAAAATGTCACTACTGTTAGAAATGAGCAAAGTTGTAGTTGTACACAAAATGTCACTACTGTTAGAAATAAGCAAAGTTGTAGTTATACACAAAATGTCACTACTGTTAGAAATGAGATGCTTGACAGCCAGCTGAATAAACCAAGGATAATGAGCTGGGTAGTCGGAGTAAAAAAAACAACCCAACAGAACAGAGAAACGCAAAACAAACTGTTCAAGTTTACACTATAACAGTGCTTGCTTAAAACCAAACACAACACCAGTGTTATTCTGCTTCCAACGTCCTTCATGATGAGTTTGAATTATACGGGAGGTGAAAACCAATACCCACATCTATGATGCATGGACCACAGAATGACTAAGTGCTGCAGGAGGCAACATACTCCGGCTGGTTGCGAGTGTAAAATACACAGGAAGAAAACACGGCAGGGGAGGATCTATGGTAGGGTAGAATAGAAATCACAGATCGTTTATTCAGCAAACTGAACAGAAAACACATCCAGATAAGTTGCAGTCAGGGGGATACAATGGCGTGAAGGAAGCACAAATGCACACTCCACTCGATCACAACTGTCACGTAGAGGGACATTCTCGTCCAGACACAATCAACAAAAGATACGAGAGTTATGGACCTTGTCACTTGTTAGACGTCGGCCCTTTCTTTTGACATAGAGGAGGAAGGAGAGGTCAGACGAGGGACCTGAGGAGGGCGTCAGGGCTGCTGATGGTGCACCAGACAACAGTACAAAGGGGGCAAGAACCTGTCAGTGCTGTGAGCTTGCTCCAAGTTTTGTAATTTTCTTTAGGTGCAAATAGAATATCATATTGCTAAGAGAAAAGGGCAACATCTTGTATTCAGGAACCACCTTCATCACCAGAGAGACCTCTTCCACAACTTAATAGACTTTAAAAGAGCTTTCGATTGAGTTGGCATGACATGTTGTGGCAGATCCTCAGAAATTTCAGTGTGGAGGAAGGGTTGGTCCAGATCATCAGGCACTGTACACCTCGGCAACCAGCGCCGTGCTCATGAACAGCCAGATAAGGGACTTCCTTCATACACCTGTTGGCGTCCGATCTTCTTCAACCTGTACTTTGAGAATATCATAGACGAGGCCTTCGAAAACTTCAACACTACCATGTCAGTTGGGGACAGGCCTATATGTGATCTGGGCTTCGCTGATGGCGTAGAACTTCTCGACGAACTCCAAGACCTAACCAGCAGGCTAGAAGACCGAGCCAGTGCATATGGGATGGAAATCAGCGCAGAAAAAAGCAAGGTGATGGTCACCAGCAGCAATGAAAACCAGACCGTAAACATCACAATGAACGGACAAAAGCTGGAAGAGGTGGAAGCGTTCAAATACCTCAGCTCCACACTCACAAAAGACAGTGGCTGTTCAATGGAAACCAAGGTCAGATTAGCTCGTGCCACATCAGCTATTGCAAAGCTCACAAAGCTGTGGAGAAGCAACAAGATCAGCTTCCCAACACAACTCAAGCTATACAAAGCACTCGTCCTCTAAATCTTCGTGTATGGGTGTGAGAGCTGGACTTTGACGGCAGAGTTGGACAGAAGGATGCCTTTGAGACGAAGGCATACAGAAGACTGCTCCACATCGTCATTAATCAGTTTTAATTCTTTCTACCTATTATAGTAATGATAATAATAATGCTTATTATTATGATTATTGTTGTTGTTGTTGATGTCAGATTATTAGTGCTCTTGTCATTGTCAGTAGTAGTAGTAGTAGCAGCAGCAGCAGGAGGAGTAGTAGTAGTAGTAGTAGTAGTAGTAGTAGTAGTAGCAGTGGCTGCACTAGCAGCAGTAGTAGTAAAATAATAATAATAATGAATTAGTATAAGTAGTAATAAAGATAATAATTCATCATTGTTATTATCATTATATTAACGTTGTTGTTGTTGTTGCTTTGTTATACTTGTTCTTATAATCATTATCAACATCTACACTTCATCATTCGTACCATATGCAAAACTTTATTCCACACATATTTTCTAAATTTTTATGCAGCTGCATATTTCTTAATTCTATCTTACTACATTTCCCGTTGTCTGTATCATCATCATCATCATCATCATCATCATTATATTTTATGATGTGATTGTGACGTCTGTTATAACTGTGGGTATATTTCTTGGATTCTAAATTACTATTTTTCACATTTTCTATATCCTTCTAGTTTTTTTTTCTTCTCCCGTCTTTTTTCATCATCATCTTCTTCTTCTTCTTTCTTCGCATTAGTGTGATGATGATGATGATGATGATGATGATGATGATGATGATGATGATGATGATGATGATTGTTATTATTATTGTTATTCTTGTTGCTTCTTCCATACACATAATATTGTAACTATCCTTTTATTGCTGTCTTGTCTCTTTTGGTTCTGTTATTAAAGTTGTTATTATTATTGCATTTATCATTATCATTACCATTATTGTGAGTATTATCTTCATACGATTGTACTAGCATGCTGGTGATGATGATGACGATGATGATTTTCATTATTTACTATTATTACAGCATTATCACTTTATCCAATATTGTCTCCCCTTCAACCTCAGTTTCGCTGCATAATTTGAGTCATTCAACCGAGATCAAATTTGCTCCCAGCTCGAAGAGTAAGTGACTGTCTGTTCCCTCTTCGTTCCCATTGTCTTCAGTGTGACTTGTCTTGCCTGAAGAAGACTCAGTTCATGAAAACTCCTTGTCTTTGTTTTGTCGTTTGTTTTGTCATTTGTTTGTTCCTTTTTTTTTAAAACTTTTTTTTCACTCTTGTTTACGAATTGAATTGTAATTTCTGAGTGGATACCTCATTTTGATTAATTAAAAGTTTTGACGTCGAATATGAAAGCAGGCTTTACCATTGTCCATCAGCATTCCATACAATGATTACACGGTTTACACTTGATACTTAGGATCTGTTTCTGCTGTTGTTGTTGTTGTGTTTGTGCTATTGTTGGTTAGAGTTTCTGAATTCACATAAAGACATATTCCTGTCTCTTTTCAGTGTGTAGATGAAGGTAAACGATGTGACGGGTTCAAGGACTGCTGACAAACTTTGATGAGAGAAATTGTGACCACTCCATTACCTTTTACGAAATAAGCCCCCCAGCTGTGATCAATTTTGACAAACCTGGAGGGTTCACCATCACTCGTCTACCCGAAAACACGACACAGTGTCCAGGCACTCATTTTCAGTGCCACAACGATGGCTATTGTCTTCCTGTGTACGTCAGGTGTAATGACATGATTGACTGTCCGAGTCATGAAGACGAAGTTGACTGTGAGAAATACAATACCTGCCCTGGGTTTTATCGTTGTCGTGACACTTACAAAACAATTTGTTTGCATGTGGATCACCTGTGCGATGGAATACCACAGTGTCCACTGCATGACGATGAACTGGTGTGGGACTTCATTTGTCCTGAATCATGTGTCTGTCATGGTTTTTGCCTTCTCCTGCAACCGCACTTTTGCCAGCAGCTCTGTCCCCCAGCTGCGCTACCTCGAAGCCTCTGGGAGTGGAATGCATATGAGTGACTTTGTTCATAACATCATGCTGATCCACCTGGGTTTACAGTCATGTGGACTGACAAGTTTAACAAAAGCCTTTTTACCCAATCTTCACAGTTTGGATCTCAGTGATAATCTGCTTCATTCTGTCAGCTTCAGCTTCTTCTCAGGAATGAGTGAGTTGCGGGTACTGAATCTGGCAGGTAACCATATATCTAACAGAATTTTTTATGTTCAAAACCACAGTCCACATCCATCACTTCTAGTCCTTAATATGTCCCGTGTCCAAGCAAATTCTCTGAACTTGAGCACATGGTCAGCTCTTATGCCGAACTTACAAGTGTTAGACTTATCATGGAATGAAATTGAGCTACTGCAGGTAACACATCATTTTCATAACATTCGCTTTCTGAATCTACAGGGTTGCCCTATCACTAATTTCACTCCAGACTTTCTGAAACACATGTCAAAGCTGATGCATGTTGTAGCAGACAACTTCAAATTATGTTGTCCTGTTGTTTTACCAGAAAATTTTCGAGGCAAATGCTTGGCTCCATCTGATGAAATATCATCATGTGATAACTTGTTAAAATCGGTTGCTTATCGTTGTGCTTTTGCCGTATTTTCTTTGCTTGCTGTTTCAGGAAACTTATGTGGTTTGGTCTATCGTATCTACTTTTGGTCAAAAAGCACCAAGACTGTTTTGATATTCATTTTTCACCTATGTGCTTCTGACTTTTTAATGGGAGTGTACTTAATTTTCATCAGCGTGGCAGACTGGATGTATGCTGGTAGTTACATTTGGAATCAGACTATATGGAAAACTAGTTCAGTTTGTTACATTGCTGGGTTCTTATTCTTGTTATCATCTGAAGTCTCAGCATTGCTGATTTGTTTCATCACTGT
>CM031614.1:11373660-11377191 GCA_018398815.1 Conus ventricosus
AACCACAGGGAGCAGTTACGTCAAATCAAGAGGCAACCCACCGGAGGAGACACTGCACTGCTGCCGAGTCACTTCGGTGGTATTCAGTGGCCCCTGTTCTGATCCAACAACGGACACCACCTACTAAGCCTCCTGCTGACGACAATAATGCTTATCACGCAGCCGGCGAAAGTGAGCTCTCCCTCCTGAGGGCGCCACCGCATCCGTCCAACGACAGCCCCATGGATTTCGCCGATACCGTGACCCCGACAAAAACCGAACCAAGGCCACAGACAGGGAGAGGACATCGAAATTGAGGTCACCATAGAGCAGGGCATGAAGGGCCACAGAATTTGAGACATTTTTGTGCTCGAGGGAGAATGAAAAATGATAAAGATTATGCTATGGATTTCTATTTTGTCTGAGACGCATGACAGGGCTGTACTCTATTGCTTCCTTTCATGAAAATATCCCGGTGTCAACCAGGCCCGAGAGATACAACACCTGCAGTGTTGGTCAGGAAAATTTTGAGCAACCTTTTCCCAGAGACGCATCTATTTAGTGGATGAAACTCGACGTGTGGTCCCAGTCTTCCCAACTGAGCCGTAGCAAACCCAGCTCTGGGTGGGAGCCGGTCGGAGCAGAAAAACCCCACATGACTCGATGGGAATCGAACCCGCGACCCCCCACTGGGTGTCCGTGACGCTAACCACTTCGCCACGGTGGCTGAATGGGATGATGTTGAGAGGATAATAAACATTTATCTTTACTTACACCAAAATGGAACACTGTTAACAGGATAATAAAATACAAATTTCCCTGTCTCCAGTTGCAGTGGGAATGCTGACTGACCAACAAAAATATTTAGTGTCACCTCCAATGGAGTGGGAAGGTGTTGAGGGGATGATCAAAGTATTTAGGGGATCTGTCCGTTATCTTGAGCTTGAAGTATGTTCATTAACCAACAAACCCCAACAAATCAGCAACATAGAACATCCACCCATGCTCGTCATGTCAACCCACACACCACGCGAGCTTTATTCAATTCTGAAAGATCTACCTTTTTTTTTAAAGACTCCCCAGTCGTCTTTTTCTGCACGTGGCAATGGTCACACGAACATCTCAACAGACAAAACCCTGTACACTGCGTCTAACCCGTAAGCCCCTGCTAGATTCTAGTCCCATGAACTCCCCGTTCTATAATTCCCTATAGATGTTTAAAATTAAATCATTATTTCCTGTTATGTGTTCTGTACTAGTTCATTAACTTAATGACTTTGTTGGTTATAAACGCTGCTATGCCTGTAGCCTCATAGATAGGCTGACAAGACGTAGCTGTCCTTGTGGATTAGTTTTTAAATATTGCCCCCAAAACAAATAAAAACGAAAGCGGACTTTCCTCAGGAAATATCCCAAAAGTTTCCTTATCAGCCACAAACCACAGTTTTTGTCCAGAGGTTTTACAGGGAAAAAATACACTGTAAAACTGAAAGGAAAACAGCAGACCCCAGGACGGAAAAGGAGAGGAAGAAGGGAATGACAGAACAAATGAGGAAGAAAAAACCGTGGACCACGTCAACCCGGAAATCAACAGTAAGCTCTTTATTTGCGCTGCAAATTTACGGGGTCACGTTGGTGACAACAAAGCATTTAATGCACCCTCCCCCTTAATCACCCCACTACTTTCATGACCCAGGTCCCAAACCTCGTTTCTGTCATCAAGAGGAGCATTGATTCGCAAAGAAATAAACACGGTTCATTGTCATTGGTCTTTTTCTATTATCCAATTTGATATCAGGTCTCTAAACATTGAAGCGTCCACCCGTATGTGACCCCATTCAAATTTTTTCCATTACCTACCGGGTTTCTCATTCTCTCATCAAAACAGCCACCAGTATACTACTTTCCTTCCGAACTCTTTTCCATTTTCCAACCTCGTAACCTGATTTCCGTCAGATAACTACCCCAAAGGCAAGGCGCTACTTTTTCCACCGCCGTTTTCTCTATCCAGCCTGGCATCTGATTTTTGTCAATCGAAATTACCACAAAAGCAACTTCTTCCACCCCCACGTTCATGTTTCCCGCCTGATCTTTTTTCTGTCATTGAAATGACCATCAAAACGCTATTTTAGACTGAACCCCTTCCAGTGTTTAGCCTGGGTTCTCATTTATATCATCGAAGCAACTGCACACATCTTTTTCTCCAACACATGACTATCATACGACGGCTCTGTTTTTCAGATACGAAAAACGTCACGTAATAGCTCTGTTTCTCTTACACGTGATAACATCACATAATATTCTGTTTCACTGACACATGTCAATATCCCATAACAGGTCTGCTCCTCGAGACATAAGTATAGTGTCATAAAGTAGCTGTGTTTCTCAGACACAATTTATGACGGTGTTGCAAAACAGATTCCCGTTTAGACATAAATTGTAGTGATGTCATAGAAGACTTTTTTCCCTAAGATATGAATTGTGGTGTATCAAAATCAGCTTTTATCGTTCCGACCTGAATTATGGCACTGTCATACAACGGCTCTTTTGTCACTCGGGCATAAATTATAGTAGTATTACAAAACGGTTTCTTTCTTCAAAGTAAAGTGCAAAAGTCTCACGAAACAGATCTTTTCTCCGACATTGATTGCAACCATATATCAGCAGCTGTGATTGTCGTACCTGAATCACAACAGTGTTATAGCTTTGTTATATGCGTAATTTGTAATAATGTCGCAAACAAAGCTCAGTTTCTTAGACATACATTATGACGCTATCGCAAAAACAGCTCTTTTTTCAGAAAAAAAAACATTAACTTTGTCTCAGTCCTCTGCGTTGCAGTTTTGGCAAGGTTAGCAGTCAGACTTGTACATGATTCAATATGGACAATACATTGTTGTGATTGTAAATGTATTTGTTATAATAATATCCATTCCTCATATTTTTGAAGGTGATTTAATGAGGCCCCACTTCCGAGGAAATATACTTAACACAGTATGTAAGAATGTAGATGGTTATAATTTTCAATGTTCATTTCCAGTGCTCTGTTTGGCCCCACACTACGACATGGTTCAGTTTAAATATTTTCTTTTGTTAGTCTTGTAAACTTCCTGTATCCCGATTCTCTCTCTCTCTCTCTCTCCCCCTCTCTCTCTCTCTCTCTCTCTCTCCTCTCTCTCTCTCTCTCTCTCTCTTTTCTCAGTTACTTCGTTTTGACTTGCTGTAAGCACATCAATCTGAAAAACAACAACAAGAACAACATAGATTGAAAAAAGAAAAGTTTTTATGGTTGTTTGCTTTGATATAAAGCATTCAAGTGGCGTACTATCACTCCCGGATCAAAGCAACATATAACCTAGCAGAAGGTCTGGGCTCTCTCTGTGTAGTTGTCAGTGTACTGTTGTTGCTTATTTAGTTTCCTTACACTGCTTTTGCTCATATGTATGACTCTTTTGTTTGATAGTGTGTCTGTTTTAGAAAAGGCCATGGTTGTACTGAATAAATCATTCGTCTAATCATTTACTCTCTTTCTCTGTCTCTGTTGTCTCGTCT
>CM031614.1:11378191-11383191 GCA_018398815.1 Conus ventricosus
TCTTCTCCCCTTCTCTCTTTTTCCCCTTTACTTCTTCTCTCTTATCCCCTTCTCTCCATTTTCTCCCTTCTCTTCCCCTTTTCCCCTCTCCCCTCTAATCTATCTTTCTGTTTTTGTTTTGTCTGTTTCGTGCGCAAGCGCGCCCCGCGCGCGCGCGCGGGCGGGTGTGTGTGTGTGTTTTGGTGTGGGGGTGGGGTGTGTGTTTTGGTTTGTGTGTGTGGGTTGTGTGGGGGTGTGTTTTGTGTGTGTGATAAAGAAAGTGAACGAAGAAAGTAAAAGGGAAAATAAGGAAAAATGATAAAGAGACAGAGAGAAAAAAGCAAGTACCCCTAGTTACTAAACTGATAAATCCCCCCCGTTTTTTCAAATGTAAAAACAATAACAACAACATTGAAAATGAAATCGTGTCTGCCCTTTGCCAGCACCTTTCAAACAGCACTGCACGGGTAGCCCTGCATTCAGAGATAAACTTATAAACATTTTTTCAAAAAATTAACATTTTTTATTCACATCCCCCTGCTGATCGCAATTAGTTTTTTAAAAGAGTTTCTATACTTTCAAAAAATTGGTAAAAGAGGGGAAAAATGTTTTTCGTACGGGCTTCAAAAAACCAAAGGCACAATGGCAAAAAATTTGCTCGCTGGTTCCAGCCCATAAAAAAACAATGACAGTTTAGCCTTTTGACCAAACGGAGATTAAACAAATTAAAATTTTTTAGATCGTTTTATTCCAAAACAAAGGTTTCAATGACTAATTTGACCCTTTTTGTTTCCCCAAGAAAAGGAAATCAGGGGGTATCATAGATCATCAAAAGACAGATACATTTGAGCGCACTTACGAATGGGCAATTTTTAAAACCCTGATCAAGCAGAAAATTTTTCCATAAAATTTTAGCAGGTGTCTGTTGTATAATAGCCATGCCAGCAAGCTGATCAAAGCCAGGACACTTCAGACGTTTGCTGTTCATGGTTTTGAGATTTGGACAAAAGTATGAGGGGAGACACAAGAAATGGAGGGACACAAGTATTAGAGGGACCCAAGTAGTAGAGAGTAGACACAAGTATGAGAGGGAGACAAAAAGGTAGTGAGAGAAAAAACCCCACGTAGTGAGAGGAGACCAAAAAAGTAGTGAGAGAGGAGCCACAAGTAGTGAGGGGAGACACAAGTTTTGAGGGGGAAACCCCAAAACCCGTGAGGGAACCAAAAAGAGAGGGAGACACAAGTATGAAGGAGACACAATTAGTGAGAGGAGCCCAAGTATGAAAAGGAGACACAAGTAGTGAGAGGAACACAAGAAAGGGGAAGGAACCAAGTAGGAGAAGGAGACACAAGTAGTGAGAGAGACCAATTAGTGAGAGGGGAGACACAAGTGGGTGAGAGAGGAGACAAAAAGAAATGGGGAGGAAACCCCAATTGAGAGAGGAAGACACAAAAAGGGAGGGGCGACACAAAGAGTGAGAGAGGAGACCACGTAGGAGAGAGGAACACAACATTGAGAGGGGAAAACCACAACCCAGGAAGGAGACACAAGTAGTGAGAGTAAAAACAAGTAGTGAGAAGGAACACCGGTAGTGAGAGGACCCAAAAGGGAGTGAGAGGAACAAAAGCATTAAGGAACACAAGCAGAGAGGAGAAAACAAGTATGAGGGGGAAAAACAAGTAGGAGAGAGGAGACAAAGTACTGAGAGGAGACAAAAAAAGGGAGTGAGAGGAGACACAATGAGACGAACAAAAGCAGTGAAGAGGAGACAAAAGCAGTAGGGGAGAAAAAGGGTATGAGAGGGGAACACAAGTAGTGAGAGGGGAGACAATATGAGAGGGACCCAAGAAAGAAGGAGACCCAAGTATGAAGGAACACAAAAATGAGGGGAGACACAAGTACTTAGAGAGGAGACCCCAAGTAGTGAGAGGAGACCCAAAAGTGAGAGGAGCCCAAAATTTAGTGAAAGAGGGGGACACAATAGTGAAGGAACACAAGTGTAAAAGGGGAACCCCCAAAAGTAGTGAAGAGGAGACACAAGTGTGAGGGGAGACACAAGTAGTGGGGAGGAGACCCCAAGCAGTGAGGAGGAACAAAAGAAAGAGAGAGACCCCAATTAAGGAAGGAGACACAAGTATGAGAGGAACAAGCAGTGAGAGTGGGACCACAATTTTTGAGGAGACACAATATTGAGAGAGGAACAAAGTAGTGAAGGGGAAAACCCACAAGTATTTGAGAGAGGAAAACAAAGTAGTGAGAGAGAAAACACAAGTAGTGAGAGAGGAGCCACAAGAAAGTGAGAGGAGACAGTAGTTGTGAGAGGAGACAAAAGGGAAAGTGAGCGAGGAAACACAAGTAGTGAGAGGAGACCAAGAAAGGAGGGGGAGACACAAGTAGTGAGAGGAGACACAAGAATTAAAGAAGGACCCACAAGAGTGGGGAGAGGAACACAAGAGGAGAGGAGACACAAGAAGTGAGAGGAAAAACAAGTAATAAAGGAGGAACAAAAGTAGGAGAGAGGAGACACAATAGTGAGAGGGGAAAACCCAATGGGTGAGAGGAGACACAAGTAGTGAGTTAGGAGAACAAGTATGAAAGGAGACAAAAGGGCATGAGGGGAGAAAACAAGTTTGAGAGGAGACACAAGTAGTGAAGGAGAAAACAATATGAAGGAAACAAAAGTTTTGAAAAGGAACCCCAAGTAGTGAGAGGAGAAAAAGGGAATGAGAGGAACACAAGTATTGAGGGAACACAAGTGTGAGGGGAGCCCCAAAAAGTAGTAGAAGGAACACAAGTATGAAAGGAGACACAAGTATGAGAGGAGACACAAGAGTGAAGGGGAGACCCAAAAAATGAGAGAGGAGACAAAATTTAATTTGAAGGGACACAAGTAGGGGAGGGGAGACACAATATGAGAGAGGGACAAAAATTTATTTGAGAGAGGAGACACAAGAAAGTGGAGAGGAAAAACAAAAAGTGGGGAGAGGAGACCCCAAGTATTTGAGAGAGGCGACACAAGTAGTGAAGGGGAGACACAAGAAATGAGAGAGGAACCCCAATATTGAAAAGGAGACCCAAGTATGGAGAGGAGAACAAGCAGTGGGGGAGGAGACAAAAGTAGTGAGAGGGGAGACCCAAGTAGTGAAGGGGGAACACAAGTAGTGAGAGGAGACAAAAAGAGTGAGAGAGGAGACACAAGTAGTGAAAGGGACCCCGTTTTAAAGGGGAGACCAAGTTTTTGAGAGAAAAACACAAGAAAGTGAGAGGAAAACACAAGCAGTGAGAGGGAACACAAGTAGTAAAGGGGAGACAAAAAGTATTTAGAAAGGAAACACAACAGGAGGGGAAAACACAACATAAAAGGGAGACACAAGTATTGAAAAGGAACGCAAGTAGTGAGGGGAACACAAGTAAAAGAGGAGACACAAGTATGAGAGGGGAACACAAGTAGTGAGAGAGGAGACCCCAAAAAAGTGAGAGGGAGACAAAAGTATTGAGGGGAGACACAATTTGTGAGAGAGGAGACACAAGTAGTGAAAAGGAGACCCAAGTAGTGAGGGGAGCCCACAAGTAGGAGAGAGGAAACACAAGTATGAGGGAGACAAAGGGAAGTGAAGAGGAACACAAGTACCCGGAGGAGAAAAAACAGTGAGAGGGGACACAAGTATGAGAGGGGAACACAAGAAAGTGAGGAGGAGACACAATAGTGATTGGAACCAAGTAGTGAGAGGAGAAAAAACACGTATGAGGGGAGACCCCAATTAGTGAGAGAGGAGACACAAGCAGGAGAGGAGGGGTTTTCTGCTCAGAACAGCCCCGCCACTAAACCCATTTGAAGTGACCCGATAAAAATGCAGTGTCCCCCCTCTGGTGGGTTGCCTCATGACGAAACCCAAAAATGACCGCTTCCTTTTAATGGCCGGTACGGGAATTGTTTTCGGGGCCGGCCCGTCTTTGGGGGTGGACAGAAGAGGGGGGGGGGTGGGGGTGAAAAAAAAGGGATTTCCCGAAAGATCGGCGTGGGTACAGCCACTCCCAAAAAGCAAACCTAAGATGAATAGCAAAAGAAACCCGAGAGAGAGAGATAGAAAAACAGAGAGGGGACACAACAGAGGAACACAGACAGGTGAGACAAGACAGGGACAGAGAGAGGGGGGTGGGTAAGGGGAGGACGCAAATAAGAAAAAAGGGTCAGGTAGAGGAAAGGGTTTTAGGAAAGGTGGGTGCGGGCATTTGGGGGGTTGGGGAAAGGGGACTTTTAAAAAATAACTCCCTCCCCAACGTATTTGACAAAAAGAAAAACTTGCAATTTGCCGACTACTGAAAAGAAACCCAGCATTGACTGTCACGTAAGTGTTCCATTGCCCTTTTCCTGATTTTGTACAAAAAGGAAAGACGGGGTAAAAGAAGGGGCTTTACCCACCCAAAAAGCGCTTTCTTGCTTTTTTACTTATTCTTTTTTTAGTCTTCATTTATTTACTTATTTATCTTTTTCATTTCCTCATTTTTTAAATTTTGATCTAATTTATTTCCCCATTTATTTACTTATTGAAACTATTCGTTTTTCCCCATTTATTTACTTTTTTGAAACAATTTGTTTTTCCCCAATTTTTTTCCTTATTGATCGATTCGTTTTCCTCATTTATTTACTTAAATTTATCTATTCGTTTTCCCCATTTATTTACTTATTCATCGATTTGTTTTTTCCTCATTTAAATTTTCTTTTTCATTATTGCTCTTTTAGGACCACCCTAAGATTTGTTTTATGTGCATCTGTATCATGATTGTCCTACAGAATGTGTTGGTATTGTTGCATTGCATTACCTGCCCCTCTCCTTCCCCATCCCCCGCCCCCTATCCCCTTCTTCCCTCATGCCCCTCCTCCCACCAGCTTCTCATCTCCCATCCACCCCCTTTAATCCTCCTCCCTGTGCCTCCCCCCTGTTGTCGCATAGCGAATTACCTTTCCAGTTGCCTATATCATCACAACATTATCCCACAAACAAGTCCACCCTAGCTC
>CM031614.1:11388191-11423191 GCA_018398815.1 Conus ventricosus
AGACACAAGTAGTGAGAGGAGACACAAGTAGTGAGAGGAGACACAAGTAGTGAGAGGGAGACACAAGGAGTGAGAGAGGAGACACACGCAGTGAGAGGAGACACAAGTAGTGAGAGGAGACACAAGAAGTGAGAGAGGAGACACAAGTAGTGAGAGGAGACACAAGGAGTGAGAGGAGACACAAGTAGTGAGAGGAGACACAAGCAGTGAGAGAGGAACACAAGTAGTGAGAGAGGAGACACAAGTAGTGAGAGGAGACAAAGCAGTGAGAGGAGACACAAGAGTGAGAGAGGAGACACAAGTAGTGAGAGGAGACACAAGCAGTGAGAGGAGACACAAGGAGTGAGAGAGGAGACACAAGTAGTGAGAGGAGACACAAGCAGTGAGAGGAGACACAAGGAGTGAGAGGAGACACAAGGAGTGAGAGGAGACACAAGCAGTGAGAGGAGACACAAGCAGTGAGGGGAGACACAAGTAGTGAGAGGAGACACAAGTAGTGAGAGGAGACACAAGCAGTGAGAGGAGACACAAGTAGTGAGAGGAGACACAAGCAGTGAGAGGAGACACAAGTAGTGAGAGGAGACACAAGTAGTGAGAGGAGACACAAGCAGTGAGAGGAGACACAAGCAGTGAGAGGAGACACAAGTAGTGAGAGGAGACACAAGTAGAGAGAGAGAAGACACAAGTAGTGAGAGGAGACACAAGTAGTGAGAGGAGACACAAGTAGTGAGAGGAGACACAAGCAGTGAGAGGCGACACAAGCAGTGAGAGGAGACACAAGCAGTGAGAGGAGACACAAGTAGTGAGAGGAGAGGTTCTGAATCAGAACAGACGCCACTGAACACCACCGAAGTGACATGGTAACAATGCAGTGTCACCTCTGGTGGGTTGCCTTATGACGACCTGACATTGACCGCTTCCTTTGAATTGCCGGTACGGGAATTGTGGCGGACAGGCCAGTCTGTGGCGGTGGACAGTAGGGAGGCGTGGGGGGCGGGGGGAGGAAAAGGGATCCGAATGATCGGCGTGGGTACGATGCACTCAAATGGTACCTAAGATGAGATAGCAACAGAAACAAGAGAGAGAGAGAGAGAGAAAGACAGAGAGAGACACAGACAGAGTGAGACACAGACAGAGAGAGACACAGACAGAGTGAGACAGAGACAGGGACAGAGAGAGGAGGGTGGGTGAAGAGTAGGAGGCGAATAAGAAGAAAAGGGTCAGGTAGAGGAAGGAACATAGAAAGGTGAGGTGCGGGCATGGTGGGTGGTTGAAGGGTACTTAAGAAATAACTCGTCACAACGTATATTTACAAATGAGAACTTGCAATTTGCCGACTACTGATAGACCTAGCATTGACTGTCACGTACGTGTTCTTTTGCTTGTCCTGATGTGTACAAACAGGAATGACTGGTGTAAGTAGAAGTGCTCACGTACCAACAAGCGCTTTCTATGTCTTTCTTACTTATCTCTTTATTTAGTCATTCATTTATTTGCTTATTCATCGATTCGTTTCCTCATTTATTATACTTATTTATTATTGTTCTTTGAGGACCACCCCTAATATTTGTTTTTATCTGCATCTGTATCATGACTGTCCTACAGAATGTGTCTTATCTGCATCTGTATCATGATTGTCCTACAGAATGTGTTTTATCTGCATCTGTATCATGAATGTCCTACAGAATGTGTTTTTTCTGCATCTGTAACATGATTGTCCTACAGAATGTGTTGGTATTGTTGGCATTGCATTTACCTGCCCCTCTCCTTCCCCATCCCCCGCCCCCTACACCCCTTCTTCCCTCATGCTCCTCCTCCCTCCAGCTTCTCACCTCCATCCACCCCCTTTAATCCTCCTCCCGGTGCCTCCCCCCCCCCCCCCCCCCCCCCCCCTGTTGTTGCATAGCAAATTACCTTTCCAGTTGCCTATATCATTATAACATTATTCCCACAAACAAGTCCACCCTAGCTCCGCTTCCAGCTCTCGGCGTAATTACCGTTCGTGAAACATCGGTCGGGAACTGGTCCTCACGTGCAGTTAATGATGACGTGGTTCCTTTCAAAGCCGAATGAACTGCTAGGTTACGATGTCTGGGGAACGGACAGATAACAGGGGTTCAGCTGCACTTGACAACACAATCAGGTCTACTGGAGCGTCCGTAGGTCTTGTGACTTTACAGGTCTGTTCTTTCGTTACAGTTTGGTTTGTTTTTTTCTTTTCACTCCATAGCCTACCCCCCCCCCCCCCCACGCCCTTCCCCACTGCCTTCTTCCTCCCCTAACACCCTACCCCTGATAGGGGTACTCGGTCGTTGGGTCATATGGTAAAATATCCGGTATGTTCGCTTATTCATGGAGAGGGTCTGTCCAGCAAACCCATTTCAGCCTGTCGTCAGTACCCCTCCCCCTCCTCTCTCTCTCATCCTCTCTCTCTCTCTCCCCTCTCTCTCTCTCTCTCTCTCTGTCACTGTCTCTCTCTCTCTCTTTTTCTTTCTCTCTCCACACACACACACACACACACACCACACACACACACACACACACACACACACACCACGTACCCACACACCCGCACGCGCGCACACACACACACACACACACACACACACACACACACACACACACACACACACACACTCCAGGCAAAACAGACAGGTTGACAGACAGACAGACATGCACACGTGCGCACGCACACACACATGCACATGGCGTGCGCGTGCGCGCTCACACACACACACACACACACACACACACACACACACACACAACACACACACACACACACACACACACACACACACATACATATATACATACATGCGGTAGAACAAACACATGATAGAAGACACGCACGCGTGTGTGTGTGTCTGTCTGTCTATCCGGCTCTCTGTCGTTTACTCGCAGATCAAAAGACACACACAAAGCTAAATGCCTCAGATAAAAAGGAAGATCACACACAGCTCCATTTTAGTATCCTGCATCACATACATCACGTGCATAACTTTGATGACGAATCAGAAATAAAATCTGTCGCATACCCCTATTTCCCTTATGTGGTCTTCTTCTTAGACATATGTGCACGTATGCAGGCACTCACACAGGCGCGCAGTCGTGCACACGCAGGCACTCACACACACACACACACACACACACACACGCGCACGCGCGCTCACATACACACATACATTTCTCCCTTCCCCTCTGTTGCTAGGTCTTCTACTCTGTTTCCACCTCAGGCCACACCTCTAGCCCCCATCCCATCCTCCCCCCTCCGCCCCCTTCCCATCTCACCCTTCACTTTCAATTTCCTTTCTAGCCATCCATATCTATTTACTTGCTCAGTCAATGGTGGAGAGAGAGGGTAAGTAATGATTATTGTTTGTATAGTTTACTATGATTGTTGTTGCTTTTGTCTCTCCCCCCCTCCCAGCTCATTCCACCACCTTCCCTCCACTTCCCACCCTTTGCTCTCCCCCCTCTACACCCTCACCCTTCCCTCCTGTTCCCTCCCCCCTTTTTTTCATGCCCTCCAACAGGTCCCCTTCCATCCCCCATCCTCGGTGAACTTCTCTTTTTTCCAGTGAACTTCGTTCTAAGTGAACTCTTTTCAGCCACACATCAACAGTAATCTTAAGTGTTATGTTTGTCAGTTGGCCAGTTGTGGCTTGAAAAAGTTTGAAATAAACCGAAACAATTATTGCCAGTATCTCAAGGGTGTTATGTGGCTCCTATGTTTCATCTTCCAAATAAAATATGTATGTCAGGAGTCAGATTAACTTAAAGATATCGGATGGAGAAGACTGACAGACAAACAGGTTAGGATGGGTGTGTGTGTGTGTGTGTGTGTGTGTGTGTGTGTGTGTGTGTGTGTGGGGGGGTGGGGGGTGGGTGGGTGGGTGTGCACGCACGCGTGTGTGTGTGTGTGTGTGTGTGGGGTGTGTGTGTGGTGTGTGTGTGTGTGTGTGTGTGGTGTGTGTGTGTGTGTATGTGTGTGAAGGAGAGAGAAGAGAGAGAGAGAGAGAGAGAGAGAGAGAGAGAGTGAGAGAGAGAGAGAGGTAGGGTGGGGAGGACGGGTGAGGGCACTGATAACCAGAGGCTGACACTTGCACAATCATTTTGAGCTTTGTTGATTGACTAAGCACTGAAGTGCTGATAATTTGACATTGCCGCCTGATCATCAGATCGCCTTCCTAACGAGCGAAGTGAGGGGACCCGGTGAAAGCTGTACTGTGCCACCAAGGATGACAACACTCTACAATGATGCGGCGAGAATATCCTATTTTATGACTGGTACCCAGGATTCGAACGTGTAGCCTTTAGAGAATTTAAATATGTTGGTTCAAGACCACCCATCTTATTTTGCACGAAAACCCCCCTTTTCACATACAAATCATGTCCATCACATGTCAGTTTTGGCCAAATTTAACACCTGTTTTACAAAAAAATTAACACCTCAAAACTGCCAAATATTGACAAAATTAACACATTGAAACGGGGGTTTCCGTGTAGAATAATATGGGTGATCGTGAACCAACATATTTACATTTCTCTCCCGAGAACATAAAAATCTAAGGGTTTATATGGGTTGACAGTCTAACCACCAGCTCGATATGGCTTGACAGTCTAACCACCAGCTCGATTCTAATCATAAGACTGCAACGAAAGTTGTGTGCAGTGGAGCATGCAACACGAGACCTGCTGCCTGCAATACTGCATTATTAATTAGTTGAGCTGTCACGTGTGCGCGTTAACCAATCAACAGTAGGTATGACGTCATTTCTGCCGGGAGCTAACGAGCCCTCAGCTAGGCCGGCCTTAATGCTGTTGGGTCGTCGATGAGTGCGGACGCGTTTAACGAGAGCTTTGCTTCGTTTCCAACCCGGTCAAAGAGAGAGTCTAGATTTGTTGGAAGCAAAGCAAGGAAAACGTGAAATGACAGTAAGTGAACTGGATGATTTTTTACGTAATTGTTTTGTAGATAAACTTGATTATGAGCCGATTGACGAAGGTTCTTTTATGAAATTGAAAAACATGGCTGAAATTACGCCTGTTTTACTGAAGGCTGGTCATGAGATTAAAGATGGAAATCGTAAAACTCTTCAACAATCTTTGCTTTTAGGCCACTGGCTTGAAAGAACAAAAGCTGTTTTAAAAAAATCTAACCCAAAAACGTCCTGGGAGAATTATTTGAAAAACGAAATTTTAATGGAGCAGAGAACAGGAAAACCTTCATTCTGGGCCACCTTCGCCCTCAACCAGTTTCGGGCGAAGTGGCCCAGAATAAAGGTTTTCCTGTTCTCTGACAAGTAAGACTTCATAACCAAAAAATAACGATTATCTACAACAAACATACTGTGTAGGGTTATCCGTTTTCAATACTAATTTACTAAACTTTTCAGATTTCAGTTTTTGTTTAATCCTATGTTTTTCCTGATCATTTTCAATAACATCATTTTCGCGCAAACATTCTTCAAATGAGTCTCTGTCTTTCATGTGAAATAAAACTACAGTCTTTAACTGTTCTCTAAAGTCTTTTAAAACCGAGTTATATTTCTGGCATAAAATCCACACACTTATCCCAGCATGTCTTCCGCTGAAAGCTAGTTTCGACAAAGTGTTTCTCTTTTTAACTATGTCTCTTTCTGCCGAACAGTCATCTATAATAAATAGTGTCTGCGTTCCTTCAAACAGTCTATAAAACTGTTCTAAACACATCACTCAGTTTATTGCTGGGATCAACTAAATATATGTCATCATCTGTCCATATAAACCTTCTATCATGATATGCTTTGTTCCATTTAAGTGTTGGACAGAAAACCACAATATGATTAAAATTATAACGATAAACTGTTTGTAACAGGTTGAGGATAAATATTGTTTTTTCCACAACCAGTCTGCCCACAAATCAATGAGCAATGAGGAGTTTTTGTCATAAAGTTTAACTGCTCCATAGTTTTATAACAGAATTTAATCTAATCCAGTTATTATTTTTATCATACTCTCCGTCAAAACTTGTTCAGTATAATAAAACCCTACGAGGCCTAAATGTGTAAGATTAATCCAATTTAGTTCTGTAAGATTGTTTCTATTTAAGTCAACATTGATTTTGTTGCTTGTTGTTATGATCTTAATATCCTCGCCATTGTGAAGAACGACGACAACAACGTTAAGACGTTTAACGTCTAAGTTTTGCCAGCTAATATTAATTCCTTTTATAAGGTCGTCACTAACGCCCACAACCCCATCCCGCTCCACATCTTTAAAGACAGAAATTTCAAATATTATTGTGAAACGTGTCTCCTAATTTTCTGCTTGGAAAGAACATGTAATTTTGTAGAAGCTTTTTTTACAACTGTTTCTTTTCTGTGGAGGATGTACTGCTTTTTCCCATACGGCGTTATTTCAATTTCTTTCCGACTATTGTCGTCCGGCATAAGACTTACATGTAAAGGCCAGAGTTGAATGCTTTTCTGAAACTTTTTTGACGGCTAAAATATGTAAATGGGCTTATGAATTCAAATTTTATTTCCCATTCTAAATATGGTTCTAAGTGCCATTTGAGGTCAGGTTTTCGAACTATTTTATATTCATACTGACCAACATTATTTGCTTCTAGATTGCGCAGCTGTTCTAGTTTAGGAAACTTTTTACTGTCGCTAACCTCTTTGCGTTTATAATCACCATCTTTAGTGTACTCAAACCCATACAAAGTGCCTATCTCACCGTTCTGTTCAAAGTTCGCAACGTCTGCAAGGTCTTTTATTCTAAAGTTATACACATCAAAGGCGCTAATGTAACTCCTTGGTTACTTCTGGCCACGCGGTCTTTATTTTTTAGGTTAACGTTAACTATTTTATTTCTATATAACAATGTGCAAGGTTATCACATTTCCACGACTTTCCATGTTTTGTCTTGATTTTTATAATATAATGATCCGGAACATCTACACATAACTAATCTTTTTTTAAACTGTATTATTAGGGAAATTGTATAATTTCCATAATCGCAATTTGCCAGCTTTCCCCTGAAGGAAGAGCTCTTAAAAAACAGTTGTCGGCCTTCCATCAATATTAGTTTTTTCAGTGCTTAGTTCGTCCATATGGAACATTGAGTAATGTTGTAAGCAGATCGAGCGGGTTTTCTCCCTCATAAGTAGTTTTGTCTGGCACAACTCTAATTAAAAAATAACTCTATGTTGGATCTGTCATCTGCAAAGAGCTAACATTTTAGCGAGCTCTTACTTCAAAAGGTTTTTTTTTAATTTTGCTGCTACTTCTTTTCAGGTTTGTATGTTATACATTGTTTTAGCTTTGCATTGTTAAGTTTGAGAGTATGTCGGAAATTACTCATTTTCTTTAGCGAACAAAACCCGTAATAACCTTCAGGTATGGTTAACCCCGGGCTAACTTACCTTCCCTTCTTTATTAAACTTTTAGAACTGCATTATTTTTCTTGATTCAGTTATAGTACACCATTTACGACTTTTGTAAAATATTTCATGGAGCGCTGGGACCGTTTTGGCCCCGCATTGTTATCAATAGCATGTTCTAAAAACGAAGGGCGGTCTTGTGTTGTTATTGTTACTAAAATTTTTTAAAACAAATTAAAAATTGAGTGCATTCAAAATATACTGATGCAAAATATTCTGTTGGGCCAGCACTACAATCTTAATAATATAGCAAACTGATACTACTTGACTTGCTGTGTCCAAGACTGCCTCCTTTTCATAAAAAAGGTGAGTACTCCATTTGAAAGAGCTATCTTAACCCCCTATTGAAAACGAGCACATCCAGAAAGCGTGGGTTAGTCATCAATGCAGTTTTATCTGATCAAGTTAAACTTTGCTGTGTCTTGTGCATCAACTGGGTGTGGAGAGTGTATGCGATCATTTAAATCACCATGATTCTTTGGTGAGGGTTAGTGTACTGATTTAATTTTTAATACACCTTCAGACGTATTTTGTCTGAACTGCAAGCGCCATTTACAAATGACAAACCATTTATCCACTCAGCAACAGAATAGACATGAAGGCTTTTGAAGGATCTGTATACGAATTCAATATATACATCAAGACAGACTTTAGACAAAAGTTGGATCTTGATCATGGAACTAGGCCGTCATTTATTTTTCAGGGCACAGCACTGAAAGTATAACTTGACGGCGTTTCTCCTTTCAAAATTGTTCAGCCTGGTCCATAGAGGCAAGAGCATAAAACAGCATGGACACATTTATCTTAGACCTTCTAAGGGCCCTAACTAGGCGTGATAGAACGAATTATCGACTCTATCGTACTTACGTTTGGTGTTTGCTAGGGTCGCAGCACAGGCAGATCAAGCATAATCTGATCCTTCTACTGGCTTTGGACGCACAAAAACAATACTTAGCAATTTTAGAGGACGCCTTTAATTCTACAGTTGATTTACCTTCAAGTATTCAAAGGTACCAACATGTTTTACAATACCGCAAGTATCGAAAGTAGACTTGCTGTTGGCACTGGTTTTTACATGCTGCTTCTGACCTCAGGACTCCAGATAGGAGTACATAATAAACTATAATATTGAAATTCTTTTTAGCAGGCAATGACAGAAGGTTGGGAAAAAACGACATAATTCTGAGCAGTTTGTAATAGTACATACAATAAAAGAAACACCAAGATTAAGTCATCTAATCCCAGAAGTTCCAACCCCCAAAGTCATTGAAGACTCAGCAAGCTCGCGGACTCTGTGCGCGATGACATGAATATGAAAAGACAGCGCTTTGTTCTTGGATTAAGGATAGGATTACTTGGTCTTTATCTTTCTATAATAGTACCCAACTATACGGAGAACTAATGTCCAAAGTGCTCGGCCCATTAAAGCAACTACTTTGCTTGCATGTAGACAAAGCCAGCTGGCAATACTCACTATATTCCTGGTTACAAGCGTCCACGGCTTTTCAGCTAATTTTTTTAATTAAATTCGCAAGATGATCAAGTGTTTTTGTTTACCAGATTTATCTGGCGGAGATGGAGGGCGAGTGGCGGTTGGAGGCACTGACCAGACCACCGCCGCCTGTATTATAGCCATTCCAGTGTATTATTGCAAATCCTAAGGCCGTTATAACGCTTGCTAATGTGACGCCTTGCTCTCTAAACAAGCGTTCGGTTTCGTTCTGCTAGCGTTGTGTCTTATATAAATTTTTCGGATAGTTTCTCTTATTCTATTCACTTGAGTTCGTAATTGGTCCCGTTTGATTAGGTCGTCACTTCTAGTCTTGCCGATCTTTCTTGTTCAAGATCTTTTAGTCTTTGGGCTTTTCTTTCTTTAATATCAGGCCCTTAGTGGCGTCATCAGCACTTCAACGAGGTTTTTCTTTTTCTCGTTTTATATGCCCCATTTCTAGTTCACCTAGTTTTGCTAAATTGTTTGTTAATCGCCTCTGATGGGTCTTATTATAAGCATGATCAAGCGGCCGTTAGTTCATTCGCATGGGTAGCGGTGACGTCGTGTATCAGTCTTTAACGCGGTTCTTCTGAAAAAATGGGTTTCTGCTTTCTTTTTGGATTTATTAATTCGCCATCTGATTGATTTAATTCTTTAAGTTCTGTTTTGCATTTGGTTATCTGTTGGGAGGTTCTTGCAGGTGTGTTTTGATGTTTTGAAGGAAACTTGCATCCGCCCTTAATTGTGGCCTACAAGGACAAGGCGATTCTTGATCTTTCACACTGAGTTATTTATAATTGAACCACGGATAAAAACTTTGATGGGTCTTTTTTAAGTTGTAAGCTGAACAAGTGTCCGTGGTCGCTCCTCACAAACAAATGGTCATCTTTACTCAAAATCATTAGGTCTATAAATTCGGGAGGTTCTTGGCCTGAACTTTGGGATAATGTCTGGCCATTACCCTTTCTGTATTTTATACGACTTGTGGTATTGTACTCCCGATTTTGCTAATTCATCATGCAATGAGTGGCCCGGCGATGCCGCTCCCCAAAAGGGGAATCACTCATGTCGTCTCCACGATTCAAAACATCATAATCTTCATCTTCAATGCCAGCCATGTTTCTTTAATAATTAATTTTTTTATTTTGTTTTAGTAAAAAAATTGTTACATGCATATGGTCTGAGTCTTGACCCGCATAGTAAGACTGGAAAGATCCCTTTGGCGTGATGGGAAATAAACGGATATTACTGTTCCATATAATCATTACATATTGATTGCAGATCAAATTCTTACTGTAAATTCCGGACCCATAGGAGCAGTTGAAGTGATTGTGCACAGGCTCTGCGGCGTCTTACTTTCAAATTAAGTTCTTGATTCAACAACAGTCACAAACAGGACAGTTGTCCAGAATTTGGGGCGGGCAATTGTTTTAAGAAATGTCTTTAATACTTGAGGGGCAAGAATATTTTCTTTACACCAATGCAGACTATTTTTAAACCTATTCTGATCTATGGCTAACGGGATGAACAGGGCTGATATTGCGTTTCAAGAATAGATAAAAATGAAGAAGCAATAAAACATAGATTAGGTGCTGCAGATACTAAAGGACGGCAAAAAGTTGTGCTGGTAAATTTTGCGTTTTAGAAATCGCTTTTCCTTTCACTTAGATTTTGAGTTGTTCTAAAGCGCAGGCGCCATACTTTCAAGGAGCATTAAAAGACAGTCTGTCATATGAACTAACTTTTAACGATACAAACGTGTTATCTGATCAACGACACCGAATAGTCAATAGTTCAAGTTTCTGACATTAAGTTAGTGTTGACGTTGTTAGCAACTCTAATTTAGGAAGGCATGATTGAGCAACAATATCAGTCAAAATTAGCAATATATTTACGTAAGAGTGATTCAATATACAATTATCTAGAAGCAGGGCAGACACTATATGGAATTTTAGTTTTAGCGTCTCAGCATGATCGCTTCTTTGTAAGGTATTTTATTGCTGTGTGAAGATGAAGAAACATTCAAAAGGTGGAAGTGAAAAGTTTTTTAATCCAAAAATAACGAACAGTACAAGTTCGATTGAGGGCTGTCCTAACTTCCAAATCTATGCTAGCGGGTCTTAAACCTTATCAGCACTTTTGATGAAATAAGTAATTCTGTTTGGGAGTGGTGAGGTGTAGAAATCCACAGTTGACCTTGTGGCTAAAGATCTACACTTCACAGTGGAAGAATTGATGATTATTTAACAACAAAATACGGTTTATGGATTGACCTAAGGTCAACAGAGGTTATTCAGTTGCTTGGAAGCGGGAGAGCTGTGAGAGACGTATTAAAACAATTCAATGATAAAGAAGAAGAGCCGATAAACCGCCTTAATGTACATTGTTTTTAATATATGATGCGCAGCTGAATATTGAAAATAACAGATTAAAAGATATACAATACTAAATTTTTTTATTTTTATAAAAAGTCATGTCCCTGTTCAAGTTTATCCAAATGTGCCACAGCGCCGCCTCAAAGAAGAGATAGTAGAAACCCCTAATATAAAAACTTTAGGATTAACAAATGTTACGCCAAATGCAGCAAGTAATAGAGCAAGAGTCTTTCAAAATTCAGCAAACCAAACGAAGTATTCTGCTGCCTTTAATGCTGTTACATATGTAATATGGAGAGCTTAGACTATAGTGCTATATCAGCAGGGAAACGAGTGTTGGTCTATTTGCAACATGGCAATAGGACGCATCCCGCAGCGTTACCTCTAGGACGGTTTTTGTCCTTTAATAATAAAGGGCTCTCGGTCTGTGTTCATTACTGTAAGTGCGGCTGGCAAAAAATTTAAAAACTATACTCCAAAAGCCACAGATATGGATCAATCTAATAATACAGCTAAACTTAGCTCGTTTAGAATGACAAGATTATGCGCTAGGTTGACTCAAAAACATCACGGATGAGAATTTTATCGTTTTCAGGCGATTTTGATGACTACAAAAAGACATAAGTTTGATCTTCAAAGAAAACGTGGACAAGTTTTTCAACAGCCAGACCCCGAGCAGATAAAAAGGAATGTAATTCTTAAAAATAGTATACGAGACAGTAAACTCTGTCTAAACAGCTCAATTAACACACCTAAAGGTGCTTATACTTTAGTTTTATGAGTCAAGCGCAAAAAGACCGTTGATATTGGTTCTGATTAAGTATTTGTTTTTTAATTTAAATAATTATTTGGCTTTGAAAAGAAAGACAGCATGGGCTAGATATATGAAGGACAAGGACGAATTGGTTTGATAGGACATGCTTCGAGAGAGAGCGTTTTATCAAGTGCACTGACATGATTATTGATTTAGAAGTCATTGACCAACAAACGTACAGGAAGTGTTGTTCATGATATTTCTCAAGTTCAGGTAAACTAACATAGACCCGCAGTTAAAGTACTGTTAGCTGTTTTTAATCGGACTATGTAACAATAAATTGAAGAAAATCGAGAAGTCTGGGTCTCAACTATACACCGACTATTCTTTCTCATAACGACTTACACCCGGGTTGGGAAGAACGGAACTGCTTACACAGTTTGACGTTGGCCGCCAAAAGAAGCCAAAAAGAGAGGTTGTTGGTCAGAGGGCGACAGTCTTAGAAGATTAGTTTAAAACAGGATAAGTATGCACCGATTGTAGGCCAAGGCTTACATTCCGCTACTCGGGAGTTCGGTTTTAAAGAGAGCTGTTTTATACATAAAAAAATTCAGAAAAACAAATGTTTAATGTGTGCGTTTTGCAAGGCTGCATCATGTCCGCGAACACGCAGAAAGAGTGACTATCTATCGGCAATACGCCAAAGTTCTTAAAACTTCAATGGAATTACATTCCTGTTAGTGTGACCAAATTGATCAGTTTGAAAGAAACAAAAACAACCAATAACTGTTAATGTATACACATGGGATGAGAAAAAATTTGGTGCCAATTAAAGCGTCCAAGAACAGTCCCAACAATAGGCGAACAGCAAAAAGTCATGTGGACTTTACTCCTAATGTTTTCGCCTGCAGGGCATGCCCCATTACACATTGATACGAACATGAGTTGACTAATGCAGCATACTTCAAAAGATCATGGCAAACAAGAATTCTGTAGAAAAATGTTTAATAGAAGGCCAGAGTGCAAGCCTGCGAGCGAACATAAGAAACATTGTTAAAAGTTCATGCTGACTGTAATTACAGAACTAATTACGCCAACACCTGGATCTAAAGTTAGTTTTATGAACTGGAAACGGCTGCAAACAAGTCCTTACGTAGTTTAGTCAGACTTTCGAGGCGACTTATTGTTCCTTATGATAGGGCCAGCACCACAAAAACTTTCGAACAACAGTCTTAATGAGTAATCATCAGTTTTGTTCATTTGCCTTATTTGTTTGTAGGTCGGTATGGCGCCCATTCAGCACCAGAATTCTCAGAGGCCCAAATGCTGGCTAGAAGATTTTTACTGCTCATGCAGCCAAGTGCGCATAGACTGTTCTAATAATCTGATTTTATCTGAATTCATAATGACGCTCTGAAGACCAACACAGTATGACTCAGACACACATTGTTGGATTTGTGGTTTAGGCCCTCTCAACAGCGAATAAACAGTAAGAGTCTCAAGATAACATTAGCGGAAAAGTTCAGAGGAGCTGCGCACAACAAATGCCAATCTTCAAACTAATAGATTGATCCAAAGACATGGAAGGCTGCCTGATATTCTTTTCATAATTTGCGTGGTTACGACTCCCCCATATAATGAAAGCAGTGGACGATGCCTTCAGGGTGTCTGCTTTGCACAGGCTTCTGAAAAAGTACATGTGCTTATATGAATAAAATGTCTTTTTATGACTATATGCAAGCATTGATGGGATTCATTAGAGTCACTGGCTATGTCCTAAAGTCCTGACAATAACAGAAGAATACTTTGACCCCCAACTCTCGTTAGATAGCGGCCGTTTTTCCTTAATCGAGTACTTGAACAGTTGGGAATGGTTTGATGAATATACACTTCCTCCTAAAGGCGCGTTCTTTCTAGTCTTAGAGGAAGGACATCAGAGACTCCGATTACCAGCCATGCTCAAGATGCTTGGCTAAAAGTTTCAGATTGTAAATAAAATAAAAAAAGAAAATAACGATGGGAGGACTATCATGATTCATACTTGTTGGCAGAGGTTTGTTTGTTGGCGGACGTCTTTGAAAATGTTAGAAAAGACCATGCATGAAAACATTACAGCCTGGATCCTGACGCCATTTCATTTCTGCGCCGGGATGAGTTGGGATGCTTTCTTAAAGTTTACTGGAGTACAGATTGATTATTGTAGATTTTTTACCAATGATTCAGATGATGAAAACGGATTGCGTGGAGGTATTAGTATGGCTGTCGCCATCATTACTGTTAAAGCAAACAACAAATACTTGGACGTTATGATCCCAGTAAAAGGTCTACTATCTTATGTATTAGATGCAACAATCATGTATGGTTGGGCAATGGCACATTCACTTCCACTACGCAACTTTGAAATGTACACAGGTACGAATAATATTCAAAAGCATTAAAAGTGGTTGGGCAGTTAACGCCCCGATCAGCCAGCGGCGGTTTCATTACTAGAAGTTGATTTTAGGAAGATCCTCTTGAACTCCATATGACCCTGCATAATTGACATATCCATTAGCAGCAGAATGTCTAAAGATGGATCCAAGAGAACCACCTAACTTGTGCCTATCTCGAGGCAAAATAAATTAGGTCTGCCATTACAGACTTCTACAATTTATTTAAGACATGTTTGAAGTTGAAAGCAGTTCATCGCCATAATTGCTTTTGATCAAGAACAGTTCATGAAACCATTACCATCATGAAGAACACTGATCTTAGAAACGAAATCCACAGATGCTCAGGAAAAAAGACTTTTTCAAGTTGATGAACAACAGCTGTTTCGGGAAGACTATGGAAACTCCGCACAAGCGTAAAGATGTCAGATTGGTCACCAGAGGAGAAACGTGAAGCAAGTAAGTATGATCTTCAAAACAAATTTCAGGACTTTAAAAACGATTTCTGATCAGCTTTTTGGCATAATGATGAAAAAAAAAAGAAAGTCAAATTGGACAAACCTGTTTATTATCGGTTTTCTGTTTTAGAAACTTATCAAAGCTTTGATGTTTAGAGTTTCACTTTATGACTACTTTAAGCCCTCGTATCCTGAGTTCCAGAGTACTTTACACAGTTACTGATAGTTTTTGTTATAGATATCTACTACTGAAGTCATCTATAAGACATGGAAATGGAAGTAGCCGAAAGGCATGCGGGATGGTTATGAAACGTCCGTTACCCTAAAGACTGCCTTTTCATGCATTACTTAACAAGAAGGTTTTTGGAAAGATGAAGGATGAATTATTGAAAGGTGTCAGGAGTTTGTTGGTTTAAGGTCAAAAATGTTACAGTTATTTCGAGCAGGAGAAAATCATTAAGAAAGCAAAGGGAATATCTCGCAGTGTTGTGCAGTCAAACATATCACATGACAACTACAAAGATGCTTTGTTTGGCACATAAGACTTTTCACATGACAACGTAAAACTGCTGATCTATTAACATGAGATCAACACAACAGTTGTAACAAGAGTCATTTAGATAGAACAAACACTAAACGGGTGTTCGGTTAATCCGGAGTTCTTCATATGCAATCGGAATGGAGAACCGTAAATTAATTAAAGCAGAACTGTGTCTATGGCGGATTTTCTGCATGGTTCTTTCCTTCACATAAGATCTTTGAGGGGATGGATGTTTTGTTGTGCCAATTTCTCGTACAATAATAACACGGGCGGATTTATCTTTACAATTCTTTTTATTTAGTACGGGGTCAACACTCCAAACTGGTTTGTTGCCCCTGATGCGAGTGTCCCCTTTGCTTACCCCGGCAAATAAAGGTTACCTACTTTCATCCAAATGGTAAGAAGTTGCTGGGTTGTTCTGGGAGGTCTTCAAACAACATTTAATGTTTTTCTTTTGATTGCTTGTACTGTTTTAGACCTTTAAAATTCTTCATTATTCATTGCGCGCAAAAACTGAGGGCAGTCTTCTAAACCATTCTTGTGTATTGCGAGAGTTGTCAATCATAAAGGCTTTTTTCCCTCTTTGTGATACTGGAGGGAGAAAAGTCTTTCGGCTAACTGTTTGTTAAAAAGTTTTCAACTAATGCCTGATGATTGTGAACTCCGGATAATGCCCTCTTTAATAGTAACTCTGTGTTTAACAATAAGTGATTTCACTTTGGCCTTTTTAAATTCTTTTCCATCATCGGACTTGAATCATGCGGGATAAGTGTGAATGGGCTCGTTGATATATCAGTTGTATGGCAACAGCAAACAGAGAAGCACTATTTTGTGTTAATGGCTCCGCATCTTTGTATCTTGAAGCCATGTCAAGACTGTGAGGGCGTTACTTAAAATCTTTTTCGTTCTAATCATATCAGGTGGGTTAATATTGAAGATCCATTTGATGGTGTCGTTCGGTATTGTGTTCACAAGTGCGGTCTCTGTATTCGTCTAGGCGCCGTAAATAAATTTGCCAAAATCGCTTGTTTTGATAACCATCCTTGCTGTTTGTTCACTGACACCTTGCCGCTTGGCTTGAGCTTTTTGATTGCCTGTGAGTCCCTTCCCTATTCCTTTGGGCGTTATAGATTTTGTTTCATTTTTTATTCAGCAAATATTATGTGCAACAAAATACACGACGGTCATACCAACGACAAAAAACCCCGATTTCTTGCATCTTTTGTTTTTCTGATGGTTGATAAAAGTCACTGAATTTTGGGGGTGGGGGCAATGTCTCGATTGGTTTGCCTGTTACTAGATAATATTGTTTTATTGCTTGATCAACATTTTTAAATGTGTAAGCTGCATGCCCCTGTCTTTTCAGTGTGTCATTAATAAATCTAACTGCTCAAGTCTCTGCCTTTCATAGGCGTCTTGTGCAGTGCTAGTTGCTCCATAGCTTTGTATGTCTTTTCTCTCGCCGCCTTTCCCCAGTTTACTAATGCGAAATACTTCGCTAAAAGCAAGCGCTTTCACCACAGCGCCGCTATCATTATTGCGAGTGAAGCCATTTTTTAAATGTATTTTTTTCTTACATTTTTATATTGTCGGGAAAATTATTCCTTGTTTGGGACTAGAAAATCTTTCGTGGCAAACGAAGCTGTAATAACAGAAAATCAGTTTTGCCGAACCCTCAAAGTCTAGTTTCCCAAAGATCTTGCTGGTTTAATTTTTTTAACAAGCTTTTACCAAGCATTGTGTATCCTACACTTAGACCTCCAAAAACAGCAGAATGGTATACAAGGTTGGCGACAGTTTTTTCGGTGTTTCATTTTTATAAAATAAAATAATTTAATTATTAAAAACATGAACAGTGATGATCTCCTACAGCTACAAAGCAGCCAAAACCCTTTCCCTGAACTTATGAATGCCCAAATTTGATGATCAAGCTATTATGCCAAAAAAGGAAAGGCTGTATCTTTGGCAGCATGGGGGGAAAAACAAAACATTTCCCTCGGAACTGAATTCAGCATTGAACAGATTCAACAGATGCCGCCGCAAGACATTTTAAAGTATCATAACAGGTATGAAGCGCAGCTGGGGTCTAGAATGGTGAAAGTGTGGGGCAAAGGGTTTCTTAGTTTGTACACTAAACTAGTCAGTAGATTTGCTCCCATTGATTCTGAACAAGATCTTACGTATGATTTAACGAAAAGATCCTGTTTTAACAAAGTATTAGAGTCTCTGGGGTGTGATCTATTTTACAGTTTTGGAACATTATTGTCGCCAGCGACCCTGGGTTTTAATAACTTTTAATCATATAGATTTTGTTTCCCTTCAAAATGAGCGAGCTGGAAAATCAGCAGAATCAGAAAACACTAAATTCGGGTGGAGAAAGTAACCAAGCCAAAAAATCAGCAGAAAACACTGAACCAGGTGGGGACCATTAAAAAATTCTGGGGTGTTGAAGCAGGAAAAAAATTAGCAGAGTGGAACAGACAAAAAAAATTAATGTTACAGAATATGACTCATCATGAAAACATAACACCGCCAACGCCAGAACAAGTTGATTCAATGCCAGCTTAAAAACCCCATGTGATTCAAGGCCCCAAAGTCTTCATGGAATTATTGAACTTAAAACTTTTTGCCTTTTTTGGGCCCCCTTGCTGCTGCTGGGGGCAGTTATTATGGTTATAAAATATATAACCAATGGCAACAAAAACAAAGAAGTTTAAAAAAACCCCTGAACCGTTAAATACAGAAAAGACAACTGCACGCCAAAACCGTCAACAAAAAAAGATCATTTTGATCCATTTATAATGCAAAAATATTTAAATTTTTAATAAAAATAAATCGTGGCGTATTATAAAATGATAAAGTCAATAAATAAAGACCATGGAGTCTATAAAAGACATTTCCTAGACCAGAATTGTAATCAATGTGGTTGCTTCGGATGTAAGACATTCCTTAAGATCTATGCAGAAAACGCTGAGCAAGACATCCTCAACGATGACGCGTTTTTTGAGGCGTGGGGTACTATATTAGACATCTGCTATTTAAGATAAAAACATAGAACGTATTTTTGATAATTATAAGATAACTTAATAAGAAACTTAGTTTTTCTTAAAGGATGACTTAGTTATGATCTTGAGGTGACTTAATCAAGAACTTAATTAAAATTTAAATTTCAAGAACTTATTAAGAACTTGAAGTAACTTAATTAAAAACTTAATTAAGAACTTGGGGTAACTTAATTAAAAATTTAAAATAAGAACTTGGGGTGCTTGGGGGTGGGAGTGTGTGGGGTTTGTACACAGGGGTGGGGGTGGGGGGGACGTGCGTGCGTGGGGGTGGGGGTGGGGGGACGTGCGTGCGTGGGGTGGGGGTGGGGGGACGGGGCGTGCGTGGGGGGGGGTGGGGGGACGTGCGTGCGTGGGGTAGGACAAAAACACACACACAAACAAAACAACAAAACCAAACAAACAAACCACAAGGCCTAACCCTATCAGTTTGTTTGCCAGAACATTCAAAAATCGTTATCCAGTTGCATAAGGGCCACTGCGTTTTTTAAACAATCAAAACAGCCGAACAGTACTATATTTAGAGTCATGTCTTTACTACAGCGTGGCTCGTGCGCTTTCTAGGTCAAACAGGCGAGCTCGCCTGATTGACCCAGTTTTGCTTGGGTGCTTTCTAGCCGGATCAATGCTGGCAAATGCCAGGCCAGCGGTAGTTAAAACTGGCTGTGGAAGTGGCTCAATTACTCCTGCCATGCAGGTTCTAACACGTCATGTGTATCATGCCAGAATGCTTTAAAGTTGGGGTTGGATTTTTATGTTTTTTCAGAATGGGGTTTTCGTTTGTTGTATAACTCATTGAAAGAAATCGCGAGTTTGTGAAATTTTGGATAAGAATAGAAAACAAAATGACACTTCAATTAGTCTTCTTGCACGAGTTAGATCAACCAGCAAATCTTCTTTCAGATAAGACTCCCAGTTTTTTGTTTTTGACTGTTTCAAAATTGTCTTTGCTTCTGAAGCCAATGCCCTAAAAAAAGAGCCTGAGAAAAAAGATTTCCTTTCGTCATCTTTCACTGAGTAACAAGCCCGGTGTAAGATGGGGGTCATTTCTTGAACAGTTTCAAAGGTTTTTTGGTTTCATCAAATGGATCGGAAGGCAGCTCACAAAGCTGTGTTTTTCAAATATTTGTCAAGATCTTCAACTGAGAGTTCCGTTTTTTGTTGAGGAAACAAAAACGAAATGCTTCCTTTTGCTTTTAAGGAGGGAACAAGGCTCGCCACTCAATTTCTTTGTCAAAACTTTGCCATGGCCTCATGATAAACAATGTATTTTTTCACAAGATCAGTCTGTTGATCGGAAAGTTTTCCTTGCGAAGGGTAACAACATTCATCCATTTCTTGAGTAATATTAGTGTCACTTTCAGCACTAGCAGAAAACATTTAAACATCACTTCCTGACTCGCCATTTTTTTACACACACAAGTTCTCTCTGGGAAAAGTCTTTACAGCCCGCGGTCGAATTTAAATGGCGGCGGCTGTGTATGGTGGGCACAACACAAAGTGTCACGTGATTTAAGCTCGGCACTTGATTTGATAAGAGGCTTATGCGAAGTAACATGACTAGAATTGACAAAGCCGTCTCGTCATCGAGTGTGCGACGTCGCGTGGTCTCGCAGCAGTTCCAACGGGGCCCTCAGGTGTGCTTTATTTATTTTTTGGTCGCAGGTTGTGGCGAGCCGTGCACTGTGTGCGAGGTCCCCTTGTCTGCGCGAGCCGTGCCATAAAATGCTGTGTGTGTGTCTGGCCCCCCTCTCTGTCTGTCTGTCTGTCTCTCTCTCTGTCTCTCTCTTCTCTGGGCTGTCTGCCGGTGATTCTCTCTCTCTCTTCCGCCACAGGAAAAGGCGGCTTTAGGCCATTTTCGCCCAAAAACTCGGTGGAGGGGTGAAAGTGGCTTTTGAATGAAGGTTTTCCCGTTCTCTGGAGCCCAGGCTGTGTAGAAAACTGAGGAATTATCATTTTGTTTTTACCACTATCCAAGTTCCACAAGCTCGGAATTTCTATCCACAGCTTGTATGAGAAAAGAAAGCTCATTTTAAAATATATGCAAAGCGACGTTTGGGTTTCAAGTACTGGCGGCCGGGTAGCTGCTGCGAAAAATCAATACTGGCCCAAAGGGAACAGCCTAAAGACTAAAAATACTCCAGAACTGTGTCACTCCCCAGCGACCGCCGCGTTTCCCAGAAAGGCTCCCTACAGGACTAAAAAATACTCCAGAACTGTGTCATCGCCCAGCGACCGCGATCTCTAGAAAGGCCCTCATATAGGGATACTAAGGGGGGTAACTCTGCACACACACACCCCCCCCCCCTCTACAAACCCACACCCACACACACACCCACCCCCCCCTACCCCCACCCCACACATGCACAACCACCCAACCCACCCCCACCCACACATGCACACCCCCCCCCCACCCCACGCATGCACACCCCCCCCCCCACCCCCTGCCCCCTCACGCACACACACACATATAACTTTTTTTTGATTTTGCACAAAAACAAAGAAAAATGATTAATTAATTTTTTTAATTTATGATTTTAATTTGGTTTAAAAAATGAAGGCCAAATTAGCTACAGGCTTATTAATATTTCTTTACGGTTGGATTGGGAGAGAATCCCATAAGATCAGTTAAAAAACAGGTTTGAAGAATTAATTACTGATCTTTTTAAAGTATAGACATGCGGGAAAGTGTATTGGGAAGCTATCAGTAAAATTTCCAGATACTTGGGCTCAACCAGTTGTAAAGTTGTTTGCTATTTTACTTGATAATATAGCTCCTGAAGATGCTAATCTGACTGTTTCTATAGCCTGAAGGAGTAGCTATTCGCTTTAATGAAGATTATGTTTTGCGATTAGAAAGACTATGAATAACAGTTGAATTTACAATTATTTTTTATTTATTTTAAAATTTTAAAAATGGCTGCCGAACTCAGTGAATCTGATTTAAAGAATTGTAATGAACTATTTGACGAAACAATGAAATTATTAAACATTGATTTTAGTGAATTTGGGTTTGAGAATGATGTAAACAATATCATAAAAGATAATAGTGAACTATTTAACGAAGCAATTAAAGTGATAAACATTGACTGTAGCGATTCAGAAAAAGCTAAAATATTGGCGGGTGTTATTGTAAGGTTAACGTGTCTTGAAGTGTTGCGATGTTTGGGCGAAGAATAAAAGAGCGTTTTACTTACTTTTATATACATTTATTTTTTTAATCTACGTAAATATTGTGGCTTTAAAAATGACGACCACAAGTAAATTCGAGGACGGAAAACTATATACGATGGAAGAAATATTTAGCAGTGACAAACAATTAAGCAATATGTTCAGTGAATAGACATGAATATCATTAACTCTACAAACGTTCATGAAAGCGTAGCACATGCTATCTCTAAAATCCCAGAGTCTCTTCAGATGGAGCCGCCAGTAAAAGTGCTATTGACCGTTCTGATTGATTATATAACGCCTGATGATACGAACATGCCAGTCTGGGTTTCAACTAAACAGAAAAAGTAATCAGCTATCACGACTTTAACTCTAACTGGGGTGACTACATGCTTACGCAGTTTAACCATGCAAGTGAGGAGGCAAAGTTAAGGGGTTCTGGCTGGTCTGAAGGGACAGTTCTTGAAATCAAATTAAGACAAACAAAGTTCTATCCTATAGTTGGCAGTTCTTACCTTCCTCTCCCAAAAGAGTTAGTCTTAAAACGAGCAGTCTTAAACATACATAATTCTGACAACATGTGTTTTATGTGGTGTGTTTTAGCGCATTTACACCCTGTTAAAAATCATGCGAACAGAGTCTCCAATTATGAAGCATACAAAGATAGCCTGAACTTTGATAACATAACCTTTCCAGTAAGCATAGAAAGCATATCTCAGTTTGAAGAACAAAACAAACCAATAACTGTAAACGTATACACATGGTCTGTAAAAGCCGATCTAGTGCCTTTAAGGCTTTCTCCAAACGCTCCTACTTTAGGCGAATCACTTGACAAGCATGTAGACTTGATACTGTTTGCAGATAGTACAAAGAGGCATTATGTATTAATCAGAACAATAAGCAGACTTATGGCCTATACATCAAAGCATCTAGCTAAGAAAGAGGTTTGTAGAAGGTATTTGCTTAGAATCCTAACAATAAAAGCAGCTGCCGAACATAGAACTCGTTGTAAAAGTATTGTAGACTGTGAAACCAAACTCCTCACACCTAAACCAGGGTCTAAAGTTAGTTTTAAGAATATACACAAAATGCAAATGAGTCCGTACGTGGTTTATGCTTACTTTGAATCGCTCTTACCGCAGTACTACGGTCCGCAACAGCAAGAACAAAAAACAACGTTATTAACCCACCATCAGATCTGCTCGTATGCGTTTATTGTTGTTAGGTCAGACGGTCAACACACAACACCTGAGATTTACAGAGGTCCCAATGCAGCTAGTAATTTCTAGAGCAGATGAAACAACTTCGCATCAATTATCCAACCACTAAATCTTTCAGACATTGTCATGACTCCTGAAGACCAAGAACGTTATGACTCATCTACACACTGTTGGATTTGCAATAAAGAATTATTAGGCAACGTAGTAAGAGAACCACGATCACATCACTGGAAAGTTTAGAGGGCCGCGCACAACAATTGTAATATTCAACTTAAGGTTGACCCTAAGACATGGAAACTGCCTATCTTCTTTCATAACTTAAGAGGCTACGATTCTCATTTTATCATGCAAGCAGTGACATCTGAATATAAGAGGGTTACCTGCATTGCACAGTCTTCAGAAAAGTACATGACTTTTACTCTTGACTCTTTATCCTTTTATGACTCGGCCCAACATCTGATGGCAAGTTTGGATAAATTAGCAGGATCTCTACAAGACTCCAATCACTAAACAATATTTTGATCCATCTTTAGTGCGTAAAGGAGTTATCCTTATGAATACATGATATCGTGGGATAGGTTTGACGAAGACTCGCTTCCTCCTAAAGGCGCTTCTTTTCTAGTCTTAGAGGCAAAGACATAACAGACTCTGAATATGAATACGCACAGAAAGCCTGGACAGAATTGCGCTGTGAAACAATGGGCGACTATCACGATCAATATATTATTGGCTGACGTGTGTTTATTGGCAGACGTTTTTCAGAATTACAGATCTACATGCATGAAACATTACAACTTAACTCCTCAGTAGAAAGAAACTCGTGGAGAGCGTGGCAGCAAGAGTCCTCAAAAGAGAAGCCCCCTTCAAGCAAGTGTTCGGCCCTTATCTCCTGACACTCTAGGGGTTGGGTCCACACCCGGTTCATGACTCCGGATTCCCCTCTGCTGCCCCTTTTTTTTCCCCATCTGGGACGAGCCATGGCTGGATTCGAACCCATGACCCTCTGGACATGCTCATTTTCTACTTAATGACTCGCGCTTTAACCACTGAGCCACAGGGACACCTGATATTTGTAGGGAAATTAAGCCTTATGAAGTTCACTTTTGTTCCTCCTTGACCAGATCCAGCTTGAACACCTCTCTCTGCCGCTCTGCCATTGCTTCAGGGCTCTGGTTTTTTCCTTCCCTGCAACTGAGAGCTGTTTCATGAGGCTGTATGCAGACGTTCCTTACAAATCCCCTAGCTCCAATTTCTGCAGTGAGGACTTTGACCTGATAGCCTTCTCTCCTCAGCTGTTTGCCAGATCAGCATACTTTTCAGTCTTGTAGATTTGAGCTGCCTCCATTCTGTTCTCATATGGCACCGTGAGCTCGATCATGATCAGCTGCTTGGTTGACTTAGAGTGGACTACTATGTCTGGTCTCATGCCACTCTTGCTGATGATCTCTGGGTGACTCTTCCATTCTGGGAGGTCTGCAGTGCACTCCCAGTCATCTGCCCCATCCAGCAGACTCTGCCTGCATGTTTCGAGTGGCACTGTTGTTCTTGGCCATGATTTGCTGCCTCCTGCCGTGAAGAATGTTGCGGGTGCTTTTGGAGTCCTGATTCTCCCTTTTGTGGTGTTGGTACTAGCCCAGACTACTTGTATAATTTCTTTGAGCACTTGGTTGTGCCTCCATGTGTACCTTCCTTGAGCCAGGCTACTTTACATTAGCTTAAACATGCTCCACTGTTTGTTTTTTATGGCAAGAGGGGCATGCAGGATCGTCTGTTTTCCCCCACTTCACCAGGTTGCATTTGAGGGCAGAAGGTCACATGCAGATCTGAGAATGAAGCTGATCCTGAGAGGGGCCATGTGCCAAATGTCATTCCAAGTTAGACTTCTTTGGAGTGCATTCTCCCACGTTGTCCATTGCCCTTGCTGGCTCTGCTGGACTGCTTTTTGGAGTCTTTTTTGGTCTTCTTCTTTCTCATCTCCTGAATCATCATGTCTCTTTTTGGCTTTTCCTTTGGCCTTTGACCACCATTCAGTTTTGGTCACCCCCAGACCTTGTCTGTTGGTCTGTGTGTTGTCCTGTTATTTCTCTGATCTGAGACTTTCTTTTGCAGAATCCATCGCCTCTTGAACTTTCCATTTTCTGCCTGTCTTCAGCTGGGGCTTGATTGCTTCTACCACCTTGTCTCCTGAGTCCTCCAGCATGCTTTGAAGTCTGATCTTCCCTGTTTTTGTATTCCTCCAGGATGGATTTCAGTGGTAGTTTGAGCTTTGCTTGGCGACAGTACAACGCGATGTCAGTCAGACAGGTGGGACACCAAGCCATTTCCTTGTGAACTTGTTGATTTTGGCTTCCATTGCCTCCACTGTGCTGGTGCAGATGTCGTATATCATCATAGGCCATAGGAGCTTTGGTATCAGCATGAACTGCAGACACCAGACCTTGTATTTGCCAGGGAGCCCACACTGGTCAATGGTCTCCAAGCCTTCTTCCGCCATCTGCTTGGTTTCTTTTGCTCTTTGTGTGTCTTTCAGCGTATCATCATACCATCTTCCAAGGCTCTTGACTGGTTCTTCTGTGACTGTTGGAATGGCCTGGTTGGCAACACTGAAGACCACAGATTCGGCCACTTTTCCTTTCCTCAGTGAGAGACTCCGTGATTCTTTGGCTTGAACTTCATTCTGATGAGGCAACTATGTCGTCCAGCCTCTCCAGCACATGACGTGTCTCGTCTACTCTGGATGAAATCACTGTAGTGTCATCCATGAAGGCCTTGAGAGAGGCATCTTGTATCCATCGCCAAGGTCCTGTTTGTCTCGCGTTGTTTGTTGCTGCTTTCAAGATGAGTTCCATTGCCAGCACGAACATTATCGGGGAAATTGCACAGCCCATTGCAATGCCCACTTCCAAGTTGATCCAATCAGTTGTGTACTCCTTGGTAGAGAACCGCATTGAGAAGCCATTGAAGTACTTCTTGAGCATGTCGCGGATGTTCTTTGGCACATGGTACATCTCAAGAGCCAACTGTATCATCTCATGGGGCACAGATCCATATGCGTTTGCCAGATCAAGCCACACTACGTCCAGGTCTCTCTTTTCTGTTTTTGCTTTTTGGATTGCGTCCCAGATCATTGTGGCGTGTTCTACACAGCCAGCCACGCCTGGGATGCCACCTTTCTGGACTGACACATCCAAGTACTTGTTTTCCATCAGTACTTGGTCAGCCTTGCTGCCATGACAGAGAAGAAGATTTTTCCTTCGACGTTCAGTAGTGATATTGGCCTGAACTGGCTGATGTCACTTGGAGTTTTGCTCTTTGGGGATGTACACACCATCTGCCGTCATCCACTGGCCGCTGATCTTCTGGTTTCTCCAAGCCGATCGCAGCAGCCTGTGGAGCCACTCCAGCACCTTGGGACATTTCTTGTAAAGCGGTAAGGTATTCCGTTTGGCCTGGTGATGATTGGCTCTGGCTTGTCGACCACCTTCTTGATTCCGCCAACGTTGAGAGGCTTGCCATTGAACTGTTCCTCAGGGTTGGTTGGCCACACCAGATCTTGAATGTCGATGGTGCTTTGCTCTGTGAGTCAGAGTATGTTTTCCTCAGATGCTGCTCAAGAACTCCTTGTCCACACTTAGGGTCCCAGATTTTGGCTGCTCAAACAGTGTTCTGGCAAACTGGAAGGGGTCTCTGAAGAAGCGCTCTTGTGTCTTCTTTTTTTGCTCTTCCTCTTCCTCGCGATTCCGCTTTGCTGAGGGCGCTGTGTTTTTCTTTCAGTCTTCCCACAGTTTTTCCAAGCCTTGTGTTTTCAGCTGGCAGTGCAGTCTTCATTTGCTTCTTGAGTTGTTCTTTTGGACTCTGATCTGTCCATCTTCTCTTGGCGTCTGGATTTCTTTGGAGGTGTTTTCTCTTGGGTAGTTTTACTCCATAGCGTCTCTACATGGTGGCATACAGAATGTACCCATATGTGGCTAGTTTGTGTTTCCAGGTGCTTTTCCCTATCAGTGCATCGAGTCTTTGGACGATTTTTGCATCCAGTTTCTCCCAATCTTCAGTTTCGTTTGCTCGTGCAGGTTGAGTTTCAGGCGCCTGGCATCGAGGGCCTGTGCAAATTCCTCATCCGAACCAACAGCGTGGATGTCCTTGGCACTGTGGTTTAAATCCTGGCCTTGGTCTTCCGACGTCTTATCTGCTGATGCAGTGCGCTGCTGCTCATTCAGATGATCTTCACACATCCCATCTTTGTTCTGTGGATCTTCATGCCACGGGTGGTAGCGAAACGCTTTCCACAGACACATGGATATTCCATTTGGTCCATGTTCATAGTCCGTTTGGGATTTGCAGTCGTGATTGGTTGAGCACCGATGGATTCATCATTCTCTCCCCCTTTCGGTGAATCCTGGGAGCATCTTTTCCTTTTATTTTTAGTAGCCACATGTTTAAGGCAAAGTGGGGGGAAGCCACCCACAGAGCCCTTGGTTTTTGGGTTTTTCCCAGGTCCACCGGTCTTTCCCGGACGTCCCCCGGGCCCCTTTTTCCCCGGAAGTCAAGGGGGTTTTAAACCCATGCATCAGTAGAAAGAAACTCGTGGAAAAGCGTGGCAGCAGAGGGGTCCTCAAAAGACCCAAAGGGCTATTTGGGACGCCTTCTTAAAGTTTAAAAACCCATCCAGATTGACTTTTTTTTCTGTTTCCCCACACTCCAGTGATTGAAAGGGGGGCGGGAGGGGGGGTTTATTACCCTGGCCTCGCACCCTTTTATTTGCAAACCAGCAAAAATATTTAGACGACTATAAACCCTACTAAACCCACCCAAAACTACTAATGTACTTGGGACGCTAAAAATCTGTAGGAGGGGCCTGGTCAACCGTTTTCCACTGGGAAAAATTTTAAAAATTTGAAAAAGGCCCTCATTTTTTTAACACTGTTTTTTAGGCATGTTGTCACAGTTTAGCCCTGAAACCCCAGCAGGACTAATTTTGGGAAGTAAACCTTGGGAAACCCAAAAGGGGTTACCGATCTCCAACGTTAACCCCCCAAAACCCGGGAGAAAGATTAAAGATAAACCCCCTTCAAACCGCCAAAACTCCCCCCAAATCTTAGGCACAAAACTAAGTATTTTTTGTCATTACAGGCTGTTACGTTTTACTTAAACAGGGGATTTAAAACTGACAGTTTTCATTGAAAATTTATCTGTGTTCAAAAAGCCTTTATGGGGCCATACATCAAGAAGAACATGATCTTAGAACCCAACCCCACTGATGCCCCGAAAAAGATTTTCTTTAAATGAGGGAACAACACTTTTTTTGGTAAAACCATGGAGAACGTACACACCCGAAAAGATGAAAAAATTATTTTACAAAAAAAAAACCAACCCAATTAAGTTTTCCCTTTAAAAACCCCAAACTATAAAGGGCCCTTTGGGCAAAATTTAACGACAGTTTGGGTTTTGGATTATAAATGAAGAAAAAGGAGTTATTTTGGGACAAGCCCAGTGTTTTTTTGGGCCCTTTAAACTGTATTAAGTTTTTCAAATTTCTTTGATGTTAAAATTTTTCTTTTACGACTATTTTAAAAACCCCCGGTTACCCAGAAAGCAAAAAGAAATTTTTCCCAGACACGACTCTTTATTCTGGGGACGTCCCCACAAAGACTTCTTTTAAAGACTTAGAAATAAAGTAGCAAAAGGGAAAGGCTGTTTGGGTGGTACGACCCCCCTGCGACTATCCAAAAGACATTTCCTTTCTTTTCAACGTGAACAAGAAAGAAATTTGGAAAGTTGAAGGTGAACTTAAGGGGACAGTTATCAAAGATATGTTGGTTTGGGGTTTCAAGATTTTATGCGTTCCGCCAGACTTCTTTTAAGGGAGGGGCCCTAAAGGCTAAGTAAAAAAGTTGTCAAAAAAAATATATCTCACGATAATAAAAAGCAAGCTCTCTTTGAAAACCCAAAATTTTTTCAACACACAAATGTTACTCTGCACTCTACTCTTCATCAAGTTAAAAAACAACTGCTGTTAACAAGAAATCATAGCCCCCCAAAATAACAAGAGAAATTAAAGTCAATCCTGAGTTTTAAAATGGTGGGGGATTGGGAACTTTTTAAAAAATTAACTTGACTGACTTAACAAGAACTTTAAATTTAAAAACCTAACAAGGGGAAAATAATTGTTTTTACTTAAGAAAATAAAAAAAAAAACTTTTTCTTAAGAACCTAACTAGTTTCCCCCCCCCCCCAAAACCAAATTAAATTGGAATTTACTTGCGCTTAATTAAAAAATACTTTCATAACTAACTTAACTTGTACTTATTTAGTTCCCCCCCCTTTTTGTACTTTTTTCTAGTTCTTAAAAACTAATTTTATAGAAAAAGGGATCTCAACAAAGGAAAAGGGGATTTTTTTGGGGGGGTTCTTCTTCTTTTACTGGGGGGCTGCGGCTTTGTTTTTAGGATGGTGTTAAGTATTTTTAAAGCAAAAAACCAACAACAACGGCAGCACACCCAAAAAATGAACGGGGCTTATTGTTTAATTGTGTTGTGTTGTTAATTTGTTGTTGTTGGCGGGGGATGTTGTATTACTATCAAATTTTTTTTTGCGGATTGGGTTTTATTTTCTCAGTTTGTTTTCCAAATTTAGCCAGGTTTTACGCCCCGCCTCAAAAACGTCCCCGGTTTTTTAACCCCTTTTAAAAAATTTCTCCCTTGCGGTTCCCTTCACTTGCGGTTTCATTTTACTTTCAGTACATTCCCCCTTGTGGTGCATTTACTTGTTCCGCGGGTGACCTGGGGTCTTCCCTTTTTCCCGATCGCCCCATTTTTTTTTTTGCGATTAAAAATTTTTTTTTGATCAAAAAATTAAAATGATTAAAAATAAAATTTAACCCCCTGGGAATGGAACCCTAGCATAGTTTCCAAAAACCGTAATACATTCACATGCGAGAAATTTCTAGGGGCTTTTTTAAAAAAACCCGGGTCTTGTGATAAGGCCCTATTTTTTAAATTTTTCTTCTGAATTTTAACCCCGGGGCCATCTTTTACTTCTTTGCATTTTAGGGAAAACATTGTCTGGGCCCCCGATCTAACCATTTTTTACCCTTGCCCCCCCCGCTTGTACCTGGCGTAGTACTTTTAAAAGTCTGATGTAGAAAAATTGCTGAAAACTGTTCTACTTATTTTTGTCCTAAATTCTGTTTAGTTTTTCCCCCACGCAGCTAGAGAGTATAATCTTTCTTTTTGGCGTGGGGCCCACGGAGTAGTCTGCCCTTTTTCCTCACACTTTAATAGGTTTGTCACAATCCATTTTTTAAAAAAATAAAAAATAATATTTTTTACTTTTAAAAAACCCTGAGTTTAAAGTTTTGGGTTTAAATTTTCAGGCCTTTTTCGTTGGTGTTATAGTTTATTTTAACCCCCTTTCAAAATGTTTGTTAGGAAAAAAAAACCGCCCCCCAAAATGGGGAAGTTTGAAAATTCCCCCAAAACCCAGGTTTCAACTTTAATTTTTTGCTTTAACAAAAAAAGATTTATGATTAAAAAGCAATTAAGCCTTTTTGTATTATGATTATTTTAATTAAATTTTTTTTTTTAATAAAAAGATGAGCGAAAAAAAAATTTTCAATACGAATTTTTCCATTCGCGTAATTAGCGGCCCCTTGGATTTGGCTAAGCGGGGTTAGCAAAAAAATGTTTAAAATGAAACCGGCCCGACCTGGAAAGGGTTTGATTTTTAGGTTTTGTTTAAAGGGTTTTAGTTTTAATTACTGCAGGGGGTTGCCTCAAAAAACTTTCTTGTTACCGGGGTTTTTCCCAAAATGTTAGTTCAAAAAAGTTAATCAAAAAATATTGTTTTTAAAAAAAAATGGGGGGAATTATAGGTGGGAGGGCTATTGTTAATGCCTTGGCCTTCTCGGGAAAGCAATTATATTTTTAGAAAATGCGGTCCGATAAAAAGAACCCCATAACAAGGAAAAGGAATTTACAAAGGGCAAGAGACGCTTATGAAAAAAGACAATTGCTCACTTAGACTTTTTTAAAAAAAGTTAAGGGAAAAAGGCCATGCAACACACATTACAGCGTTAGAGGCAATGATGATTTTACTTAGGCAGGAAAGAAGTTTCTAACATCCCCCCCGCCAAACTGTCTGACTTTAAAACCACAGAAGAACAGAAAATACAGAAATTGGTTTTTTGGGGTGCTATGGAGCAATCTATATTTCAGAAAAACCAATCAAAAAACAATTAAAAAAACAATTAAAATACACCTTTTTTGGGACAATAGAAGTCAAAATAATTTATTCTCCAAAGGGTAATTGGAAAAGGAAAGCTGCTATTAAAAAAAGAGTAAACCGCTAGATGTCGGGAATCAAGCGAAAGACTGGTTTTTCAAAACGGGCAATTTGGAAAATAATCTGCCTCCCCCAAAAAGAAAAAAAGGCCTAATTTGTTAACTCAGTTCCTATGAAAACCCACCGGGTGGACGCGATCTCCACAGATAAAATTAAAAGAAAAAATTTAAGAGCCAAAGTTGTTGACAGGCTTAAAGATACAAAGACCCCTAAACCTTTAACGGATGAAAGCTCAACTGGGCGTGGCTTTACAGCAAAAAACAGCGAGGCCCTTTAAAGTACCCAGAAGATTCGTTGATAGGAAAAGAGTTAAAAAGGTTCTGTAAACCACTGTTTTTTAAACACATGTAACGTAAAGGGGAACCCAGGCAACCATCGATCAAAAGCGTTATAGAAAATTTAAAAAAAATTTTAGCAACCTTTTACCAAACAATATCCAGGAAATTTATGGACAGAACGCAAAACCAAAGGGGTTTAAAAAGGTTCCTGCTTTTTACGCCCCCAAGAACAATGAAGAATTTAAAGCAACGGGCCCTTTAAAGCCGTAAACGCAATCAAAAAAAAAAAATTAGCATTACTGAAGAGGCGGGGGGACTCAAAAACTTTGCCTTTTGTTTAAAAGTAAAAACTTGAAGCCCCCTGGAGAGGCGAAGGCGATTTAGATTAGAGCTCAGATCCAAGGACGTGATGAAAATAAGTTGGCGAATTTGAAAAAAGACCCCCCCAAAATTTTTAAGAGAAAATCCTCGTCTAAAAAGCCCCCCCCTAAAAGATCGTTTTTTCGTGAAGACTCAAGTTGTCCCCCAAACACAGTGAGTTAACAAAAAAAAATGTGTTTTTTTTTTTGCAAACTAATTTTTTTGGCCTATTTTTGGTTTTAACTATCATGTGTTGTTTTTTCAAGTTTTGTTTTAATTTCCAGGTCTATCTGTCGTAATTAAAAAACTTTGTTCAATTTTCGTCGCCTAAATCCCCACCACAGCCATAACTTATCAAATTCTTCGTCTTAAGTTTTTCACCTGTAAATTCTTATCTTTAATCTTTGAACAAAAGTTTTGCTGATGCTAGGGCAAAAAAAGGGAGTGTGCTTTTGAAATTTAGGGGTTAATTTTTTTTAAAAACAGCACTTTCAATCAAGAAATACACCTAACCCAAAAACCCAAGCCCCCTAATGCAAAGGGTGGGCCCCAACCCCGTAGCTAAAACGCAACGCTAGACCCGGCGCTTACGCTGCTACAGCTGATGAGCCATAATTTCATAAGAAAGGGAAATTTTAAAAATTTAGCATATTTTTTCTAAACTCTAACTTACCAACGCTTTTTATTTCCTTTTAAGTTCATTATTTGCTTTAATCAAACTGTGAACTGCATTTTTTTTTAAAAAATTATATTTTAAAATTAACTTGGGCAAACTTTAATTAATCCTTCCTGGCGCACTTCATTAAAGAATAAAACGAAAAAAATCAACATACTTAAATTTAAAAAAAAGCAAATACTGATTTTCTTTGTCCAAACCTCCAGTAACCTTGTCAGATGATACATGGGGTTTTATTTTGTCCCCGTTTTAAATAATTGCAAGCCAAGCTAAGAGGAGCAAAACCAAATTTTCAGCCCTTTTTTTGTATGCCTCTGATTAACTTGTTCGGGGAAACTAGTATCCCCCCCCTCGGAGTAATAAAAAACGAAAAATCATCGTCAAATTTTCCCAGGAAAACGGCAGTAGCTTTGGAATTTAAAATTTTAAGCCCCACGGTGTCTCCCCACTTTAGATAAGGTCTTCTTTCCTGTGCATAATTCAGAACCCTGTCCAATTATTTCAATCTGTTTTTTCTGTTGTGTTCCTGGAAACCAGGCTAACAAGAAGGGACCTCTTTCAAATTTTTTCTAAAATTGTTTTCCTTATCAAAGTATACATTGGGACTTGTATTTCAAATTTAAAAATTCCAAGCAATTTCAGGAAGCAACGCCCAAGCTTTTCTTTTTTTTTATGAAGTTTGTATTCAGTTTGCCAATCGTTTCCCCTTAAATTTCTTATATCTTTGGGGTGGTACTGCTGTCGTTTTTTTTCTTAAATTGCTGTTCGTTTGTAACCCCCTCATCGTGTTTAAAACCCCTTTAAACTTTTCCGGCCCCTATTAATCAAACTCGTTGGTCTGCTAGGTCTTTTAACTCTACTGAGCGCTTTTGGGACTAGCTCCGCTTTTGTTTTGGCCCCCGAACATTTTTTTATAAATAAAAATTATAAAAACAAATTGTTATAAGCAATCAATGATAAAAAATCTAAAATAAACAAACGTATTGAACTGGGGGGTCAGTCCGTAAGCATAGCTTGCGTGCTTAGATTTTTCTAACTGCTTCTTTTATTTTTTTTAACCATCTTTGCCCTTATTAAAATTTTCATTTAAAAACATTCTTCAAACTATCTTGCCTTAGTGAAAAAAATACAACCGTTTTTAACTGCGACAAAGTCTTTTAAACAGCATTTTTTTTCGATTAAGAGCCACCAAAACTAAGGCGTGGCGACCACAAAAGGGCTAGTTTTTGACAGAGCTTTTCCCCCTTTTTTTTTTAACAATGTCTCTTTCAGTGAACATTTCATCAATAAAAAAACAGTGTTTCATTTCCCCTCAAATAGTCAAAAGAATGTTCTAACAGTCGCTCAGTTTGTAAAGGGGATCAACTAAAAATATATTCTCTCTGCCCAAAAATAAACTTCCTTTCTTTGTAAGACTTTTTGTGCTTAAAGGTTGTGCAAATATAACAATGTTCTCGTAATGAAACCTGTATATTGTTTGTAACAAATCAAGTCGAATCAGTTTTTTTCCCCACCCGTATCCGCAGATAAGAAACATGCGACTTTGGGGGAAAACTTCAAACAAACCATCTGTTTTTATTTGAATTTTTTTCCCGCATTTTAACAAGCCCGGTCTTTAGCCCCGTTTTCTTTAATGTTTTTTGGCATCACAAACCTAAAATGGCATTTTTATTGGGCTTTCCATTTCTTTTTTGTGAAAATTTTTTTTTTATACCATCTTGCCCTACCTTTCTCCCCTTTCCCAAAAAATCTGTGTCAAATGGGACTAAAAATCCAGCCCCAACCTATTTGCTATTTTTGTAGTCTTCGATATTACATCATAAAGGCGAAGTTTTTTTTTCATAACGATTAACTGTAGTCCCTTTGCCCCCACCTCCAGCAAAAAACTTTCTTATTTCATCAAAGTTTTGGGGAGGAAAAAAACCGCGACCCGATACAACTGGTCAACTTGCCATTTATTACGCAGTCAACCTTCTCAATTTTTGGATTATAAAACGCTTCTGATTCTCTCTGAAAAGGAGTTGTTTCTTCAGTAAACAAGAACAAAATTCCTTTTAAAGACTTCAGAGCCTGATTTAGATGTATGTTCCAGAGAGTGTCTCGCTTGTTTCTATTTTCTGTAGTGGCGTGTATAACTCTTTCATAATAAATAACCGTTTTACTTTTATACTGGGTTTAAGATTGTTCTGGCCAGTTCAGGGTTAGTAACAACATCAAACTCAAGAGAAATGTCCCTGACTGTGTATTTAGCTAAAGGATCTTCAGACAGAACGACAGAACCGCTAGGATTAAATGTTAGTTCATAAGTAAGTTTTTCTTTTAGTGCGCCTTGGTAATATGGCATATGCGTCTTTAACAACTCAAAATCTAGAGGTATGCAGAATCTATTGCCAAATGCTTCTGCTACTGCCTCAT
>CM031614.1:11428191-11435691 GCA_018398815.1 Conus ventricosus
CTATGCAGTACAGAAGGCCAACATATGCAGTACAGAAAGGCCAACATTTATGCAGTACAGAAAGGCCAAAACACTATGCAGTACAGAAAGTAGGAATAAACGTTTACCGAGTACATACAAACCAGATGTTTGTTGTTGTGTTTTTTAAAAAGGACGTATGGACACAGTAACACTCAACTGTTAATTAGTGATGAAAACAGTTAATATTTCTCCATATTTACCACCCCGTCTGGCTCTTATTTGTAGTTCTTTCTCAAACAGATAAAAGAGATTTATTGGGGTTCCGTATCTGAGTTTACTGATGCACATTTTGTCAACAATAATTAAATTGCTTATATACTTTATGTCCTGATTGGTCAACCCCTCCTTCCTTCGGAAGCCCAGCAAATATATGAGACGGCAAATTTTACTTTCACATTGGGATCTATATTTATTTTGCCCTCCACAACCTTTCACAAATCCTTTACCCTTTGACATTCTACGAAAAAATGCTCCACGTGACGGACCCTAGCTAAACAAGTGTACCTTTGTTGTCTGCGTAATTCCATTCTTATTTAACATAATGCTAGTGGATATGTATTATGAAGACTTTTCCAGACAAGTTCTCTTAGCCTTGACTCTTTAGATGCAGTGCAAACAATATTTCACCGCCACTTTGTCAGTGTGACATGGAATTTATTGCTCCAAAAATTCACACAGCACGGTTCAGAAAAAAAGATTTGTTAACCAAGTGTAATCTTAAGTTTTTAACAGTTTGTATTTTGTCTTATTGTCACATAGCAGTTTATTTTCGTTTTCTGTAAAGATGTTACTGGGAGGAGTTTTGTACGCCCAAATTGACGCAATGCTAACTTAAACACATTGTATTCTAGCAACACTTAAGGGAAGCTTCCTATCTTGCATTATACCTATTGAGCAGACAGTATTGTGTTACCATTTTGAATCATATCACCAACATGCACATTCCCTAGGGTGACCAATGTTTGAAAAATAAAACATTGCATTTATACGCAATTTCTTTGTTGTTCCATAAGACACACTTCAATGGGTTTTTCTAAAGTTTTTTTTCCGTGTTAATGCTAGTCCATGTACGCAAGACTTCACTCCAAAAAGAATCGAATTGTACATCTTCTGTTTTAAACTTTTTTTTCATTGCACAATTGCTTTCCACACACACACACAAAACTATTTTTTCAGATTCTGTAGTTTAACACAGCTGATTCACCCAATGCAGTAGGAAACATTGCTGCAGTATTTTGAGTCACGCATTTTTATGCCTCCTTTTCGAAATCACTTTTCATACACTGTTACAAACCTTTTCAAACACATTTTTGTTCGTTTTGTGTGTGTGTGTGTGTGTGTGTGTGTGTGTGTGTGTGTGTGTGTGTGTGTGTGTGTGTGTGTGTGTGTGTGTGTGTGTGTGTGTGTGTTTTGTTTCCACAGGAAAACAGGTTTTCAGTTTACTTTATAGTCAGTGCACACGGAGATCTGTCAACCTTGAATAGATTGTAAAGCATGCGGTGCTTCATGGGTGTGTGTTGTACAATTTGCATTTCCTGAAAAATATACGAGTGTAAAAAGAAAGTAAAATTGACGTCCCAGATTTTTGCTGGGCTTCCGAAGGAAGGAGGGGTTGACCAATCAAGACATCTGGTTTGTATGTACTCGGTGAACGTTTATTCCTACTTTCTGTACTACATAGTGTTGGCCTTTCTGTACTGCATAGTGTTGGCCTTTCTGTACTACATAGTGTGTGTGTTGTGTGTAGAGAGAGAGAGAGAGTGAGGGGAGAGAGAGAGAGAGAGAGAGAGAGAGAGAGGAGAGAGAGAGAGAGAGAGAATAAGAAACAAGACAAGACAAAATTCTTTATTTACGAGGATAATAGATAAGCACTGGTGTGCTTTTTTACATCCAGTCGTCGCCCTGAGTAGGGTCAACAATGCAAAATAAGATAAGGCAACAAAAAAAGCATTGCAAAAAGTGACTAGAACTACAATACGATACAAAAAAAAGTCAAATGGGGTGAGAGTGAGAGAGAGAGAGAGGAGAGAGAGGAGAGAGAGAGAGAGAGAGAGAGAGAGAGAGAGAGAGAGAGACGAAGGAGTGAAAGGAGTGCAGGGAAGGGCGATAGAGAGAGCGAAAGGGAGAGAAGGACAAAGAGGCGAGAGTGGGTGCGGGAAAGAGCATTATAAAATCTGACAATAAAAAAATTTCAAGGAGATGCAAGACAATCGATTTTGAAGCACCAGGGGAAGAAAATAATAGTAGTTAGTAGTAGTAGTAGTAGTAGTAGTAGTAGTAGTAGTAGTAGTAATAATAATAATAGTAGTAGTAGTGGTAGTAGTAGTAGCGGCTGCAGCAGCAGCAGTAGCAGCAGGAGCAGGAGCAGCAGCAGCTGTAGTGATCGTATTGCTAGTATTGTTGTTGTTGTTATATTACAGTTATATATATCACTGTCGTTGTTATCATGATTGTTTGGGATTTTCTCGCTACTGAAAGATAAAACCCTTTGGGATTGAATGCCTGTGCGTACCCGCACCCTGTGTGAACACAGGGTAGGCTTCAGAGGGTGGTGCACGATTGCTTCCAATTGGTTTATTCAGCAGTTGAGGAGAGTTTGTCTCCGGGTCCCACCCGCACCTTCGGGTGTCTCTTTTCTTGTCTGCCCTTTCGGTCGACTGTGGGAAAAGACCAAGTGACGGTGAGGAAAAGCCCATTTACCGCAGGGAAAGTTTCTGTCCTCAGCGAGAAAAACCTGTAACCCGGGATTTTATTCAGAGGGCACGTAAGACCTCATGACAAAAGTTTGGCGGTGTCTGGAGTTGTACTGTCTTCACCTGTCAGCACACCAGCAACGAGTGAGGCTGTGTGATGCACGCAGCAGGCAGCGCCATCCCAAGTTGGCTCTGCTGTCATGAAACATGAGGACTTGTACATCCATGGGAACGCTCCGGTGGAGGTTCTTTCGTGTCACATTCAGTGGCCATTACACAATTGCATCTGTCAGGGAGTGATTGTGTCGCTTGACCGGTCCTAATGGAATGCCCTGTGCGTGCCCGCACCCTGTGTGAACACAGCGCAGATTGGCAAAGACGGTACAGGGTTGCTTTCCGCTGGTTTGTTCGGCAGTTGAGGACAGTTCCTCTCTGGGTCCCTCCCGCACCTGCAGGTGCATCTTTACTTCTCAATTGTACAATAGAAATATTCTCAAACAGGCATACATTCCGTCAGTAGTAGTAGTAGTAGTAGCAGTAGTTGTAGTAGTAGTAGTAGTAGTAGTTAGTAGTAGTAGTAGTAGTAGTAGTAGAAGTTGTAATAGTAGCAGCAGCAGTAGTAATAGTAATAGTATTGTTGCTGTCATCATCGTCGTTGTTGTTATTGTTATTACTATTACTATCATTGCTGTTCTTGTTGTCATTATCATAGTTGTGGTTTTTTTTTTGTCGTTGCTGAAAGATTAAACCCTTTAGAATGTTGTTATTGTTATTATTATTACTATCATTACTGTTCTTGTTGTCATTATCATGGTTGTGGGGAGTTTTGTCGTTGCTGAAAGATTAAACCCTTTAGAAGCAGAGTTCAGAGCATAGCGACCACAGACTGAGAGATTAACCGCCCGTGAGGTGAAAGGATATTAATGAAACATTTACTCACACACCACACGGAGAGGATAACAGAATAGTAAAATATTTGATTTTACTTAACCGGAATGGGGTGATGTTTTTTTTTATTGTTATTTTATTTTATTTATTTTTTGCTGCCCCCAACTTCGGTGCCATCTCAGCGGCAGTGCACCCACGCCGTTCATTTCCGACACCCAGTGCACGGTCACAGCCCGGTCGGTCCCGCTGCAGCCCTGGCACCGGCAATCCACAGTGAGCAGTTACTGTCAAATCAAGAGGCAACCCCCGGAGGAGACACTGCACTGCTGCCGAGTCACTTCGGTGGTATTCAGTGGCGCCTGTTCTGATCTAACATATGCAGGACACCACCTGCTAAGCCCCGTACTGACGACAATAATTGCTTAGTCCGCGAGCCGGCGTGAGTGAGCTCTCCCTTCGGAGGGCGCCACCGCATCCGTCCACCGACAGCCCCCATGGACTCCCGATACCGGTGACCCCAACAGAAACCAAACCAAGGCCACAGACATGGAGAGGACATCGAAACTGAGGTCACCATGAGTGCAGGGCATGAAAGGGCCACAGAATGTGAGACTTTTTTTGATGAATGCTGATCAGTGTGAGAATTTCGGTCTGAGACTGTGTGACAGGGCTGTACTCTACGCTTCCTTTCATATATATCCCGGTGTCAACCAGGCCCGAGAGATACAGACACCTGCAGTGTTGGTCAGGAAATTTGTGCAACACTTTCAGAGACGCATCTATTTGGTGGATGAAACTCGACTGTGTGGTCCCAGTCTTCCCAACTGAGCCCGTAGCAAACCCAGCTCTGGGTAGGAGCCGGTTGGGGCAGAAAAATCCCACATGACTGATGGGAATCGAACCCGCGACCTGCCAATTGGATGTCCGTGACGCTAACCACTTCGCACGGTGGCTGAAATGGGATGATGTTGATAGGATAATCAAACATTTATCTTTACTTACACCAAAATGGAACACTGTTAACAGGTATCTTCACTTACACCAAATGGATACTGTTAACAGGATAATAAAATACAAACTTCTGTCTCCAGTTGCATGGGGAGATGCTGACTGACCAACAAAATATTTAGTGTCACCTCCAATGGAGTGGGAAGGTGTTGACGGGATGATCAAAGTATTTACGGGATCTGTCCGGTTATCTTGAGCTTGAAGTATGTTCATTAACCAACAAACCCCAACAAATCAGCAAACATAAAACACCACCCATGCTCGTCATGTCAACCCACACACCACGCGAGCTTTATTCAATTCTGAAAGATCTACCTTTTTTTCTAAAGACTCCCTCAGTCGTGCTTATTCTGCACGTGGCAATGGTCACACGAACATTTCAACAGACAACCATGTACACTGCGTCTAACCAGTAGAGCACTGCTAAATTCTAGTCCCATGAACTCCCTGTTCTTTATTTTCTAAAGATGTTTAATTACTCATTTATTTCCTGTTATGTGTTCTGTACTAGTTCATTAACTTAATGACTTTGCTGGTTATAAACAGCTGCTATGCACTGTAGCCTCATAGATAGGCTGACAAGACGTAGCTGTCCTTGTGGATTAGTTTGAAATATTGCCCCCAAAACAAATAGAAAACGAAAGCGGATTTTCCTCAGGAAATATCCAAATGTTTCCTTATCAGCCACAATACCACAGTTTTGTCCAGAGGTTGACAGGGAAAAAATACACTGTAAAACTGAAAGGAAAACAGCAGACCAGGCAGGAAAAGGAGAGGAAGAAGGGAATGACAGAACAAATGAGGAAGAAAAACAGCGTGGACCACGTCAACCTGAAATCAACAGTAAGCTCTTTATTAGCGCTGCACTTACGGGATCACGTTGGTGACAACAAAGCATTGAATGCACCCTCCACCCTTAATCCACCCCTACTACTTTCATGACCCAGGTCGAAACCTCGTTTCTGTCATCAAGAGGAGCATTGATTCGCAAAAGGAATTAAACACGGTTCATTGTCATTGGTCTTTTTCTATTATCCAATTTGATATCAGGTCTCTATCATTGAAGCGTCCACCAGTATGTGACCCCATTCAAATTTTGTCCATTACCTGACCGGGTTTCTCATTTCTCTCATCAAAACAGCCACCAGTATACTACTTCCTTCCGAACTCTTTTCCATTTGCAACCTCGTACTGATTTCCGTCAGATAACTACCACAAAGGCAAGGCGCTACTTTTACACCGCCGTTTTCTTTATCCAGCCTGGCATCTGATTTTTGTCATCGAAATTACCACAATGCACTTCTTCCACCCCCACGTTTCATGTTTCCCGCCTGATCTTATTTCTGTCATTGAAATGACCATCAATACGCTATTTTAGACTGAACCCTTCCAGTGTTTAGCCTGGGTTCTCATTTATTCATCGAAGCAACTGCACACATCTTTTTCTCCAACACATGACTATCATACGACGGCTCTGTTTTTCAGATACGCAAAACGTCACGTAATAGCTCTGTTTCTCTTACACGTGATAACATCACATAATATTCTGTTTCACTGACACATGTCAATATCCATAACAGGTCTGCTCCTCAGACATAAGTATAGTGTCATAAAGTAGCTGTGTTTCTCAGACACAATTTATGACGGTGTTGCAAAACAGATTCACCGTTTAGACATAATTGTAGTGATGTCATAGAAGACTTTTTTCCCTAAGATATAATTGTGGTGTATCAAATCAGCTTTTATCGTTCCGACCTGAATTATGGCACTGTCATACAACGGCTCTTTTGTCACTCGGGCATAAAAATTATAGTAGTATTACAAAACGGTTTCTTTCTTCAAAAGTAAAGTGCAAAAGTCTCACGAAACAGATCTTTTCTCCGACATTGATTGCAACCATATTATCAGCAGCTGTGATTGTCGTACCTGAATCACAACAGTGTTATAGCTTTGTTATATGCGTAATTTGTAATAATGTCGCAAACAAAGCTCAGTTTCTTAGACATACATTATGACGCTATCGCAAAACAGCTCTTTTTTCAGAAAAAAAAACATTAACTTTGTCTCAGTCCTCTGCGTGCAGTTTGGCAAGGTTAGCAGTCAGACTTGTACATGATTCAATATGGACAAAACATTGTTGTGATTGTAAATGTATTTGTTATAATAATATCCATTCCTCATATTTTTGAAGGTGATTTAATGAGGCCCCACTTCGAGGAAATATACTTAACACAGTATGTAAGAATGTAGATGGTTATAATTTTCAATGTTCATTTCCAGTGCTCTGTTTGCCCACACTACGACATGGTTCAGTTAAAAAATTTTCTTTTGTTAGTCTTGTAAACTTCCTGTATCCCGATGTCTCTCTCTCTCTCTCTCTCTCTCTCTCTCTCTCTCTCTCTCTCTCTCTCTCTCTCTCTCTCTCTCTCTAGTTACTTCGTTTTGACTTGCTGTAAGCACATCAATCTGAAAAACAACAACAAGAACAACATAGATTGAAAAAAGAAAAGTTTTTATGGTTGTTTGCTTTGATATAAAGCATTCAAGTGGCGTACTATCACTCCCGGATCAAAGCAACATATAACCTAGCAGAAGGTCTGGGCTCTCTCTGTGTAGTTGTCAGTGTACTGTTGTTGCTTATTTAGTTTCCTTACACTGCTTTTGCTCATATGTATGACTCTTTTGTTTGATAGTGTGTCTGTTTTAGAAAAGGCCATGGGTTGTACTGAATAAATCATTCGCTCATCAATCATTTACTCTCTTTCTCTGTCTCTGTCTGTCTGTCTGTCTGTCTGTCTCTCTCTCTCTCTCTCTCTCTCTCTCTCTCTCTCTCTCTCTCTCTCTCTCTCTCTCTCACCTTTCATCCGTCTCCACCTCCCACACGTTGTCC
>CM031614.1:11445691-11450587 GCA_018398815.1 Conus ventricosus
TACGTCAAGCTTTAAATTACTCTCAGGTGTTTTTCTTAACGCACCATCTCTAGCTAATTTATCTGCTGTTTCATTACCGGATATCCCACAGTGTGATGGAATCCAGCAAAACGATACCCCAATTCCTTTCAACATAATAACATGTATGTAATGTCTTATTTCAAAAAGTAAATCTTTTCTTATTTTTGATTCCCAGTTTTGCAAGCTATATAGAACTGCCTTGGAATCAACGCAAAAAAGTATATTATAGACAGCAGTGTTATCGTCACACATAAAAATCAACGCCATAAGAATAGCATACAGTTCTGCCGTAAATATGGAGAACCCTTTCCTAGAGAAAAAGATCTACGAAACTTCAGCAATGGAATCACAAAACCAGACCCTGCATACGAGTCTAAAATCGAGCCATCTGTAAAAATCTTCAGATGATATGGATAAAACGGTTTCAAGGTGTTCTTTTGCTTCACATGACAGAATATTAATGTTATCAACCTTCTTCATGTCAGTGTAATCTATATCGAATTTAGCTTGGATATGCTCCCAATGAGGTATGCTTGAAACTATTGGCATATCTGAAATAATTTTAATATCAATGTTACATTTTTCAAATATTTCATTTGTATAATCCCTAACAGGCTGGAGAGAGGTAAGGTGTTGAGCTCTTTTAGGATAGTCCTTTTCAGAAATTACTAATACATCATGTTTGACAGAATTTAAAAACATGTAGGCTTCTGGCAAAATATTTAGCCGTTGCCAGTTTTCGTTGATCTGACAGAGGTAATAAGTTCGCTTCTTTATAAGTATTTAACGAATTCGTGTGTACGGGGACACCGAGTGCTACCTTAACAGTTTTACTGTCAATTGACTGTAATTTCTTCAACAGGGATTCTGGGGCATTGAAATAAACCTCTTGCCCGTAAATAAGCTTTGATCGAACTAAACTAGTAGCTAATGTAACAGAGTTTTGGTATCCTGACCCCATGGGTGTGCACTGATTATTTTTTAGTAGATTTAGCCTTTGTCTTGCGTCATTGACCAATTTTTCAATGTACAACCGCCAGTTTAATTTACAAGTTAAGGTCAAACCCAGAAATTTTACATTTCGTGAATTTTCTAATATTTTGTCATTTAACACTAGCTGAGGCAAATGCTTAGGATTTTCCCCGTTATTGAAAAGAACTAATTGTGTTTTTTCTCCAGACAATGAAAGCCCGTTTTCAGTCATATATTTGTTGATTTTATCTATTTCCAGTTGATATATTTTTTGAACATAATTTATTGCTCTCTTTTTTGTGTGCTTTCTAATACTGGTATTCAACCAAATGGCTAGATCATCAGCATATTGCACTAAATGTATGTTATTGGATATGATCTTGGGAAGGTCATGAATAAGTATATTGAACAAGACAGGTGCTATGACGGAACCTTGTGGAATTCCTATGTTAATGTCTTTAAAAGAAGAATAGACTTTGCCTATTTTTGTGCAAATAGATCTTCCACTTAAGAAACATTTTATATACTGATATAATAATCCACTTATTCCAATATTCTTTAACTTGTAAAGCAGACGTGCATGCCAAACACTGTCATACGCTTTTTTTATGTCGAAAAAAGTAGCTAATGTGCTTTTTCGTCGCGCAAATTGTTTTTTAATGTGTGTTGTAATCTTTACAAGATGATCTATCGTGACCTACCTTTTCGAAAACCTGCTTGGTTATTTGGGATTATGTTCCGTTTTTCGCAGTAATACACAAGACGCTTTTCAATAATTTTTTCTAACAATTTCCCAGCATGCGAGGTTAGAGCTATTGGTCTATAACTTTCAACCGAAGACCTTGGTTTACCTTTTTAGGTATAGGTATCACAACTGTCCTCTTCCAGATGCTTGGCAGAGTTTCATTTTGCCAACATTTTTGGTAAAATGAGTGAAGTAACACCTTCCAGGTCTCGGGCAAGTGGGTTAACAACTGGTATGAGATACCATCAAAACCAATGGCCGTTTTGTTGGAAGAGAAGGATTCTAGAGTTTCACAGAATTCTTCATAAGAGATAGGAGAATTTAAATAGTGTTGTTGGTCTGGAACAGGATCTTCATATATGGATTGTTCCTCTTCTTTTTCTCTGTAAGACTGGATGTCTGAACTTAGATTAGACAACAAATTATTTTCCCAGAATACCTTTACAAACGCCTCTGCTTTGTCCATGGATGTTGGTACAACATTGTTTTCTAGTTTAATGGGAAGTGATGGCAGATTAAATCTAGTCTTCATTTCTTTGACTTTTTTCCACACCTTATGTATAATCTTTTGAATCCGAAATTTCAGATAGACAAAAACCGGAAAAATAGACCCGTTTGGCTTTGGCAATCCACCCTGTTGGAATTATTTTTAGCACGTTTCATTTCTGTGAAATTTTCATCTCCTCGGTCTCTTAGCCATATTTTATAAGCTGATTTCTTCAGAGACACTGCTTCTGCACATTCTTCATTCCACCATCCATTACCAGAGTATTTATTTTCTTTTACATTATTACTACACTTAGGAATCGATTTTTTCAGCTGCTAATAAAATAGCGTGGCTCAGATTGTCGTAAAAACACATCAATATCATCATGCTGTATACTGTTGTGATCCATTATTAACAACGAGGACTGATAGGCAACCCAATCAGCTTTGTTGTAAGAAAATTTTGGAATTATATCGTCAATATCCTTATCTTCACCAATAACCTTTTCATTCAATTGTAAAATAATAGGAAAATGATCACTACCCAAGGTATCTTCACCTGTTAGCCAGCATGCATTGACTGCTAAATCTGGTGATGCCAAAGTCAAATCAATAGCAGTGGGTCTATGAGTAGACACATCCGGTACTCTGGTAACGCTGCCATCATTTAACAGGACTAAGCCAGAATCCCCTATATTTTCAACCAGACGATTACAAGTTGTTTGAGAACATCCAGGTTCCAAAACGGAGCATGCGCATTGAAGTCTCCTAGACAATAACTTTTTTGTTAGTCAAGGAAAGATGTTTTATCCAATCTGAACTGTCAGCAGTTTGGCCGTTAGGATAATATACAGAGATAACATAAACACTGGTTTCCTTGTTAATCTTGATAAATGCGGCAGTAGAAAAAAGCTCTTCAGTATTGGGGATATCTAATGCATTATACGGAGAGTAATTTAAGCCAGTTCTTATGTAAATAGCAGTTTGAACCTTGTTAGTAGATTTTTTACAACTGTATAGGGGTGGATAGTAAAAGTTTCTGAGTTTTGGAAGTTTGTTTGGCTCAACGTTTAAGGACTGTAAAGCAAGAATGTCATAATAACTTGAAGAAATGTGGTATTCAAACTGAAGGACAATCATGATACAGATGCAGATAAGACACATGCTGTAGGACAATCATGATACAGATGCAGATAAACCAAATTCTGTAGGACAATCATGATACAGATGCAGATAAACCAAATTCTGTAGGACAATCATGATACAGATGCAGATAAAGACACATTCTGCAGGACAGTCATGATACAGATGCAGATAAACAAATATTAGGGGTGGTCCTCAAAGAACAATGATAAATAAGTAAATAAATGAGGAAACAAATCGATGAATAAGTAAATAAATGAGGAAACAAATCGATGAATAAGTAAATAAATGAGGAAACGAATCGATGAATAAGCAAATAAATGAGGAAATGAATAGATCAATAAGTAAATAAATGAGGAAATGAATAGATCAATAAGTAAATAAATGAGGAAATGAATAGATCAATAAGTAAATAAATGAGGAAACGAATAGATCAATAAGTAAATAAATGAGGAAATGAATAGATCAATAAGTAAATAAATGAGGAAACGAATAGATCAATAAGTAAATAAACGAGGAAATGAATAGATTAATAAGTAAATAAATGAGGGAAACGAATCGATCAATAAGTAAATAAATGAGGAAACGAATAGATCAATAAGCAAATAAACGAGGAAATGAATAGATCAATAAGTAAATAAATGAATGACTAAATAAAGAGATAAGTAAGAAAGACATAGAAAGCGCTTGTTGGTACGTGAGCACTTCTACTTACACCAGTCATTCCTGTTTGTACACATCAGGACAAGCAAAGAACACGTACGTGACAGTCAATGCTAGGTCTATCAGTAGTCGGCAAATTGCAAGTTTCTCATTTGTCAAACACGTTGTGACGAGTTATTTCTTAAGTACCCTTCAACCACCACGATGCCCGCACCTCACCTTTCCTATGATCCTTCCTCAACCTGACCCTTTTCTTCTTATTCGCCTCCTACTCTTCCCCCACCTCCTCTCTCTGTCCCTGTCTCTGTCTCACTCTGTCTGTGTCTCTCTCTGTCTTTCTCTCTCTCTCTCTGTTTCTGTTGCTATCTCATCTTAGGTGCTATTTGAGTGGCATCGTACCCACGCCGATCATTCTGGATCCCTTTTCCTCACCCCCCACGTCCCCTCTGTCCACCGCCACAGACTGGCCTGTCCCGCCACAATTCCCGTACCGGCCATTCAAAGGAAGCGGTCAATGTCAGGTTGTCATGAGGCAACCCACCAGAGGCGACACTGCATTGTTACCATGTCACTTCAGTGGTGTTCAGTGGCGTCTGTTCTGATGCAGAACCTCTCTCTCACTGCTTGTGTCTCCTCTCACTACTTGTGTCTCCTCTCACTACTTGTGTCTCTCTCACTACTTGTGTCTCCTCTCACTACTTGTGTCCCCTCACTGCTTGTGTTCTTCACTTGTGTCTCTCACTACTTGTGTCTCTCACTACTATTCTCCCTCATATGTGTTCTCAACGTTCCTACTCACGCTTGTCTCCTCTCACTACTTGTGTCTCCTTCTCTACTTGTGTTCACTCTATACTGTGTCTCCTCTA
>CM031614.1:11451587-11466587 GCA_018398815.1 Conus ventricosus
AAAATTTTTTAATTTTAGTTAATCCGACACAAACTGAGTGAGTGTTTGAATACTTTAAAATGTTTGAAGGAACGAGACACCTTTTTTATAATACTGTTCGGCGAAAAAATATAGTTAAAAAGAAACACTTTGTCAAAGCTGGCTTTCAGGAAAGACATGATGGGATAATGTGTGGATTTATCCCAGAAATAAACTGGGTTTTAAAAGACTTTAGAGAACATTTTAAAACTGTATTTTATTTCACATAAAGACGGACTCATTTGAAGAATTTTTTGCGCAAAATGATTTTATTGAAAACGACAAAAAAACATAGTTTTAAACAAAAACTAAAATCTGAAAAGTTTTTGAAAATTAGTATTGAAAACCGATAACCCTACACAGTATGTCTTTTGTAGATAATCGTTTTTTTTTTGGTTTTTGAAGTCTTACTTGTCAAAACGGGAAAAAGGCGCTTTAGGCCATTTTCGCCCAAAAACTGGTGGGGGGAGCAAGTGATTTTAAATTTGGTAAAATGCTGTCTCTCCCCCCCCCCCCCCCCCCCCCCCCCCCCCAAAAAAAAAAAAAGAAAAAAAAAAAGAGGGGAAAAAAAGCTTCGCCTGCGCTGTGTGTGTGGTGTGTGTGTGTGGTGTGTGGTGTGGTGGTGTGTGTTTTTGTGTTTTGTGTGTGTTTTTGGGGTGTGTGGTGTGTTGTGTGTTTTTGGTGTGTGGGGGGGGGGGATGTGGTGTGGTGTGAAGAGAGGAGAGAGAGAAGAAGAGAGACAGAGAGAGGTTCTATTTTATTTTTTTTCATTCCCATATTAACCAGGGAAAAATCCACTGTGCTCTATTTACTTGTCTCGGTTATGACGTTTACCCTGCCCAAGGAAAACGATAACTCTTTTTTCCAATAGCCCATGTTTTCGAGGGACACTGTTATATTAAAAAAAAATTTAAAAAAAAAAAAAAAATGAGGAGAAAAAAGGAACTCGCGCTTGGATTACAATTTATCCCTGTGACTTTTCTAGAGGAATGCAGGACAAAACCCATAGAGCTTAAAAGTAAGTACAGTGGGGATCCCCCCCTGAAAGCTTTTCAAACAAGGGAACCCAACAAAGAAACTTGCAGAGAAGTTACAGGGGAACAGCCCTTTTTGAACAAAATAAGCCCCCAAGGGAGGGGAACCAAACCCTACTGCAAGGTCGGGGTTTTACTAAAACAAGATCAGTTAGTTACTGTTGGACAAACCCAGGCGATACAAGATGGGAAAACCCACATTTAACCGAACTGTTAATACAGGTTTTCCTTTTTCGCTACAGGGTGGGCCCCACGTTCAAGGTCAACGTAACACCAGATATTAGATTTAAACTCCATCAGTGGTGGCCAGCACGTCACGCAGGAACAGCCGCTTACTGCGTGCATCACACGGGCCATCGCGCACAGCAGGGACAGCCGCTTACGCGGCATCATACTGGGCCCCTCACAGAGGAACTTGTCACATAAACTGCAGGATCATACTGGCCAGCAGTCACGCTCACTGAGGCATGGACAACTCACGCAGACATGCCCAGTCGGCACATACTGGGCAGTCACGTCACACAGGAACATGCCGCTACTGCAGTGCATCAGTACTGGGCCAGTCACATCACAGCAGGAACATGTCACATTACGCAGTGCTCAGTACTGGCCGTCACGTCACAAGCAGAACATCCGCATTACTGCAGTCCCATCAGTACTGGGCCAGTCACGTCACAGCAGGAACATGTCACATTACTGCAGTGCATCAGTACTGGGCCAGTCCGTCACAGCAGGAACATGCACATTGCTGCAAGTGCCAACGTCATTCAGTAGGACAGTCCAACTTCACCACAACTAGAAACAGGGACATGCCGCTTACTGCAGTGCAGGTTCAGTCAGTGCGGGCCCAGCCACTTCACACAACTAGCACGGCGATTGAAATGCAGAAGCGGGCTCACGTCAGTGAAGGATCATCTATTTCACCACAGGCACCGTCTGACACTGCGCAGGACCATCATGGAGGATCAGTCTACTTTCACCACAGGGCACAGTCGACACTGCGCAGAGACCATCAGTGGAGGATAGTCAATTTCACCACAGGGGCAGCCGTCTGACACTGCGCAGGCCACTTGTCAGTGAAGGATCAGTCCTAATTAACCACAGCACCGTCTGACACTGCAGATACCTCTGTCAGTGAAGGACATCTTTTTCACCACAGGAGCACCGTCTGACACACTGCGCAGGACCATCCTGCAGTGAGGATCAGTCTTTTTCACCACAGGGACACCGTCTGACACTGCGCAGGACCATCAGTGGAGCACCTATGTGCACGCTCGACCAGCCGAAGTCACACTGTCACCCGTGTTGTTATTCAGGCAAGATTCCTTCTCTCCCACCCCCCCCCCACCCCCCCCTCCTTCATTTCAATTGTTTTTTCGGTTAAATACATCTTCAAGTTGGAAGTCTTTGACTTACGCCACTTTGCCGAAATGTCGTAGGCTTCGTACAACACGTTGATACTAACTATCCTTCATCCAAATGGGCAAAACTGACTGCTTGATTAAATGGTGACACATGTAAGAGTGCGCATCCACGCGCGCCGCGCGCGCGCGCGCCGTCGTGTGTGTGTGTGTGTGTGGTGTGTGTGTGTGTGTGGAGTGTGTGTGTGTGCTGTTGTGTGTGTGTGTGTGTGTGTGCTGTTGTGTGTGCGTGTGTGATTCAATGTCATTTCTGGTTTCATTATTTTATGACATCTTACTGTTATTACATTTTGTTTTATTTTAATTGTTTTTAATATTTCCCCTGTGTGTGTGTGTGTGTGTGTGTGTGTGTGTGTGTGTGTGTGTGTGTGTGTTGTGTGTGTGTCTCTGTGTTGTGTTTGTGTTGTTGTGTTGTATTGTTGTGTGTGTGTGTGTGTGTGTGTGTGTGTGTGTGTGCGTGTGTGTGTGTGTATGTTTTCGCGCGCACGCGTTTTTCATTTTAATACATTTAACTCATATTATTACATTTTAACAATATTTTTGTCTTATTCACCAGTTCTGATGCTTTCCCCATGTAAGGGTGAAATATGTGTGTGTATGTGTGTGTTGGCTGACAATATGTCTGTGTTGTGTTTGTGTGAGCGCGCGTGCATACTTGCGTGCATGTGTTTAGATGCGTTCATGCATCAAATGTGTGTGTGTGTGTGTGTGTGTGGTGTGTGTGTGTGTGTGTGTGGTGTGTGTGTGTGTGTGTGTGTGTGTGTGTGTGTGGTGGTGTGTGTGTGTGCGCGTGTGGTGTGTGCGGTGTGTGTGTGTGTGTGTGTGTGTGTGTGTGTGTTGTGTGGTTGTGGTGTGTGTGTGTGTGTGTGTGTGTGTGTGTGGTGTGTGTGTGTTTGTCACATGCGTAGTTGCATGCGCGTGTGTACTTGCTGTAAACAATAATTCAATTGTTGATAGCATCGAGTCCAAAATGGTATGAAAACTTAAATTGTTGATATCCGTATTAGAAGTATGTATAGTGGGCTTACTATCAAGAGCAAACAACTCGCGTGATACGTTGCGGTCTGTAATGTGTAGTGGCAGATCATAATAAAAACTTTTTTTTTTAATTAATAAACGAGAAAGTAAAGGCCTAAAGCACAACCTTCGGGCACTCCTTTTCATTTTTTTTACCACTTTTTCGGCAGAATATGATCCACTAACGGGACATGTTGGCGAAGAGACAGAGAGAGAGAGAGAGAGAGAGAGAGAGGAGAGAAGAGGAGAGAGAGAGAGAGTGAGAGAGATGCAGAGAGAGGAGGTAGGGAGGATGGCAATGGCCAAAGCTTGCCATTTGCACAAAACGTTCCTTTGGTACGATTAGCCTGAAACAGTCAAAACCAACGGCACAACAGTTTAACAAGCTAAACAACGACACAACAGTTTAACAAAGCTCTATCAGGCAAAGGTTATTAAATATGTGTGTGTGTGTGTGTGTGTGTGTGTGTGTGGTGTGTGTGTGTGTGTGTGTGTGTGGTGTGTGTGTGATGTGTGTGTGTGTGTCTATCTATCTATATATATCCCTCAAGTCTTCCCCCCACCCACCACCACCACCACCACACCACCACCACCCCCACCCCCAAAAAATAGAAAAGAAAAGAAGACTGAAGAAAAAAAAAGAAAAGAAAGAAAAAGAAAAAACACCCTTCAACTCGAAAGCAGGGTAAGTGTAGAATGGGACGCTGCAGGTCAGTTGTACACATGTAGATTACTACAGTAGTTGGAGTGGGCCAGATACGCAATCCTTCTTCCACATTTTTTTCCCAGCCAGCTGTCCATTTCCTTATGGATTTATTGCTTAGACTCAACTGTCATTTCTACATTGTTTGTAAGAAAAAAGAGACGAAGAAAAGAGGCATTCTGGAGTATTCAGACAGTATCTTTCTGTTACAATATAAAAGGGAGACAAGAGAGGAGGAACTTCTGCGAAAGACGTCATAGCAATAATGAAGTTGCAAGCCTCCTTTTACTTATCGCATTTAGATCTTTGTATTTTCAGTCAGTGTAGCGCTGTCGTCGATTTGTTTAAAACATTTGGAAGGTGAACGAATGCCTAATTGTTCAGTAATGTTTTTGGATCGATTGATAATGCGATTGGAACATTCAAGTTTATGTTAGAATGTTCACCAGGTTTCCGTAAGTTGCTAGTGCATTGCCGAAGGAATGTTGTAGAAGCTGACCGAATTACATTCGCATAGGCCTACGGTCGTCGCGATTTCATTGGTTAAGCTTACTGATATGGAGCGCATTCTCGAAAAGAATAATCGAGTATGTTGGAGAATATTCTTTAGATAACATATAAAAGAATTAGAGCTGTGCGACTGAGAGAGAGAGAGAGAGAAATGAATTTGTTGAAGAGTTACTAGAAGTGTTCGAGTCTAGTCGACGAGAAGCTGCCATTAGTAGAATATTGCCTGCTGCATGTACGATTGAGTTCCTGTACGACTTATTGAACCTGAAGGTCAGTGGAATTGATTTTGTTCCTATATTCTTCAACGTATTGTAAATAAAACGACCCTCGTCGTTTCAATACCGCCTGGTGTATTTTGTCGTCTGCAAGCCCCGAACACCTACCACGGGATCTGCAAAGAACTCTTACAAGCTAGGCTACTGCACTTACCTTGTACTGAGGAAGTCATCGCTTTAGCGTTTAACACTTGTGTCCATTGTATAAATCTGGTAGGGAAGATGTACTTCATTTTGTATTCCTATATCCTATGCTGGAACATCTACGACAAAAATCTATCCCGTTAGAGCATTATCGACGTCCAGCACTTTTCGAGTTAGTCTGTCTTCTGTTATCAAGAAATGATGATGTTACAAGGAATTTCGCTTTGTATCTAAACAAGTCATTTAAAAGGAGTGATCTGACATGAGTAAAATGCACATGTTGTGAACATTTATAGCTTAGTGATAAAATACCTTGTTTGATTATGCTGATTATTACTCGCCCTCTTCAAATGAGGCTGTAGCTTTTTTTATTGTATAAATGATTGTTGTCGTTCTCTCTCTCTCTCTCTCTCTCTCTCTCCTCTCTCTCATCTCTCTCTCTCTCTCTCTCCCCTCTCTCCCCTGTTTGTCTAGCTGTATGTCTGTCTGTGTGTGAGCGTGTACGCACATGCGGGCGGGAGGATGTGTGTAGTGTGTGTGCGTGTGTTTTTTTTTTTTGGGGGGGGTGCATGAGCGCGCGCCCGTGTGTGTGTTTGTGTGTTTGTGAACTGAAATGTGCATAAAAAACATGATATTGGGTTGGTAGTTATCTGTAGCATTTTACTAACTTTGGCCTTTGGTGAAGAGCACGTCCCGCTGAGAGCCTGTCTTACACGCGCACACACACACACACACCACACACACACACACACACACACACACACACACACACACCCCCCACACACACACACACACACACACAATAGAGACACACAGACAGAGAGACAGACAGACAGTCAGAGACAGAAACAGAGACAGAGAAGGGCAGTGAGCTTTTCTTTAGTATTTCTATGCAGCTTTTTTCATATGTCAAATCTTTGTAGGTACACAAACACTTTACAGTGGGACAGCGGCGCGGTGGTGTTTTATCTGCCAAGACACAGAAAATGGTATAATAAACGGTGATAAAGAATGTGTCTATTGGGACTCCAAGTATGCCGAGTTCTATGGTATGTACTGTAACGTGGCGATAACTAGCTTTGTATGTGAACTCCCTTCCCTCTCAGACCGTCACCACGTCAGCACACCTGTCGACCTTCCTTTTCCGAGCAGCACGACCACGTCAGCAGCTCACCTTGAGGTATGCCCCATGAAGCACCTGACTCACGATTTCCTGGCCTGTGATGGGAAAAGTTGATGCAGGGAACTAGAGAACTCTGAGATATTGTACAGAGCGACCTGCCGCATGAACCAGGGGCTGAAACAGCCGTACTTTTATTGTGGCATGTCTGGGACGTTTGGCCTTACAGTCTGGTGTGTGATGTTCAAAAGGACTGTTTTGATGGACGTGATGAAGACTTCTGTGAGCATCCTGCCCGCAAAGCACCGATGAAACACTGTGGACAGGGACAGGTTCATGCCTTATGTTTCTGAGAACCTCTTTTTCTGTCTCATTCTGCATATCAATCAAACTGCATCCAAAACTGCAGCAACCCATCTTTATGATTCTTATTCATTCAACGTCGATCTTCCTCTGTGTTTTCGTCTCCCAGTTTGGCCTGTGATTTTAGCGATTGACAGGATCCAACTATACAGTCCCTGTTTATTATTGACGACCTTCATGCAAGGCTCCTGATCAAAACATTGAACGAATCAATCATTGTGTACTACATGTAATGAAAGCACTGACGTGGACGGAAACGTGCTTTTATTTATTAACTTAATTTCATGGCGTTCTGCAGAAACGATGGAAATGTTCACGCATTTTCATCAGTCTGTGTAGAAATGATATATCCAGCCATGCAGTCTTGTTATGTGCAGTCACTGAACTCTCGGCAGTCACTGCCTGGAAACCTATTCTAGTTTCCTGTGTAGGATGTGTCACAAACATATTATTTCTCACAAGAGCCATTTCATATTTTCAATTCTTAAAATCCCACCTAACATATACTTTGATTAAATGGATCTGTAAAAAGGTATGAGAACTCCGATCCGAAATCAGTGACACATTTCTATCTGTGCTGTAATATTGTCTTTCAATGTATCGTCGCATGATCCGATGCCTTTAGAATCGCTGTGTTTCATTGGTTTAGTAAGATGTGCAATGTTTCATTGAACCTTATTACAGATGTCTTGCCACACTAGTCTGCCCTGTTCTACAGTGAACGGACGCAAGGGTCCTACAATCTTCTTTTTTTTCATCCCATCTTCTGTGCCTCCTCCGTGGCACTGCACCACGCCACTCATCCCGACCCCTCTTCCATAACCACGACCCTGCCCGTTCCGCCACAGCCCCAGCACCAGCAATCTGCTGGGAGCAGTAAATGTCCCGGCGCCATGAGGCCTATCGCCAGAGAAGACACTGCGCTGGTGCCAAGTCACTTCAGTGGTGTTCTGTGGTGCCTGTTCCGATCCAGCAGAGCAGGACACCACCTACGAAGCCCCTTACTGACGACAATAATTATCTATTATTCCGAGTGCAACAAAAATGACAGTCGACGTATAAATAATCTCATACTCAGCCCAGCATTCAGTTAGGATGGAGAAAGGCAGCCAGATCTGGTTTCAAGCTCTAGACATTGACTGACTTCGTGGCTAAGTGGGTGGGAGAGCAAAGGGTGGAAGTGGAGGGAAGGTGTGGAATGAGCTGGGAGGGGGAGAGACAAAAGCAACAACAATCATAGTAACTATACTAACAATAATCATTGCCATCACCCTCTCTCTCCACCATTGACATGAGCAAATAAAAAGATATGGGAGGGTTGAATGGAAATTGAAAGTGAAGGGTGAGATGGGAAGGGGGCGGAGGGGGGAGGATGGGATGGGGGCTAGAGGTGTGGCCTGAGGTGGAAACAGAGTAGAAGACACAGCAAGAGAGGGGAAGGGAGAAATGTATGTGTGTATGTGAGAGCAGCGCGCGCGCGCGCGCGTGTGTGTGTGTGTGTGTGTGTGTGTGTGTGTGTGTGTGTGTGTGTGTGTGTGTGTGTGTGTGGTGAGCGCCTGCGTGTGCACGATTGCGCGCCTGTGTGAGCGCCTGCGTGCGTGCACATATGTCTAAGAAGAAGACCACATAAGGGAAACAGGGGATATGGACAGATTTTATTTCTGATTCGTCATCAAAGTTAAATCAAAGTTAATGCACGTGATGTATGTGATACAGATACTAAAATAGAGCTGTGTGTGATCTTCCTTTTTTTCTGAGGCATTTAGCTTTGTGTGTGTCTTTTGATCTGCAAGTAAACGAAGAGAGCCGGATAGACAGACAGACACACACACACGTGTGTGCGTGTCTTCTACCATGTGTTTGTTCTACCGCATTGTGTGTGTGTGTGTGTGTGTGTGTGTGTGTGTGTGTGTGTGTGTGTGTGTGTGTGTGTGTGTGTGTGGTGTGTGTGTGTGTGGAGCGCGCGCGCGCCATGTGCATGTGTGTGTGTGCGTGCGCACGTGTGTATGTCTGTCTGTCTGTCAACCTGTCTGTTTTGCCTGGAGTGTGTGGGGTGTGTGTGTGTGTGTGTGTGTGGCGTGTGCGTGTGTGTGTGTGCGTGCGTGCTGTGTGTGTGTGTGTGTGTGTGTGTGTGTGTGTGTGTGTGTGTGTGTGTGTGTGTGTGTGTGTGGGGGTAGGAGAGGAGAGAGAGACAGAGACAGAGAGAGAGAGAAGAGACACAGACAGAGAGAGAGAACGACGACAGAATGCACAGACAGACAGAGAGACACGACGAGTCCCCTAAGGGTGGTAGGGGGAACGAGGCTGAATGGACAACACTGTAACAAGACCCTGTCACATGACTACGACGCTCAGAAAACCTGTTTGTTTGTAAGCATAATGTTACCTGTACGTCCCCCGAGTACCCCTATCACGGGTTAAAGGAACAGTATATTAACTGGTGAGGAATGAAGAGCACGTGGAATGCGTCGAGAGCGGAGCGGGCTAGGGTAGGCTTGTGTGAAAAGAAAAACAACTGAAACAAATCGTATGCGACAAACGAGCACAGTAAAGTCAAAGGGTATGGAGTGAGAAGCTGCTGGAGACCATGAATGAGTTGTAGGGGCGCATGGAAGGTATGGTGCACGTAAATGCATCCCAACAATACCAACACATTCTGTAGGACATCAATGATACAGATGCACATAACCAAATCTAGTAGGAATCATGATACGATGCAATGAAAACGATTCTGTAGACATCATGAACAGAGCACATAACCAAATTTGTAGGAATCATGATAAATGCAGATAAAACAATTCTGGAAGGACAGTATGAACAAGCAGATAACCAAAATTCTGTAGGACAATCATGATACAGATGCAGATAAAAACTTCTGTAGGACAGTCATGATACAGATGCAGATAAAACACATTCTGTAGGACAATCATGATACAGATGCAGATAAAACACATTCTGTAGGACAGTCATGATACAGATGCAGATAAACCAAATTCTGTAGGACAATCATGATACAGATGCAGATAAGACACATTCTGTAGGACAGTCATGATACAGATGCAGATAAACAAATATTAGGGTTGTCCTCAAAGAACAATGAAAAATAAGTAAATAAATGAGGAAACGAATCGATGAATAAGTAAATAAATGAGAAACGAATCGATCAATAAGTAAATAAATGAGGAAATGAATAGATCAATAAGTAAATAAATGAGGAAATGAATAGATCAATAAGTAAATAAATGAGGAAACGAATAGATCAATAAGTAAATAAATGAGGAAACGAATAGATCAATAAGTAATAAATGAGGAAAGAATAGATCAATAAGTAAATAAATGAGGAAACGAATAGATCAATAAGTAAATAAATGAATGAATAAATAAAGAGATAAGTAAGAAAGACATAGAAAGCGCTTGTTGGTACGTGGCACTTCTACTTACACCAGTCATTCCTGTTTGTACACATCAGGACAAGCAAAGAACACGTACGTGACAGTCAATGCTGGTCTATCAGTAGTCGGCAAATTGCAAGTTCTCATTTGTCAAAACGTTGTGACGAGTTATTTCTTAAGTACCCTTCAACCACCCACGATGCCCGCACCTCACCTTTCCTATGTTCCTTCCTCAACCTGACCCTTTTCTTCTTATTCGCCTCCTACTCTTCCCCCACCCTCCTCTCTCTGCCCTGTCTCTGTCTCGCTACTCTGTCTGTGTCTCTCTCTGTCTTTCTCTCTCTCTCTCTGTTTCTGTTGCTATCTCATCTTAGGTGCTATTTGAGTGGCATCGTACCCACGCCGATCATTCTGGATCCCTTTTCCTCACCCCCCACGTCCCCTCTGTCCACCGCCACAGACTGGCCTGTCCCGCCACAATTCCCGTACCGGCCATTCAAAGGAAGCGGTCAATGTCAGTTTGTCATGAGGCAACCCACCAGAGGCGACACTGCATTGTTACCATGTCACTTCAGTGGTGTTCAGTGGCGTCTGTTCTGATGCAGAACCTCTCCTCTCACTACTTGTGTCTCCTCTCACTGCTTGTGTCTCCTCTCTCACTACTTGTGTCTCCTCTCTCACTACTTGTGTCTCCCTCTCACTACTTGTGTCCCCTCTCACTACTTGTGTCTCCTCTCTTACTACTTGTGTCTCCTCTCACTACTTGTGTCTCCCTCTCACTACTTGTGTTCTCCTCTCTCACTACTTGTGTCTCCTCTCACTACTTGTCTCCCTCCTCTCACTACTTGTGTCTCCTCTCTCACTACTTGTGTCTCCTCTCACTGCTTGTGTCTCCTCTCTCACTACTTGTGCTCCTCTCACTACTTGTGTCTCCTCTCACTACTTGTGTCTCCCTCTCACTACTTGTGTCTCCTCTCACTACTTGTGTCTCCTCTCACTACTTGTGTCTCCTCTCACTACTTGTGTCTCCTCTCACTACTTGTGTCTCCTCTCTCACTACTTGTGTCTCCCTCTCACTACTTGTGTCTCCTCTCTCACTACTTTGTCTCTCTCACTACTTGTGTCTCCTCTCTCACTACTTGTGTCTCCTCTCACTACTTGTGTCTCCTCTCTCACTACTTGTGTCCCCTCTCACTACTTGTGTTCCTCCTCCTCTCACTACTTGTGTCTCCTCTCACTACTTGTGTCTCCTCTCTCACTACTTGTGCCTCTCCTCTCTCACTACTTGTTCCTCTCACTACTTGTTCTCCTCTCCACTACTTGTGTCTCCTCTCACTACTTGTGTCTCCTCTCTCACTACTTGTGTCCCTCTCTCACTACTTGTGTCTCCTCTCACTACTTGTGTCTCCTCTCTCACTACTTGTGTCCCCTCTCACTACTTGTGTCTCCTCTCTCACTACTTGTGTCCTCCTCTCACTACTTGTGTCTCCTCTCTCACTACTTGTGTCCTCCTCTCTCACTACTTGTGTCTCCCTCTCACTACTTGTGTCTCCTCTCTCACTACTTGTGTCCCCTCTCACTACTTGTGTCTCCTCTCTCACTACTTGTGTCCCCTCTCACTACTTGTGTCTCCCTCTCACTACTTTGTTGTCCTCCTCTCACTACTTGTGTCCCCTCTCACTACTTGTGTCTCCTCTCCTCACTACTTGTGTCCCCTCTCACTACTTGTGTCTCCTCTCTCACTACTTGTGTCCCTCTCACTACTTGTGTTCTCTCTCTCTCACTACTTGTGTCCTCCTCTCACTACTTGTGTCTCTCTCTCACTATGTGTTCTCCATCTCTCACTACTTGTGTCCCCTCTCACTACTTGTGTCCCTCTCTCACTACTTGTTCCTCTCTCACTACTTGTGTCCCCTCTCACTACTTGTGTCTCCTCTCATTCTGTCCTCCTCATACTTGTGTCTCCTCTCACTACTTGTGTCTCCTCTCTCACTACTTGTGTCTCCTCTCACTACTTGTGTCTCCTCTCTCACTACTTGTGTCTCCCTCTCACTACTTGTGTCTCCTCTCTCACTACTTGTGTCTCCTCTCTCACTACTTGTGTCTCCCTCTCACTACTTGTGTCCTCCTCTCTCTACCACTACTTGTGTCTCCTCTCACTACTTGTGTCTCCTCTCACTACTTGTGTCTCCTCTCATCTACTTGTGTCTCCTCTCTCACTACTTGTGTCCCCTCTCACTACTTGTGTCTCCTCTCTCACTACTTGTGTCCCCTCTCACTACTTGTGTCTCCTCTCTCACTACTTGTGTCTCCTCTCACTACTTGTGCTCCTTCACACTTGTCTCCTCTCACTACTTGTGTTTCCCTCTCACTACTTGTGTCTCCCTCTCACTACTTGTGTCTCCTCTCACTACTTGTGTCTCCCTCTCACTACTTGTGTCTCCTCTCACTGCTTGTGTCTCCTCTCACTACTTGTGTCTCCTCTCACTAACTTGTGTCCCCTCTCACTACTTGTGTCTCCTCCTCACTACTTGTGTCTCCTCTCACTACTTGTGTCTCCTCTCTCACTCTTGTGTCTCCTCTCACTACTTGTGTCTCCTCTCACTACTTGTGTCTCCTCTCACTACTTGTGTCTCCTCTCACTACTTGTGTCTCCTCTCACTACTTGTGTCTCCTCTCACTACTTGTGTCTCCTCTCACTACTTGTGTCTTCCTCTCCACTAACTGCTGTGTCTCCTCTCACTACTTGTGTCTCCTCTCACTACTTGTGTCTCCTCTCACTACTTGTGTCTCCTCTCACTCTTGTGTCTCCTCTCACTACTTGTGTCTCCTCTCACTACTTGTGTCTCCTCTCACTACTTGTGTCTCCTCTCACTATCTTGGTTTCCTCTCACTACTTGTGTCTCCTCTCACTACTTGTGTCTCCCTCTCACTACTTGTGTCTCCCTCTCACTACTTGGTCTCCTCTCACTACTTGTGTTTCCTCCTCCACTACTGTTCCCCTCTCACACTTGTGTCTCCTCTCACTACTTTTGTCTCCTCTCACTACTTTGTCTCCTCTCACTCCTTGTGTCCGTCGTTCACTCTTGTGCTCCTCTCACTACTTTGCTCCTCTCACTCTTGTGTCTCTTCATTACTCTCACTTCTTGTGTCTCCTCTCACTACTTGTGTCTCCTCTCACTACCTTGTGTCTCCTCATCTACCACACACACATCACACATACACACACACCACCACCTGGTACACACCACAATACACACACACTCCCACGCCGCTCACTTCTGGTCCCTTCCCCCCCCCCCCCTCCCCTTTCCCCCCTCCCCTCTGTCCACAGTACTAAGCTCCGCCTGTCTCGCCGCATTCCCGTACGGCAATTTAAAGGAACGTCAAGTCAGGATCGTCATGAGGCAACCCACCAGACGTGACACTGCATAGTTTACCGAGTGTCTACGCAGTGGTGTTTCATGAGCGTCTGTTCTGATTCAGACACGTCTCCTCTCACTGCTTGTGTCTCCTCTCACTCTTGTGTCTCCTCTCACTACTTGGTCTCTGCATTCACTACTTGTTCTCTCTCTCACTACTTGTGTCTCACTCTCATTACTTTGTCTCACACTCTCACTACTTGTGTCTCCTCTCACTACTTGTGTCTCACTCACTCACTACTTGTTACTCCTCTCACTACTTGTTCCATCCTCCTCACTACTTGTGTCTCCTCTCGCTACTTGTTCTCTCCTCTCTCACTCACTTGTGCCTCCTCTCACTACTGTGCGTCCTTCCCTCCACTACTTGTGTCTCCTCTCCTTAGAGCCTGGTATGTCGTCCTCTGCACTACTTAGTGTCTCTCAACTACTTGTGTCCTCTCACACTTGTGTCTCCTCTCACTACTTGTGTCTCCTCTCACTGCTTGTGTCTCCTCTCACTACTTGTGTCTCCTCTCACTACTTGTGTCTCCTCTCACTACTTGTGTCTCCTCACTACTGTGTCTCCTCTCCACACTTGTGTCCTCCTCCACTACTTGTGTCTCCTCTTCACTACTGTGTTCTCCCTCTCACACTTGTGTCTCCTCTCACTACTTGTGTCTGCCTCAATTAGTCCCATATGGATACAGTCACATCTACATGTGTCCTCCTCTTTTGTGCTCTTGCTAGCTATGCTATTATCACTACTTGGTCACCTGCTACACTTTTACTGCATCTTGTTCTGCTGATCACATTTGAATCCTCTATTCTGTAAGTCCCGCTCAAACTCTTATCTCTCTCATGACTGATTCTCACATACCACTTGATTTCTACTCTTGGATTAAAACTGGTCACAACTTTGTCATCTCTCACACGGTCTTCGTATTGTGTAGCATCTACACAATTGAGTTCTTAATCTCGTTTCGTCAATGGCTAAACGTCATTGAATGTGGCTGTGATACCAGCTGAGCTATTATACCTTGCCTTATGGTCTCTTCGTTTATTAAGCCCGTACAGACACATTTTCCATCTTTTCTGCCAAATCTACAAACACTGATTTAACTCTTTTAAAAGGACAATTCATCCACGTGGATTTGAATACGTTGATGTTTAACTGTTTGTAATTACTCTGAATGCACCGCTACAAAGGTGCTTGGCATACAGACACATTTCATTTTGCAATGTTAATCTTATTGTAATGCACACATTTGAAACGTGATTTACACGAACTATTTACCTGTCATTCCTCATCTCTGTCACCATTATCATTTATCTTATTCCTTTCTATTACACACAAACACACACACAACTACCACACACACCCACCTACAACACAACACACACACCACACACACACCCACACACACACACACACACACACACACACAACGTGCGAGCGTGCGCGTAGATAGATAGATAGAGTATTTTATACGTTTTGAGCCCTTGCTGTCCTCCACTATTCTGCAAGTGTTGTATGCAATTGTTTAAATCAAAAGACGCGTGCACGCGAACACACACACACACACACACACACACACACACACA
>CM031614.1:11469087-11471278 GCA_018398815.1 Conus ventricosus
AATCAAGATGATCAATGATCATGATGATATCAACATGATCAATGGTATGAAGTAATGATAATTGTTTTTCGTCATCAATTCCTCGTCCCATCTTCTAACCATGCGTTTGTGTTAATTCATGTTCAGTCAACGCGCGCATGTTTCAGTGGCTCACAGGTCTAGTTCTTTACTCGCATCCTCTTTGGTTATCATCGACCAATTCTGTGTCGAGCAGAATGTAACCTCTCTCTCGTCTCTCGCTCTCTCATCTTCTCTCTCTCTCTCTCTCTCGCTTCTCGTGTGGGTGTTTGATGTGGGTGCGTGCTTCGTGCGTGCGTCTTTGTGTGTGTAATGTGTGTGTGCGTAACGTGTGTGTGTGTGGGTGTGTGTGTGTGTGTTGGGTGTGTGTTGTGTTGTGTGAGTGTGTGTGAACTACTTACTTTTCTGAGTTTCCCTTACAAATTCATACTGGAATTCAAGAAAAAACCCTCCTCTTTTCCGCTTGTTTTTTTGTTTTTTTTAACCTCCACCAATCAATGCTCGGCCTCATCATCGCTGCTCTGTTGGCCTTCGCTCTGTCCGCCTCGTTGTTAGACTGGACCGAGAATGAGATCTTCAAGCAAGTTATACAACAAACAGTAACACCCCCTGAAGCTGAAGTGGTTAGGTACGTAGGTAGCCCTTCTGTTCTTTGCTGTCGTCAGACCCTCTGTCCGTCGTCTGGCCTAATGTCTTTCTCCTGTCTGTCTGTCAAATGTCTTTCTCCTGTCGTCTGTATATGTCTTCTCCTGTCCGTCTGTCCTATCTGTCTCCTGTCCTGTTTTTACTGTTGTCTTACTTGCTATTGTCCTTAATTAGTACCTTATTCTGCACATCTCTCTGCTTTCTCTGTCTCTCCGTTCTGTCTCTTTCTCGCTCTGTGTGTCTCCTCTGTCTCTCTCTCTGTCTCTGCGCGGATCTCTCTGTCCTCTCTCCCCTTCTCTCTCTCTCTCTCTCTCTCTCTCTCTCTCTCCTCTAAGGGAGGGTAGGTCAAACGGACACGAGATCCGCCCTTGGATTTAGATCGGCATTGAATTTTAACGGATTCATGCTGGGCCCTCGTCTTTGTTGGTGCGCAACCACTGTCGTTACCGATCTGCAGCATTATTGAACCAAGAAGCTCTCTCCTCTCTCTCGTCTCTCTCTTGCATCTCTCTCTCTCTCCCTCCTCGCTCTCTCTCTCTCTCCTCGCATCTCTCTCGCCTCTCTCTCTCGCTCTCCAGAATGAACTCTGTAACACTGTTTGTCGTGTAACGTTTATATTCAGGTCCCTGACCGTCCAAAAGCGAATTGCGTTTGTAGCGTGAGTGGTGTGTGTTTGTGGGTGTGTGTGTGTGTTTGTGTGGTGTTTGTGTTTCTCAAATGGGGAAGGGATAACTTGACTAATTTTCTCCTTCCATCTGAGCAAGACTTACAAACTGACCTTTAAAGTCTTCGTGGTGCGTGTGTCGCTAAAGTCGTTGAAACGAACAGAACCATTGAACAACACCTGTGGTATACATTCTGGCGTATGGTACAACTTCGTGAATACCCACCGTCGACTCTCAAAAATCGTGTGTTTCAAACGGCCGGTTATAGACCCATTAATGTATTTACAACATTTAGAAACTAAAACTCTTGAATTGTAACTCGTCCTTCCTCAAGCTATCCGATATGGTCTCCCCTTGTCGGGTCCAGGCGTGTGATCTGGGAGGACAACCGCGGTTTGATCGCGGCAGCACAAACCGGAGCGGACCGGGCCCTGCACTCCTACCGCCTGGCATGACCCTCTGGGTGACCTGTCAGATCACAGACCCACACAATAGTTAGACAGACAAACAGACAGACAACAAGTAGCAGATAAAGATAGATAGATAGTTAATAGATAGATAATAGAGAGATAATAGATAGATAGATAGAGAGATAAATAATAGACAGATAATAGACAGCGAGACATGGTACAGGATAATAGTGATAGATAAGAGAATAAATGAATAGAAAGGTAGATAGATAGACAGATAGATGGATAGATTGATCGATAGAGAAGACAGATAGACAGACAGATGGAACAGACAGACAGACAGATTAGCAGATAGACAACAATAGATAGACAGATAGATAGGTATAAAGCAGATCGATAGATAGATAGATAGATAGATAGAATATGATAGATAGATAGAGAGACAGGCAGGCA
>CM031614.1:11472278-11477278 GCA_018398815.1 Conus ventricosus
ATTGACAGGACACCGGGAAGTGATTAACTGTGGTACAATGGGCCCATTGTTCCAGAGGCCATGTTTACAGATTTGTTTTTCTCATGGTAGAGTCTGTTTTCCAAGATTGCTCTGTACACTTTGCGTTCGTGGCTGCTAGATGACCATGACATTTAACAGGTAACGAGGAAACCCTTTCTAAATATCACACTACACGCTACACACACCACAGACACACAGACACACACACACACACACACACACACACACACACACACACACACACACACACACACACACACACACACACACACACACACACACTAGCAGTCCACAAACGTAAAGAGTATAGATGAACTTTGAAAACGGACCTCTACCACGAGAAAAACAATTTTTTAGGTATTTAATTACGATGATCATGATCATGATGATGATCAACATGATCATGGTATGAAGTAATGATAATTGTTTCGTCATCAATTCCCTCATTCCCATCTTTCTAACCATGCGTTGTGTATAATTCATGTTCAGTTTAACGCGCGCATATTTCAGTGGCTCACAGGTCTAGTTCTTTGCTCGCATGCCTCTTTGGTTATCATCGACCATTCTGTGTCCCAGAAGAATGTACCCCCCCCCCTCTCTCTCTCTCTCTCTCTCTGTCTCTCTCTCTCTCTCTCTCTCCTCTCTCTCTCTCTCTCTCTCTCTCTCTCCTCTCTCTCTCTCTCTCCATGTGTGATGTGGTATAGTGTGGTTTAGGGGGATTCGTGGTGGTGGTGGGTGGTGGTGTGTGTGTGCGTGCGTACATGCGGTGCGCGCGCGCGCGTGTGTGTGTGTGTGTGTGTGTGTGTGTGTGTGTGTGTGTGTGTGGTGTGTGTGTGTGCACGCACGCCACGCGCGCGCGCGCGCGCGCGTGTGTGTGTGTGTGTGTGTGTGTGTGTTTACATTTCTGATTTTCCCTACCAAATCCATACTCGAACTCCAAAAAATAAAATCTTTTTTTTACTTCCACCAATCAGATGCTTCGTCTCATCATCGTGGCTGCTCTGTTGGCTTCGGCTCTGTCCGCCTCGTTGTTAGACCTGGATCGAGAATGGATGATCTTCAAGAAAGTGCACACAAACAGTACACCCACCTGAAGCTGAATCGGTCAGGTAACGTAGGTACCCCATTCTCCTTTCTGTCTTTCAGATCCTCTGTCCGTCTGTCTGTCTGTCTACTGTCTTTTTGTTGTCTGTCTGTCTGTCCTTCTATCTGTCTTCTGTCTGCTTGTTTGTTTCTCAGTGGTCTACTGCTATTTCCTTCGATTATCACCTTCTTTTGCGCCTCTCTCTCTCTCTCTCTCTCTCTCTCTCTCTCTCTCCTCTCTCTCTCTCTCTCTCTCTCCTCTCTCTCTCTCTCTCTCTCCTCTCTCTCTCTCTCTCTCTCTCTCTCTCTCTGTGAGAGAGGGAGGGTAGGTCAAACGGACACTAGATCCGCCTTGATTTAGATCGGCACTGAATTTTAACGGATTCATTCTTGGGCCATCTTCTTTGATGTTGCTGAAACCACAGTCTTTACCGAGACTTCAGCATTATTGAACCAAAAATGCCTCTCCTCTCTCCCTCCATCCTCTCCTCTCTCTCATCTCTCTTCTCATCTCTCTCCCTCTCTCTCTCTCTCTCTCCTCTCTCTCTCTCTCTCTCTCTCTCTTCCATAAATACACTCTTAAAACTAGTTCGTGTACTTTCATATTCATGTCCTGACCGGCAAAAGCGAGTAACGTTTATGCTCTTGATCGTGTGTATGTATATGTGTGTGTGTTGTGTGTGTGTGTGTGTGTGTGTGTGTGTTGTGTGTGTGTGTGTGTGTGTGTGTGTCAGAATGTGGGAAGGAGGATAAATTGACTATTTCTCCTTCCATCTTGAGCAAGACTTACAAACTGACTTTAAGTCTTCGTTTTGCTTGTGTCCTTCTACAGTCGTTGAAACGAATAGAACCATTGAACAACACCCTGTGTATACATTTCTGCGTAGGGTACAAACCTTTGTGAATGCCCACCGTCGACTTTCTCAAAATCGTGTGTTTCAAACGGCCGGGTTATAGACCCAGTAATGTATTTTACAACAATTGCATGAAACTAAAACCTTGTATTGTAACTCGGTCCTTCCCTCAGTCTAATCCGATGTTGTCTCCCTTGTGTCGGGTCAGGCGTGTGATCTGGAGGACAACCTGCGGTTGATCGCGCAGCACAACCTGGAGGCGGACCGTGGCCTGCACACCTACCGCCTGGGCATGAACCCTCTGGTGACCTGGTCAGTCAGCAGACCCAGACAGATAGTTAGACAGACGGACAAACAGACAGACAGACAGACAGACCGGTAGCAGGATAGATAGTGGACAGGTAGATAGATTGATAGATAAATGAATAGATAGGTAAATAAACAGATAGATAGATAATAGATAGATAGATAGACAGACAGACAGACAGACAGACAGACAGACATATGAATAGACAGACAGATAGGCAGATAGACAGACAGATAGATACACAGATAGTAGGTAAGCAGATAGATCGATAGATAGACAGCAGGCAGATCGATAGATAGGTGGACAGACAGACAGATAGATATGTAGACAGGCAGACAGACAGACAGATAGATAGGTAGACAGACAGATAAACAGATAGGTGGACAGACAGACAGATAGATAGGTAGACAGGCAGACAGACAGACAGACACAAAGATAGATAGGTTAAACAGACAGACAGACAGAAAGATAGATCGATAGATAGGTAAACAGACAGACAGACGGGTAGATAGAGGATGAGGGTGGTGGGTAATGAAAACACAAGGTCAAACCATACTGGCTGTCATAACAACTCAGTACTTTTTCATTTGAATGCTTAGTTCTGACGACTCGACTCGATGTTTCAAACTGTTGATAGATAGACACACACATACATAGATAGATAAATAGATAGATAGACATATATATAGATAGATAGATGTAGATAGATAGATAGATAGATAGATAATAGATAGATAGATAGATAGATAGATAGATAGATAGATAGATAAGTAAATAGGTAGATAGATTAGTAGATGGATAGATAAGATGGATAAGAGAGATGGATAGATAGATAGATCGATAAGATAGATAGTAGATAGATAGACAGATTATTAGATAGACAGACAGATAGATAGATAGAAGGTGGAGGGCTAGGGGTAATCAAAACACATATTCAAACAGCACTGGCTGTTATAACAGCTTAGTGTTCATTTAAATGCTAAGTTCGGATGGTGCAATGTTTCAAACTGTTGATAAATGGTTCACTTATACGTCGTCTGGTTTGGCATGACTTAAGTCTTATACAGGCTGTATGACAACATAGCCTATTCATTTGCCACTTATCATAATTTGATTTCTACAAACTTGGCTTGTTTTCAGACCAGCAAAGAATTCGTGACGATGTTGAACGGTACAAGATGTCCGCTAACAGGACAGCTGGCGCCACCTATCTTCCTCCAAGCAACGTGGGTGATCTCCCTTCCGAGGTTGATTGGAGGACCAAGGGCTACGTCACACCAGTGAAAAATCAGGTAAATAGTGGATTTTGTACTGTTGTTTAACTGTTATAGTTTTCTCTACAAACAATTGGCAGAAGGTGACAACATTTTTGTGTGCATTGGGACGCGCGTGTTTGTTTTCTTTTAGATTTGATTGATAATGCCAAAGATGCATACAAATCAACCTGAGCCACCAGCACTGCTCCATCCAAACGTTCACTCAGTATGCAGAAAACTTCCCTCATTTCATGTGAGACAGTAAATGTTTTAGCCTACTTCGCCATGAAGTAAAGTCTTTACACACAACCGAAAGGGGATGATTACAAAGACTTATGTTGTTCATACACGTGAATCAGTATAGGACAACGTCGTCAATAACAGTCACAGTGACAGCTATGATGGCCTAGATCAAGAGGGAAAGGTTGAAGAAGAAAAAAGAAAGAAGAAACAGAGACATTGAAATAAAACAGAAAAGAAACAAGAAAGAAAAATGGACAGAAAAAACTATAGAAGAAACAAAAAGAGAATCAGCAACATGGACCATTATGACCCCCCCCCCCCCCCCCCCCCCCCCCCCCCCCCCAAACCATCAAGATAACGCACGTGATGATTACGATGTTGCAGGGCCAGTGTGGGTCGTGCTGGTCGTTCTCCGCCACGGGGTCTTTGGAAGGTCAGCACTTCAAGAAGACTGGACAGCTGGTGTCTCTGTCTGAGCAGAATCTGATGGACTGCTCAAGGAAAGAAGTGAGGCTGTCAGTGTGATCGTAACTGCCATGATGTCATTGTGTCAGTGTGATCGTAACTGCAATGATGCATTGTAACGCCTATGATAGTGATGCTGACGACAAGAATAATGTACAGACTTTAAACAGGGAAAGAAAATGGAACAGACTGCAAAGGTACTGACCCCAAGAGAACTGCAAATAAACATACAAGACAAGGTATAAAGGAACATATATGTTTGCATACAATACAATATAAAAGAGCCTTTTTTCTATTTTTAATCCCATTTGTTGTCTTTAATTCATCAGTTCTATACAAAAAGTTTTCCATACTTCAAAAATGACCTTTCTGCCCTTGTTGGACGCGTTCTGCTGATCTCCTTCAAAGCAATTAACTAACTGAAAACAACAACTAAATATGAACACGATTTCTCATTGTATGGGACAGCCCACAGCATATCATTCCCTCAATAATGACCTAAAAATAAAAATACCCAATCATTTCGATGCATTTACCTAAATCCCTACTTCTCTGCAATTTACATTCTCATTGTACTTATTATGTACCCTTCCCACCCACTGCTCGACTTCTTTTATCCCAACTCTGCAATGTTAGATGACTTACAAAATTTATAACAATATCTCTCGTTCTTAATGTAATGTGTGTGTGTGTGTGTGTGTGTGTGTGTGTGTGTGTGTGTGTGTTGTGTGTGTGTGTGTGTGTGTTGTGTGCGTGCATGCGTGCGTTCAT
>CM031614.1:11479778-11488294 GCA_018398815.1 Conus ventricosus
CTGGACTACAGTTCACAATCCAAAAAAAAAATATATACGATCGAGGTCAGTCGGGGGATTGGCACGGATCTGAAGAGAGGAAAGACCTCGAAACAAATTTGTAGTCCCGGTTTTAAGATTTGCTTTTAATCATTGTATTATATATATATATTATATATATATATATATATATTATATATTTTATATATATATATAGACAATGGTAGTAAATACCAGCAGAGATTTTAAAAAAATGCTCAACCGGACTGGGAGCAACATTTGTTAAAAGATAAGGTCTAAAACTTAGACCTTATCTTTTAACAATATATATATATATATGTAATATTTTGGTGTGTGTGTGTGTGTGTGTGTGTGTGTGTGTGTGTGTGTAGTGGGTTACATATATACATACATATTATACATACATGTCTGGACATATATATTTATGTCCGTGTGTTCATGTGTGTGTGTATACACCATGTGTGTATATCACCATGGTGATATGCATGTGTGTATGTGTGTTTTGTGTGGTGTGTGTGTGTGTTGTGTAACTTATATATTGGGTCTTTACACATGCCAAATAAATACATGGAAAAAATTGAGGGGACACATGAAAAAGTTATAAAGTGAGTAGGTGAAACATGTAAAGAAATGAATATAACAAATAAGGGAAAATAAAAAAATATCCACGTATACTGTTTTCAGCTGGGCAAATCCGGGGGAATGGACGGCTACACCCAAATGCCCCGGGAACGGGGACAACAACTGTGGCATCGCAACCCGGCCAGCTACCCCTGGTGTAAACATGCCTTCTGGATGATAGCTTGGTTGCCGGTGTTGTGTGTGTGGTTTGTCCTGTTTTGTTTGTTTTTTGTTTTGTTTTTGTTTTGTTTTTGTATGGAAATAAATTTTAGAAATAAATCGGGGTTGTTTGTCCCTGCCTTGCAATAAGCTAACACATGATACGAAAACTGTTTATGGTATTTGATTGAAATGTAAGCTTTTGGCTGATGAAACATAAATGGTTGAATTATTACTAACGTGAACTGAAATCCCATGAATTTATGTAAAATGTTTTGTCTTTGCAAGGAGAAAAAAATAAAGTTGGAAAAAAAAATGGGGTTTTTGTATTGTTGATGAGGTGGTGGTGGCGAGGATGAGCACACACACACACACACACCACACACACACAACACACACACACACACACACACAACACACACACGCACGCACGCACGCACGCACGCATGCACCGCACACGCACACACACACACACATATAAAATATATATATATATATATATATATATATATATATATATATATATATATATAAATATATATATATATATATAAATATTGTGTGTGTGTGTGTGTGTGTGTGTGTGTGTGTGTGTGTGTGTGTGTGTGTAAAAATTAATTGACACTGAAAAAAACGCAGGATTCCCGTGGACCTTGCTGCGTTGCCTCTTCTTGGTTGTGGAACTTAAGATTTCCCTCTCTAACTGAACCCAATGTGCCACCATTTCTGAAGCGAAATCAAGGGGGAAAAACAAACAAAGTACATGAGGATAAACCGGTCAAATTTTAAAATTACCAATGTCTTTACTCAGGTTTCTTATTGTTGACCACTCTGCGCACGCTCTCCCTTCGAAGCATGTATCCTCTTCCAATGCCTCATAAAATGGACTGACTCGCAAACACACTTTTGTTCGTGACTCATCAGAAAAGCTCCGTCGATTAGGTCTCGCATGGTGTCTTGAACAAGGCTGTGCCTTGCCCTGACAACAGGGCTCTCTTACCCATGGTCTTCATGCCCTTCAGTGCAGGTGTTTCCTTCCCTGTATCAAAACACTCCTGGTGGGACATGACGCCCAGCAAATTGGTCAGTCACTGAGAGACTAGAAGGGGGGTTTCCGTTTACCGGGGAGCCCCCACTTGAGGCTGATACAATTTCTAACACACACACACACACACACACACACGCACGCACGCATACATACATACACATGCTCTTGATAGCTTTGTCGTGTCACATACCTAATGGTTGCCGAGTATCAGTGCTGTAAATGCCTTACGTAGTTAAGTGTATTAGTGTCCGTTTCTCCCCATCCTTCTCCTTCTCTCTGCATTTCTCTCCTGAACATTAGCAGTAAACTATACACTTATATTCTTAACAAACGATTAACAAGTTGGGGGAAAGAAAATAACCTCCTAAATGAATCACAACCAGGATTCAGAAATATTATAGTACGGTAGACCACATTTTTGCGTTTTTGTCATTAGGACAAAAAACAGTTATCTAGTGGTAAAAAATTGGGATGCGCATTCGTTGATTTTACAAAGGCTTTGACCTTATAGATAGGAAACAACTGTGGCTAAATTGTGCAAAAATGGTATTCATAAAAAATGAAAAAAGCAATTAGAAGCATGTACAAACGTTGTGACAGCTAGAGTCCGTACTAGGCAGGGTAATACAGAAGTATTCTCATGTCCTCGTGGTTAAAACAAGATAATGTACCTGTTTTATTTTTTTATTATAAATGAGCTTGAAACGACACTAGCAACATGGCAAACATGTTACTCTAACCTGATTTGTTCAAATTTAATCCCCTTTTCGCGAGATTTGTTCTTCTTCTTCTCAGTGGTAGGTCTTCAACTCAACTGATTTTCTGAACTACTCAGCAAGACTTAAGTAAAGTAAATTTTGATAACTATTTGCATCAAAGGAAAAGGTTTGAGGGTAAACGACTGAGGTTGTAAATGAATTAGTATTTAGAGTATTTTTTCAACATTTAACTTTCATATTCATTAAAAGATTGAAATGAATAAGAAAAGCTCTTGGAATCTAATATTTTATAGCTCAGAGAAATAACTTAATTTTCTTCAAATGTTTGACTTCAAGTTCCCCCATTCTAAGTTAGGGAGCAGAAATTTGGGTCTTTCTGCAGACCATACAGCAATGAAAGAGTACATCATTGCTATAAAGTCTTTTTAATGTTAGTATACATACATCCAATACTCTTTTTTTATTGCAAAAGCAACAGCCCATATTTTTGTATATACAAATTACACTAAATGTATAAAGTGCTGGTTCAAATTTACCGTGATGATAAACACCAAAACCAAAGAAAGCTTATATTAGTGTATACACTTCATTCCAGGGGGAAAAAGAACTGGTCACTAAGGTTAGCGATACTTTATCTAAATATGGTTTCCACTTCGTTTCGACAATCACGGGTAGGCGATACTAAATCTTTTCTTTCTGCTTTCAAACAAAGGCTGCTTGATTGCTCTTTGCAAGACAAGACTCTAACTTGAAGGGTAAAGAAAAGTACACTTTCTACTCATCATTAGAAAATTGTGTGATATTCCGCAATATATGTATAAATTTTTTTAAATCAAATTTTAAAGAAAATTATTAACAAGAAAAAGGGCTTGGTGTGTCCCCGAAAGACGCACCTTTCCCGTTACTCACTCCGTCAAATGGGAATTTCCCATTTTGTCCAAATGTTGAAGAAAAGGAATTCCACTTAAATTACCCATATGCGAACAATGCAAGGCTCTGCGTCAGTTACACATACCAGAAAAATTTTATTTAAAGCCAAATGCTTTTAAACTAACTCTGTTACAAACCCACCAGAATATGTATACCCTTGCCTTGTATTTTTTAAAACGTTCAAACCAGAAACGACTTAATGCATCAGGGCTTAACATGTATCGCGATTTACTGTTTATGTTTCAAGTGAGAGAGAGAGAGAGAGAAGAGAGAGAGAGAGCAAGACAAGACAAACAAAATTCTTTATTTTCGAGATAATAGATAAGCACTAACGTGCTTTTTTAAAATCCAGTCCTCGCCCTGAGTAGGACAAACAACATGCGTAAACCCAATTAATTGTAAGAAATCAAAGAAGCAAGCAAAGCGGTCATGTAATCATAGAGGAACATCAAATGAAAATAGAAGATAAATGAAAACAAAACAAAAAAAAAGAATAACAATAAACAAAACAACAACTAAAAAAATGATAATAACAAAAAAATAAAATGAAATAAAAAAGAGAATAATAATAATGAAGAGGAAGGTGAGAGGGGGTGTAGGAGTGAGGTGGGCTGGGAAACTTTGGGTAAGTGTACTACAACGTACACGATTGGCATGTTTTGAAAACAGCAGTGAAGTAATTTTGACATATTTTGAACACACAAATACACGCACGTTTGCACGCAGAGAGAGAGAGAGAGAGAAAAGGGAGAGGGAGAGAGAGAGAGAGAGAGAGAGAGAGAGAGGGGAAGAGAGAGAGGAGAAAAGATGAGAAGAGAGAGAAAAGGAGAGGAGGAGGAGAGAGAGAGAGAGAGAAGAGAGGGGAGAGGGGAGAGAAGAGAGAGAGAAGAGAGAGGCTAGGCACCACATGCATTCATTTTTTCGCAAGGCATGAAAATACGTCGAACGTATTAACAAAGTAGATGACATTGGGGGGGGGGGGGAAAAAAAAAGAGAAGAGAGAAAAGAGAGAGAGAGAGAAAAGAGAAGAGAGAGAGAGAGAAGAAAAGAGAGAGAAAGAGGAAAAAGAAAGAGATGGAAGGGAGAGGGGGAACAGCTGAGATGTAATGATTTGAAAGGGAACTGTACTAAAACCACAATAATTACCTGTATAAAATCAACAGTAAATGAACATAAAAAAATATACGAATTGGGAGCATACACACGCACACATGCACAGACAGAGAGAGAGAATAGGGGGAGAGAGAGAGAGAGAGAGAGAGAGAGAGAGAAGAGGGGAGAGAGAGAAAAGAGAGAGAATGGGGAGAGCAGAGAGAAGAGAGAAAAGAGAGAGAGAGAGAGAGAGAGAGAGAGAGAGCGGGGGGGAAGGAGAGGAGGGGAGAGAGAGAGAGAGAAGAGAGAGAGAGAGAGAGAGAGAGAGAAGAAGTGAAAAAGGGGCAACAATAATCATTTTTCATAAATATACCCCTATGCACACATATACACACACACACACACACACACACACACCAAAACAAAACACACACACACCATATATATATATACAAGATACTTGATACATGAAAAAAGAAAGAAGAAAAAAAAAGTTAGAAAAGACAAAGGGTTAAGTACATGAAAAAGGGATGATTTATGCTTTTGAGTTTTACTTGGTATACTTATGTTTTTTTTATTTTATTTTTATTTAGGGTTTTTAAAATTATTTTTTAACCGCAGAAGATGGTAAGGTAAGTGTTTTTGAAAGTTGGGGTACAATGGATTTTTTTTGATGTATTCTGGAAGGGAGTTCCCACAAGAGTTCCCGAGTACGTTAGACGATTTAAATAGGTCAATTCTGGGATTGGGGTATGGAGTTTGTGGGAGTTTCTCGACGAGACTTTTGAGAATCGTCTCATTAAAGTTGTTGGAGCATTCCCGTCAGAATCTTGTGCATCATTAGCCCTTTGTTTATTTGAGTCTCTGGCTGAATGGAAAAAATGTGAAGATGTTTATAATCAAGCTTTCGAGGCTAGTTTTCTTCAGAAGATTAGTTTGAGCGCTCGTTTATGTAGGGTGAACAATGGTTTTAGTGTGTTTTCACTTGCAAATCCATATAGTCGATGCATAATCAACATGAGACTGAATATGAGCATGGAAAAAAGTTTTCGTGATTTAAAGGGCAAGAAAGTGTTTGATTTTGGTGAGCTGATAGACTTTCTGGAGAGCTTTTTGCATAGTAACGTTATGTGGGTTTCCAGCTGAGACTATTGTCAATTATTAGCCAATACTTTATGATGATGACTTGTTCCACAAGTACATTATTGAGGTGTATAGGAGGGAAATCATTGGGGAGCTTTTGTCCCTTTTTCCTAGTTGTAATGTACATGAGTTTTGTTTTTTGAGGGTGAAGTGACATATATTTAGTTCGGGCCATTTTACAAGTCGTTGGTACTCTCTTGCAAATGTTTTGAAAGACTGGAAGGATCATTATGGCTGGTGTGAATTGTGGTGTCATCTGCAAAGAGGGTCGCATGTAGATCTCACATGTAGGGGGAGTCATTAATGTAGATTGAGAAGATAACGGCCTAAAATGGAGCCTTTGGAACGCCTACTTAAGAGTTGTTATAGAAGAACAGCCGTCCCCGATAAGACGCATTGTTGTCGTTTTGTGATGTATGATTTTAGAAGGATAAGGCGGATTTTGAAAGACCGTATACTCCATTTTTCGAAAAAGAGATTGTGGTCAATGACATCGAATGCTTTTTTAAATCAACGAATAAGACACCACAATATCTGTTGTTATTATATTATTAAGCCACACATCTACAAGATTTATTAATGCAGAATGGCAAAGGAATGTTTCTGTCTGAAACCAGACTGTCCGGGATGGAGCAAATCGTACTTGTTGAAGTGATGAAGGATGTGTTTATTTAAATGCTTTTCTAGAGGTTTGGAAAGGGTAGATAAGATTGATATTGGTCTGTATTTGAAGATCAGTACTATCACCAGATTTATGAATGGGTATAACTTTTGCTTTTTGAACGCATTAGGAAAATAACTTTTATCTATGCACAGATTAAAAATATACGTTAACGTGTCAGTTATAACTGGAGCCAATTTCAGAATTTTGCCATCTATGCCATCTAGTCCACGTGTTCCTGACTGTTTTAGATGAAGTAGTACTGATACACCTCGTGCACAGTTATAATGGAATGTTTAGTTCAGACGTGATTTGTTTGTCGTGACAAAATTGATGGAGTTCTTTAATTCATTAGCGCTTGAATGATCATAGTAACAACTGTATCTGGAATGGTAGAGAAGTGAGTGTTAAGTTGTTCAGCAGAATACCTTTGATAACAGTTGATTTTGAAAAGAACTGTTGTTGTTAAGCTGGTTTATTGCTTGCCAAACCATTTTGGATTTTTTTTGGAAGTTAATAACTCGCGATAGTAATTTAGTTTTTTCCCTGCGCTTCTGAGAGTTATTTGCATTTCTTGTATCTTGATTCTTCTTTATAGCCATGTTCTTTCAAAAGGTCTCTAAGGTACACGCCTCCTTAAATTTTTTCGTGTACCACGGTGGTTTGGAAAATGCTTTCCCCTGATTGTTTTTTCGGAGCATGTCTGTTATAGACTTCTGTAAAAATTTCGATCCAAAAGTCAATCGCTGAATCCGATCAGCAATATGTATACTGTATTAATTCTGATTCATTAAATCAAACAGAAAGTTTTGTTTTGTTAAATTTTGAGAAAACAAAAGATAGTTATGGTTTTGTGCCTGGTTTTGGGATTTTCACTCCATGTTTAGACCATGTAACACCCCACTGGGTAATGATCACTAGAAGAGAAGACTGGTACACAAGCTTCTAGTATGTTATTTTCATTTGAGATATAGATATGGTCAATGACTGTCTTTGAAGTTGGTGTTACTCTGGTGGGTGTTTTGATAATCTGATGTAATTCAACACACTTATTTGTTTGGGCTCCATTGGCTGTTTGATTTCAAAAGTCTACATTGAATCCCGAGTAAAACAATCTCTTACATTCTAAGGAAACTGCGTCATCATAGTAACAAATTTATCAGTCCAGCTGACTCTTTCTGCTGGGTTCCGATAGCAAACCCGATTAAAATGGATCGTATTTGTTCAGTGTGATTTGTAAACCACACTGCTTCTACGTCATCTGTTCAGGTGGGGAAAAACTCTTGAAGTTGAAGATTCCCCTGACATACACTAGAAGACCCGTTTCTTTGTCTTTAGTAGGGTCTTTTCGAACGATATTATAACCTGGGGCTGCTACTCTTTATCACTAATGTAGGTAATTTAGTCTTGATTCGGGGGACCCCAGAACATGGAATGGCTTTTGGTGGTTCGATATCAGGGTCGAGATATCAGAGATCTTACTGACTGCACTATTGATATTTAAATGGCAAATTCTCAATCCATCTCTCGATGGCCATGAGTTCTGGGGTTTTTGGTCATGTTATGTCCTGAGTGCACAAGTAAAAAGAGAAGAGGGGGAGAGGAGAGAGAGGAGAGAGAGAGAGAGGGGAAGAGAGAGAGAGAGGGGGGAGGAGAGAAAAGAGAGGGGGAGAGACTCAAGACTCAAGACTCAAGATGATTTATTGTAGAAGGGCGTCCGACCCATTACAATTTTACATGCAAACTCCTTTGTATTAATGCACACACACACACACACACCACCCCACACACACACACACAACACACACACACACACACACACACACACACACACACACTGTATGGCTGTTTCCAAATAGTACCATGCCAATTGCAACAGCAAACAAAACAGGCAAACAACAGCGATCACAAAAATAAACAGTTACATACGATATTAGCTAATAATATGATTACACCTGTGATACACGGCGTTTGTTAGAGTAGTAAATAAAAACGTCCTAGATCATGGAGATGCTCATCGCTCATTAACTTTTTCCCGGGGTTTTACATGGGGGGCTTTTATACCAAGGAATGTACTTCCCCTAAATCATTCAAAGACCCGCATAAAAAACTTTAAGCCGTGGGGATTTCAAATCTTTTGAGG
>CM031614.1:11494294-11501794 GCA_018398815.1 Conus ventricosus
CAAAGATCGGCCAAATACTTTCTGAGATATTCCATGAAAAAAAAACCGTTACAGGCCGTTACAGCCGTTAGAATGGCTCTAGATGTAAACTTAAACATCGGGCATTATTCGTGACCCATAATGAACATACCTACAAATCTTCAGAAAGATCGGCCAAGCAATTTCTGAAATATTCCATGAAGAAGAAAAACCGTTACAGGCTGTTACACCCGTTAGAAAACGGCTATAACGGTAAACTAAAACATCAGGCATTATTCGGGACCTATAATGAACATACCTGCTAATTTTCGCAAAGATCGCCAAGTACTTTCTGAGATATTCCATGAAGAAGAAAAACCGTTACAGGCCGTTACAGCCTTTAGTAATGGCTCTAAATGTAAACTTAAACATCGGGCATTATTCGTGACCCATAATGAACATACCTACAAATCTTCAGAAAGATCGGCCAAGCACTTTCTAGTTATTCCATAAAGAAGAAAAAACGTTACAGGCCGTTACAGCCGTTAGTAACGGCTATAACGGGGTAAACTAAAAATCGGGCATCACCCGTGACCCTATATTAACATACCTGCTAATTTTCACAAAGATCGGCCAAGTACTTTCTGAGATATTCCATAAAGAATAAAAACCGTTACAGGCCGTTACAGCCGTTAGTAAGGGTTTTATAACGGAAAAACTAAAACATCGATAATCATCCGTGATCCATAATGAACATACCTACAAATTTTCAGAAAGATCGGCCCAGTATGTTTTGTCTGGAGCGAGTGGAACACATTTTGACCACGGACGGACAGACACACAGACACACAGACAGCATTTCTTCGTTCCCATTCTAAAGTACTCCCTGTCCTATAAGAATGGGAGTACAATAAAAGATAAGTGGGTTTTCCCGTCAAATGTCTGCAAGGGTGCATCACTGATCTGCCATTGCAAATATTGCAGTACACCAAGATGCTGTGATTACTCCCTTGGAAGTGAATGGGTGTCTATCTGCACATGCAAACGTGTGTGTGTGTGGTGTGTGTGTGTGTGTGGGGTGTGTGTGTGTGTGTGTGTGTGTGGTGTGTGTGTGTGTGTGTGTGTGTTTGTGTGCGTGTGTGTGTGTGCGCGCGCGCGCGCGCGCGCGCGCGCGCGCGCGTGTGTGTGTGTGTGTGTGTGTGTGTGTGGTGTGTGTGTGTGTGTGTGTGTGTGTGTGTGTGTGGTGTGTGTGTGTGTGTGTGTGTGTGTGCATTCGGTATGAATGAGGCTTGTTCTTTCAGATTTCTGATTTGGTTACTAATGCTAGTGACAATTTGTATTTTCTTGCTTGTCCTCATCAATATCAGATACATACTAAGCTTTGTGCCAGTATATGAGCTATGCTGCTGTCTAATCTTTGCAATGGCCTATGCTTGGTACGCCATTTCAAATATACTCAGAGGCATAAAAAACGCGAAAAAATAGAGACAGTGCACGATTGTTCACATTGTGAAACAGGACGTAAGCAATGTCGTTGGCACGTGCAACATTAGCAGTACGTGGTGTCTTGGCCGGTTGTAACCTCGTAACAGTGGGTGAATGTTGCCGGGTCAGCGTTTTTGGCACGAGGAGTGCATTTGCCATGTGGACTTACCTACGCCACGTGCATCAATGTGAATTGCAACTCAATGTGGCCCCCATTGTGGGGCTATAAATTTCCAAACCCCAAAAAGTTCAAATTTATCCCTTCCAGAGGCGCCAACATAATGCCGAGACTTTCTCGTCAAGATCGTTGCATAGCAATGGGGCAACTGCAGGCCGGGTTTCCAATGAGGCAGGTCGCTATCGCATTCGGGGTCCACATTTCCACCGTCTATCGCCTTCTGGACCGCTTTCAAGCAAGAAACACCACTGATGACAGACCGAGGAGCGGCAGACCGAGGTCACCACAGCAGCCCAAGACCGCCATTTTCTTCGTCAGCATCGACGGGAGCCTTCCCAAAAACCGCTGCCCAACACAGCCAGGAACACCGTCGGCAACCATGGCAGGCCAATCAGCAACAGGACCGTGCGTCGCCGACTGAACACATTTTGGTCTCCAATGCAGGCGTCCAGCCCGGCGACCTATCCTGACACTCCAGCATCGCCAGAACCGTCTGCAGTGGGCACAGATCCACGTGCATTGGCGCCATCGGACTGGGGCCGAGTCCTCTTCATGATGAAAGCCGGTTCTGCGTCGACCCAGGCGATGGCCGCATCCGGATCTGGAGAAGAGCGGGGGGAAAGCTTCACGGATGCCAACATCACCAAAAGGGACCCCTGGGGTGGTGAAAGCATCATGATCTGGGGGGCTATCGGCATAAATCGCCGTATTGGGCCAGTCATCTTCCAGAATGTGGGTCCAGGACGTGGTAACGGGGTCACTGCTGTTCATTACATCGACCAAGTTCTGAGGCCCCACATCCTGCCGCATTTCCAGCGGCATCCACAGAACCTGTTTCAGCGGACAACGCAAGGCCGCACACTGCCCGTGCTACGCAGAACTTCCTGAGGCAGAACAACATCAATCTGCTGCCTCACCCAGCCCGTTCTCCCGACCTTAACCCAATAGAGCATTTTCTGGGATGCCCTTCAGAGGCAGTTGAACCAGCTCAACCCCAGACCCCAGACAGCAGCTCAGCTTGCTGTTGCTGTGGGCCAGTGTGGTGGTAATTTCCCCCAGAGGCAGACCAACACTCTGGTGCGCTCGATGTACCGCAGGTGCACAGCTGTGATCAATGCTCGAGGTGGTCACACCAGATACTGACATTCTGCTGTTAACACAGGGTCAAGGTCAAGTTCATGTGACCTTATTTTCTACCAGAATGAACTTTGAAAGGACACTTTTGCGGTGTTCGATTGCTTTTTCTCACTTTCTATTACCAGTTCAAAGGAATCGGTAGCCAAATTACATCAAAATTTCTATACAGTTTGTTTTCGCGTTTTTTATGCCTCTGAGTATATCACAGCAACATACCCTATTGTAAAGTATATTCCTGTTGTACATGTCTATAGAGAACACATACATCTTAACACGAGAGCGAGTGAACGAGGCACGGGGACAGGAGTATAACAGTCAAACGGAAAGAATGAGTCGATGCATCATACATTAACTATACATACAGAATCCCAGACTCTTTGATACCATAAAACAACACTGAACGTTTAACAACACAATCCTCCATTGTCGAAATTCAAACAAATAGATATATAAGAGAGAGAAAGAGAGAGAGAGAGAGAAGAGAGAGAGAGAGAGAGAGAGAGAGACAGACAGACAGACAGACAGACAGACAGACAGACAGACAGACAGACAGACAGACAGACAGACAGACAGACAGACAGACAGACAGACAGACAGACAGACAGACAGACAGACAGACAGACGGACAGACAGACAGACAGACAGACGGATACGGATGATTGATTCAAAATGGCCATAGCCGCTCATGTCTCATGAGAGAGAGAGAGAGAGGAGAGAGAGAGAGAGAGAGAGAGAGAGAGAGAGAGAGAGAGAGAGAGAGATGAAATTAAATTAAATTACAATTTATTCAGGATAGGCCACAGCCCCTTCTGACGGGGGATTATTCTCAAAACAAGGCATGGTGCGTGTAACAACAACAATAACATAACACAAAAATGCATGAAACACAATCTGTTATACCAGCGCATGAAGTACAATCTACTGACTCAGGTATTAACTGCATTCTAATAAAGCGCTATTCATGCCATATCGGCGCCTTCGTACACTTATCAGGTAAACATAACAGCTCGTCTCTTAAAAGCTCTATACAAAAAATATGTACAAATTCCTCACAATAATTTCATTTTCATTCGTCATTAGTAGAATGACACGAAACTGACATGGGTTTGCCTAATATCTGAATGGAATATATTCCTGCCGTGAGTCACTGAGAACAGGGCATAGGAACAAAAAGTGTATTTCATCATCGTTTGACAGAGCGGGCATATCAAACTGCTGTCAGAAAAAACATTACAACCGTTGACGATGCGCTGCTATGTCTGACACACCAAATCTAAACTTCGTCATGTAATTTTTAATATTTGTCAATATCAAGTGAAAGATACATTTCGCAATTATTAGATAATTTAAGTGTTCTGTACCATGAAAACCTATCACTTTCCTGTATATGTTCATGCCAGTACTGCCACCTGTTATCAATGAGTCTCTGACGAAATACTTGCAAAAAGTATTTTACATTTTCCACACCCTGGTTCAGCCCTGCAAATCCAAAGCCATTAAAATATACTGTTAAAAAAAGAAACGCAAAATGCCAAGCTGCCGAATTGAAACACAATTTATTGAAGCTCAGTGTGACAACACGTTTAATGTGAAAATGACAAAAACAGGTCATCAGTAGGACAGAAGTCTCCCCTGCAATGCTGTGGTAAAGAACCAGCCCCAGACCCTCAGGGAAATCGGCAGGCCGCTTCCAAAGTCAGTAACGGGTGTGACCCCCTCTGGCTGCAATGGTAGCCTGGCATCTGCGGGGCAATGAAGCAATAATGTTCCTGGTTGTCTGCTGTGGGGTGGCCGCCCACTCGGCCTGCAATGCCCGGAACAGTTCATTTGGAGTCGCTGGGCGTTGCCCCTCACTCTCAGGCGTCTGTCCAAAACGTCCCAAACGTGCTCAATAGGATTCAAATCCGGGAAAGAGAGGGCCAGGCCAGGGTGTTGATGTTGTTGGCGGTAAAGAAGGCTGTGGTCAGGCGTGCTGTGTGGGGCCTGGCGTTGTCCTGCTGGAACACGGCCCTGGGAGTGGCCATTAGAGGCAGGACGTGTGGCTGAACAATGACCTGGACGTACTGCTGGGCTGTCAGGTGACCTTCCACCGCGCACCAGCTGGCTCCTGCCTGTGTTGCTGATGGCCCCCCATACCATGACATTGCCGCCACCATGCGGAGGTGCCTCGTCGACGCAGTTCTGCTGGTTGCGTTCATTAACCCGGCGGTAAACCCTTCGCCTCCTGTCATGGCGCTGCAGCAGAAACTGTGACTCATCCGAGAACCAGACGTGTCGCCAATGGTTCCTCAGTGTCCAGTGTCTGTGTTGCGTAGCCCATTGCAGTCTGGTCTGTCGATGGCGCCCCGTCATTACGTTTGCCACGTAGGGGCCTGTAAGCCCTCAGCCCAGCAGCATGCAGCCTGTTCCGGACAGTCTGGTGGGAGATGCGACGGACACCAGCGTATGCCTGGACAGTGGACGAGGCCGGCAGGAAGCGATTGCGGAGTGTCTTAGCCGTATAAAGCGGTCCTGGGCTGGCGTTGTGATATGAGGTCGGCCTGACCTCGGGCATCAGCTGATGACCCTGTCCTCTGGAAGCGAGTCCAAAGTCGGCATATGGTACTGGGGGAGACATTCAAAGCATGGCCACATCAGTTGCACTCTGACCAACTTGCTAACGACCCAGGGCGTTTTCTCTCTCTGCTGGGCTCAAACGTGGCATGCTGTTTTTTGGTACGGTGTGCCTGCCGGTTGCCAAAATGACCCGCTTTTATACTGCGCTATGACCATGGTGTGTGTGTGTTCACCACTGAGTTGGGCATGCTTTGCAGGCGAAACAACAGAAGCACAACCCAATGTTTGCACTGTCGCACCTGGCCCACAACACGCACGTGCACATAGTGACAACCGGAATCAATGTTATCCAAGCACGTCGACGTTCAAGACATACATCAGGGCCGGTTTTTGGCGTGTTCTCAACTGTATGGTCCACCCAGGTGGCAAAATTTCATTTGCGTTCTATTTTTGAACAGTATAGTATCTTACGAACACTTGACGCCCATGCAGTCTTACCACGTGAATCCAACCAAAATAACATTCTATAAGCTTTCAAGGGTAACCTGTTATAGTCATCCGTAGTATCTTTAGCCAGTATCTAACGCATTGCACACGTGAATTTATATGAATAGCATAACGTCCGGTATCTCCATAAACTAACTCGTTAGGTGATTTACATGGATTCCTATAAACCTTTTAAGAGCATACAAATGAACCTTTTCAATATGAACAGCGGTCGCATCCAGTCCCCACAATTCAGCCCCATGGAGAACAATGGGTTGCACCTGAGTATAAAAAAAAATACCTTAACACAACACTTTAAGCGAAAATATTATTAAGTTTGTACAATCGTTGCAGAATAAACAGTCAATGCAGTTCTTGCCCTGCTAGCGAGATCTTTACATGCAGCCACAAAAACTGAGCCGGTAAAAATACATTAATACCTAGATATTTGTAACAGTTAACAACATCCATTTGGTCCCCGTTGAACCACCACCTCTGTCTTGCTGCAAGGTAACCTCCTTTTCTAAATACAACAATATTTGCTCTTCCTCATATTCCCTTTAAGTTGGAGTCTAGATGCTGCCTTAATATAAATTGTTCAACTAGTTTTGGAGGCCAACTGGGGTTTCGGACAATAAAGCTATATCAGCTGCCAATGACAAAATAAACAGTTCAACAGTATTTGGAGACAGGGTTACACCATGTCTTCCGTTCTCTATGATTTCTTGTGCTAATTCGTTTGTGAATAGGGAAAACAAAACTGGACTACAGCTCCGTCAGCTGTACTTGTTTAATAATTTTCTTTAGTCCTCTCTCTGTCTTTTTTTCTCAATCTGTCTGTCTGTCTGTCTGTCTGTCTGTCTGTCTGTCTCCTTCCCTCCCTCCCTCCTCCCTCTTTCTCTCTCTGTCTCTGTCTCTGTCTCTCTCTCTCTCTCTCTCTCTCTCTCTCTCCTCTCTCTCTCTCTCTCTCTCTTAATGCATGTCACTATGTTGCATTGTACATTGTACGTATGTTCATGCCGTATCAAAAAATGATCCCATTGTGTGCTTTGCTATTTTCCATTTCTCATGTTCACTCTCTCTCTGTATATGCATGTCACTATATACGATATACTTGCTTTACATCAAACGGATGTAGTGTAGTAGATTATTTCCTATGTTCCCAGAATCTATTGAAGGACATAAGTGACATGAAAGTGCATGATCTAACAGATTATTCAGACCACTGCCCAATATCGATAAGAATTAATCAAGGTATCCCAAATGATACGGAGTTGCAACTAACCCCCAAAACAGGTGCAGACATCAAATCTCATCAAATTAAGGATGAAAATGTTATTTTCTTATGGGATGAGAAATCCGATATAAAACTTCAACGAGCACTGATATCTCCAGAAATGAAAATGCGTTTGAATTCTATAAACAATAATATCGCATTAGACGACAAAAAACCTATCAATTCTTCCAAAACTGTCAATAATGTAGTTAAAGAACTCACACAAATGCTACATGATGCGGTAAACAAAGTATTACCTACAAAATAACAAGAACATGGAAGAAAGGAAAAGAAAGAATAAAAAAATGGTTTGACAAGGAATGCAAATCACATCGTCGAGAAACCAAATCTTTATTAAACGCTTTAAACAGAAACCCATTTAACAAAATACTTCACCAGAAATATTTCATTGCAAGGAAAGCAT
>CM031614.1:11506922-11521922 GCA_018398815.1 Conus ventricosus
GATCGATAGATAGGTGGACAGACAGACAATAAGATAGGTATACAGTACAGAGACAGATAGATAGGTAGACAGGCAGACTGACGAGACAGACTGAAGATAGACCGTATACAGACAACAGACAGACAGATAATAGGAAGACAGACAGACAGGACAGTAGAAAGATGGAGGGTGGTGGTAATGAAAGACACAGGTCAAACCATACTGGCTGTCATAACAACTCATTCTTTTTCTTGAATGGCTTAGTTTTCTCACGTCTCGACTCGATGTTTCAAGCTGGTGATAGATAGAACCAGACACACAGACATACATAGATAAATAATAGATAGATAAAGATAGATAGATAGATAGATAAATAGATTCCGTAGATAAATAGGATAGATTAGTAGATAGATAGATAGATAGATAATAAGAGATAAGATTAGATAGATAGATAGATGCACAATAGATAGATAGATAAATAAATAGTAGATAGATTATGATGGATAGATAATTGTAGAGAGATGTAGAGAGAATAAGATAGAGAGATAAATAGATGACATATATATATAGATAATGAATAGATCAGATTAGTAGATAGATAGGTAGTAGTAGATTATATATAGATAACAGATAGATAATAACAGATTAGTATATAGACAGATAGATAAATAGCAGTGAGGGCTAGGGTAATCACAAACACATAATCACAAACCAAGCACTGGCTGCATAACAGCGTAGTGTTTCATTAAATGCTAAGAGCGGATGTGCACTGTTTCAACTGTTGATAAATGTTCATTATACGCGTCTGTGGGCTGGACTTAATCTGGTACGACAACATAAGCTACTCATTTTCCACTTATCATAATTTGATTTTCTAGCAAACTTGCGTGTTTTTAGACCACAAAGATTTTCGCGACGATGTTCAACGGGTTACACGATGTGTCCGCAAACAGGACACTGCGCCACCTATCTTCTCCAAGCAACGGGGTGATCTCCCTTACGAGGTTGATTGGAGGCCAAGGCTACGTCACACCAGTGAAAATTCAGTTAATAGTGGATATTGTACTGTTTTTAACTGTTTATAGTTTTTCCTACAAACAATTGACTGAATGTGACAACATTTTGTGTGTAGGGACGCGCGTTTTGTTGTTCTTTTTAATTTGATTGATAACCAAGAATGGCATACATACGCAACACTGAGCTACCAGCACGGCTCCATCCAAACGTTCACTCAGTATGCCTGAAAACTCCCTCAATTTCTGTGAGCAGTAGATGTTTGAACCTTACCTTCCCATGAAGTAAGTTTTACATACAACCGAAAGGGGAAGATACAAAGACTTTATGTGGTTCAACACTGATTCAGCCTAGGACAACGTCCTCAATAACAGACACAGTGACAACTAATTGATGGGCCTTATCAAGAGAGAAATGTTTTTAAGAAAAAAAAAAAGAAGAACAGAGATATAACAATAAAACAAAAAGAAAAACAAGAAAAAAATGGACAAAAGAACAAAATAACTACGAAAAACAAAAAGGAGAATCAGCACATGGACAATTATGACTCCCACAAACCTCAGAATAACGTAAATCTGATTAATTCCGATTGCAGGGCCAGTGTGGTCGTGCTGGGCCTTCTCCGCCACGGGTCTGTAAGGGTCCGCATTTTCAAGAAGACTGGACAGCTGGTGTCTCTGTCTGAGCAGAATCTGATGACTGCTCGAGAAAAGAAGGTGGAGGGCTGTCCAGTGTGAGCGTAACTGCAATGATGTCATTGTGTCAGTGTGATCGTAACTGCAATGATGTCATTGTAACGCCTATGATAGTGATGCTGACGACAAATAATGTACAGACTTTAAAAAAGGGAAAGAAAAATGGAACAGACTGCAAAGGTACTGACCCCAGAGAACTGCAAATAAAACATACAAAACAAGGTGGAAAGAATTATACCGGCATACAAATACAATATAAAAGAGCCGGTTTTCTCTCTTCTTTTTTTCTCTCTCTTCATTGCCATCTTTAATTCAGCAGTTCCTATACAAATCGTTTCCATACTCAAAAAATGACCTTTCTGTCCTTGTTGAACGCGTCTGCTGATCCCCTTCAAAGCAGTTAATCCTCTGAAAACAAGAACTAATGAACATCGCTTTCTGAATTGTATGAGACAGCTGATAGCATAAACTCTGCTCACTAATGACCTAAAAAAAACAAATCAATTTCGGTGCCCTGTACTACACCCCTATTTTCTCCAATTGACTTTTTTCTCCGTACTCGTATATGACATACCCCGCATTCTTGCCCCCCCCATCCACCCGTCTCCATCGTTGTATACAACCTCATCCCTCTCCCCCCCTTACCCACAGTACCCTTCCCACCCGCGCTCGACCTCCTTAGCCCAACTCTGCAGGTTTAGATCACCATACAAATTGTACAATAATCTCTCGTTCTTAAAGCAATGTGTGTGTGTGTATGTGTGTGGTGTGTGTTGGGTGTGTGTGTGTGTGGTGTGTGTGTGTGTGCTTACTAACATGCAGGCAACATGGGATGCGAAGGAGGTCTCATGGACCAGGCGTTCAATACATCAAGATCAACCACGTGTAGACACAGAGCCTCCTACCGACCCCAACACGCCAGGGTCAGTCGGGGCGCGGGGGGGGGGGGGGGGGGGGGGGGGGGGGGGGGGGGGGGGGGGGAGGGGGGGGGGGGGGGGGGGGGGGAGAGGGATTCTTCGAATTCGGTTGATGCGTTTGATGATTTGATAGATTTCATTCCCTGTCACGTCGTTAGAGAGCGTGAGAATTGTCCACATTCCATGCACCAGAAAAGATCGATCATTCATGATACCAAGGAAAACAAAAAGAAAGTAGCTAATCACACAAGATTTTCTTCCTGACCTCAAGCCCAGATGACAACATTTACCTTGCGCACGTGGAAGATGCGTGGATTTCAAAAGGAGCACAAGATCGATGTTTAAACACTGCCGTATATTGCAGATAAATGAAAAGTTTAAAAAAAAAGTTGTAACATTTCAAAAACTGAAAACTGACTTCAGTGATTCTTGAGACTTAATACTGTGAACGGAATAACCCTCCTCCCTGTCGACTTATCAAATTAGCTCTTTTTACTCAATGAATCCAAAAATCACGAAATGCTTACCCAATTCTTACACACGTATAGCCACTGAGCTATGAATCCGATTGTGGGAACCACGAGACGCACGGGCAGTGTGTCCAATGCATACCGCAGTTCACATGTCTGCAGTATGACATCTAATGAAAGAACCATATCAAGTAATCTGAAAACAAACATGCCTCAAAGAGACAAATAAACACTTACACAAGGTCCGGTTAACTTTCAAATAGGTGGTATATATCAGGCGGTATGATTTGCGAACATTCTGTAAAGTGTCTTGTGACTGTGTCCCGTGAGACTGCAGTTACAGGTTGTGCCCCTCCTGGTCATTTTGTGACCGAGTCTTCGTGTGTGTGTGTGTGTGTGTGTGTGTGTGTGTGGTGTGTGTGGTGTGGTGGTGTGTGTGGTGGTGTGCATGAGAGAGAGAGAGAGACAGACAACAGACAGACCAGAGAACACACACAGACAGACATGCAAGATAGAGAGCCAGAAAGAGCTTGCTGATTGATGACCATACTTCAATTAGAAATGTAAACGTGTTGACAAAGATATTGTGGACCTTTACTCACGCCTCCCCTCGTGCCATCCTATCATCAGATGCGGCGCACGCCAAGCGTGCGTTCACAACACACACACACACACACACACACACACACACACACACACACCACACACACACACACATTTCTCTCTCTCTCGCTCTCTCTTCTCCTCTCTCACCATCTCTCTCTCTCTCTCTCTCGGACACACACACACACGACACATACACCACGCAGCACGCCACACACAACACACACACACACACACACACACACACACACACCACATACACACACACCATCTCCTTGAAAATATGGCTCTTACTGTTACCCATCCCTTCATCTATAATGGCGAACAATAAAAGCCTGTCTCCTTTTGTTCAGAACGGCAAATGTCACTTTTCCCCCTCCAACTGGGAGCGAACAGACACGGGCTAACACAGACATCACCCGAGGCACGAGGACGACCTCCAGTCAGCTGCGTCCCACTGAGGGGCCCATCTCTGGGGCCAGCGATGCGGCCACCCCGCGCCTTCCAGCGTACAAGTCCGGGGTGTACTACGAGCCAAGTGCAGCTACCAAGGCCTGGACCACGGGTTTCTTATTCCTGGTGGGGGGCTATGGGAGTGAAGGGACCAAGGACTACCGGGCTGGTGAAGAACAGTGGGTGTTGGTGTGTGTGGTGTGTTAGTGTGTGTGGGTGTGTGTGTGTGGGGTGGTGTGTGGTGTGTATTTGCGTGCACGTGTGTTTGTGTGGTGGGTGGTTCATAGAATATAGATATATATATAATAGATCTATATATATATATATATTATATGTTGTTGAGTAGTATATTACCAGTTTAAAAAAAATAGGATTTTAAAATGAAAAATTAAAATCCTACAAAATTGTTTCAAGCGAAAATGCTCTCCTCTGTACCAATCTGTCAACCACTGGTTTATATAGTGTGTGTGTGGCGGGAGCTCTGCGCGTGGCACGCGGCTGCAGTTTTTTTTTCGTTTTGGGGGCCGTTCAGGGGGGGGTGGGTGGGGGGGGGAACGTGTCCAAAGCAGGCGCATTGACAAGGATTTCCATTATGCCTGCAATGTTGATCATTTCTACTGTAACAAACCTGATGACAGCGCAACGCGCGCGAAACAAATTTGGAGATTCTATTTTTAAAAACCTAGTTTAACAAATATATATAATATATATATATTATATATATATAATATAGATATATATATTATATATATTATATATATATATATATCGATAATAATATATATAGATAAAAAAGTATTAAAAGAGGTATTAAAAAAAAAATCTACAAATTTGTTTCAAGCCTTGGATATCTCAGGACGATTCCTGACGATAGCAAGGCTTGAGAACTAATTTGTAGCTTTTTTAATACCTCTTTTAATACTTGCTTTTCGATGTGCTTCGCCCCAAGGGTCGAGCACGTGTAAAATTACCCTAGGCTTTTAACCACACTGTTCCTATTAGATATATATATATATAACATATATATATATATATATATATATATATATATATATATATAACGGAACAACATTAAAAAACGCAACCGCTTGCCAAACGACCCCAGACAACCGTTGGTAGTACAGAATTAATTTTAATGAAAGTAAGCATAATATGGCTTACGCATCCATTTCAATTAAACAAAATGTCTTTCTTATTAAAATGCCTAAAACATTTCTATAAGTGGCCACCCCACGTTGGGGAGCAAACATGATTAAAACAAGTAATAAGAGGAATCTTAAAAACTAGCTCAGTTTTAAGATTCCTCTTATTACTTTTTTTAACTATATATATATATATATATATATATATCTATATATATTATATATATAAATATATATATATATATAATGTATTGTCGTGTGTTGTGTGTGTGTGTGTGTGTGTGTGTGTGGTGGTACTTGGGGTGTGTGATCATTTATATAATAGATAAATATATATATATATATTATATATATATATACATACATGTGTGTTGTTTGTGTGTGTGTGTGTGGGTGTGTTTGTGGTGTGTGTGTGTGTGTGTGTGTGTGTTGTGTGTTTTCATATACAATATAATATATATTGATAACGTGTGTGTGTGTGTGGTGTGTGTGTGTGTGTGTGTGTGTGTGTGTGTGTGTGTGTGTAACTTATGTTCTGATTCTTAACTCATGCGAAATAATCTAGAATGGAAAAAAACGTGATGCACAAAAAATTATAAGCGAATACTGGAATAATCAGGAAAAAACGAGACTTCGAAATGAAATGAATATACAATTAAGAATAAAAAATATCCAACGCATACTGTTTCAGCTGGGCAATTCCTGGGGAATGGACGGCTTACAAATATCCAAAGTCCCGAACAGGGACAACAACTGTGGCATTGCGACTCCAGGCCTAGCTACCCCCGGGGTATACATGCCTCCCTGGATATGATAATTTTGTGCCCGGTGTGTGTTGTTTTGTGTCTTAGTTTTTTGTTTTTGTATGGAAATAAAGTTTAGAAAAAAGATCTGGTTTTTGTATTGTTGATGAGGGTGTGGTGGCGAGATGAGCTCGCGCACGTACCGCGCACGCACACACACACACACACACAACACACACACACACACACACACACACACACACACACACCCACACCACATCCAATACATGTGTGTGTGTGCGTGTTGTGTGTGTGGTGTGTGTGTGTGTGTGTGAAATTAAGTGACACTAACATACGTAGGAGTCCCGTGGCAACCTTGTTTCGTGCCTCTTCTTGGTGTGGAACTTAGACTTCCTCTCTAACTGAACCCAAGTGCCAACCATTTCTGAAGCGAAATCAAGGGAAAATACAAACACGTTACATGTGGAGGCCTTGAGGAATTAAACCGGTCTTTCAATTACCAATGTCTTTACTCAGGTTTCTTATTGTTGACCACCTTCGGCGCAGCGCTCTCCCTTCGAAACATGGATCCTCTCATTGCCTCATAAACAAGAACTGACTCCGCAAGCACACGTTTGATCGGGACTCATCAAAAAACGCCCGGGGGGGTCATGGAATCTCGCATGGTGTCTTGAACAAGGTGTGCCTTGACCAGACAACAGGGCTCGGTCTACACCATTTCGTCATGCCTTCAGGCAGGGGTTTCCTTCCCTGAGCAAAACACCCTGGTGGGACATGACGCCCAGCAAATTGGTCAGTCACTGAGAGACTAGAAGGGTGTTTCCGTTGATTGGCGAGCACGCACGCACGCACCACAGCCACGCATACAATACATACACCATGCTCGTGATAGCGTTAGTAATGTCACATACCTAATGTCGCCGATATCATGCTGTAAACGCCCCCCTTTACGTAGTTTAAAGTGTATTAATGTGTCAGTTTTCTTTCTCCCCGCCTTCTCCTTCCCTCCTCCCCCCCCCCCCCCACCACCTATGTGTCTGGAGGAATGAGAAAGAAAAGAAATGATGTTCCCAATAGAAACAGTAATTACTGTTATCGTATGGAATATTATCTATATTAGAAAAAAAACAGTAGAATATCTAAGTAAACGTCATCAGACAGTTATGTATTGTCAAAGAGAACACAGTTAAGGTCTGTTAACTTATCCTTTCGCACAACATGCTTATTATGCACATCAGCAAAGACAACAGTGAGAAAAAGAAAAAAAAATCACAAATAATGAAAAGGAAACGAAAAGACCAGGACGGATGAAAGAACGTGATGGAGTGGATCGTGTAACAAGAATGCTTAAAAAAAAAAAAAAATAGACAAAGAAAAAACAAAAACAATAGCGGAAAAATTGATCAATTAGATGGAAACCAAAAACAACAAAAAAAAACCTTGAAGAACGTAACAAAACCGTTGACAGGAAAAGGGAAGAAATACACGGAAGGAAAAAGGGGAGCAAAAAGAAAAAGAAACAAAAGAGAGCATGAAAGAAACAAGGCAAAAAATAAAAGGGAGATGCTAAGAAGAGAGGAGGAGGAGACGGAGAAGGAAGAAGAATAAGGAAGAACAGAAGCCGAAACGGAACCAGCCGCCAGGCAAGTGGTTAGCGTGCGGACTCCCGGCTGGGAAGTCGGGGTTCGAATCCATCATAGTCATGTGGGTTTGTCTGCCCCGACCGGCTCCTACCCAAATTAACTTTTCTACAGACTCAGTTGGGAAGACTGGGACCACACAGTCGATTTTCATCCACTTAAGGATGCGTTTCTGATGTGTTGCTCAAATTTCCTGACGCACACTGCAGGTGCCTGAACTCTCAGGCATGTTGCTGTCTAATCTTTGCAATAGCCTATCCTTGGTAGCGACGCCATTTTGAACATTACTGCAACATAACCCTGTGGTATCGAGTCCATGCTAAGACATGTTTTGCTTCACCACTATGGTGTTGCAAATATATGTGCTCGTGTACCAGTCCCTGTAGAACCTTGCCTCTGTAGGTTTGGTGTAGGGGGATTGTGTCGCGTTTTGTTTTATGTTAATCTTATCAAATTTGGAAGGAAATGGATGTCTAACACATATCTGTTGACGGGCCTGTGGGCTGAAATGTGTGATACCTCAGCTATAACGCTTTTAAAAAAAACACACCTTTTATTGCTTGCTTTCAGTTTTGTCTTTACCAAGATGCAAGCATATAAACGACTCCCAGTTTTATCCTGAATACGCGTGAGACATTCCAAAAGTGGAAAAAACCGTCCTTGGCTGGGTCACCGTTTAGTAATGGCTGTTTCTGGTAAACATCCCGCCATCATCTGTGACCTAAATTACATCTTACAAATTTTTAGAAAGATCGGCCAAGAACAATCTGAATTTTCATAGAGAAGAACACCACTATGGGCCGTTATTAACGGCTATAGGGTAAACTTAAACATCTAGCATCATCCGGGACCCATAATGAATATACCTACAAAATTTCAGAAAATCGTAAACGTACTCTGAGATATTCCATGAAGAAGAAAAACCGGTAGGGGCTGTTATAGTAGCCGTTAGGAACGCTAATAACGTAAAGTAAAACATCGGCATCATCGTGACCCATAATTGACATACCTAAGACATATTCAAAAGATGGGCCGTGTACTTTCGGAGATATCCATAAAAAAGAAGAACCGTTTATAGGTCTTATAGCCGTTAGTAACGGCTATAACGATAAACGACACTTCGGGCGCATCCGTGTCGCATAAAGAACATACCTGCTAATTTTCCACAAAGATCGGCCAAGTACTTTCCTGAGATATTCCATGAAGAAGAAAAACTGACGGCATAACGTAAACTTAAACATCGGGCAATATTTCTGACCCATAATGAACATACCTGCTAATTTTCACAAAGATCGACAAAGTGCTTTCTGATATATGCCATAAAGAAGAAATACCGTAGGGGGTAGTTGTAACCGCAGTAACGGCTATAACGGTAAACTAATACATCGGGCATCGCCTTACTGATAGTAATATTCCGGCTAATTTCACAAAGATTCGCTGAGTACTTTTCCGAAGATTCCATGAAGAAGAATAAACCGTTACACGGTACAGCCGTTATAACGGCGATAATGGGAACGAAACATCAGGCAGTATTCGGGACCCTTAATGACATACCTGCTAATTTTCGCATAGATCGCCAAGTACTTCTGAGATAGGCCATGATGAAGAAAAACCGTTACAGGCTAGTACAGCCGTTAGTAACGGCTATAACGTAAACTAAAAGATCAGCATTATTCGGGACCCTTAATGAACATACCGCTAATTGTCGCAAAAGGCGCCAAGTACTGTCTGAGAATTGCCAGGAAGAGAAAAACCGTTACAGCCGTTACAGCCGGTAGTAATGCGCTAAATGTAAACTTAAACAGCGGGCTTTATGCGTGACCCAGAATGAACATACCTACAATCCTTGCCAAAAGATCGGCAAGCTCTGTCTGAGTTATTCCATAAAGAAGAAAAAACTTACAGGCGTTTTACAAGCCGTAGTAACGGCTAGAACGGTAAACAAAACATCGGCATCATCCGTGACCCATATGAACATACCTGCTAATTGTCACAAAGATCGGCCATGTACTTTCTGAATATTCCAAAAGATGAAAAACCGTTACAGGCCTTACAGCCGTTAGTAACGGTTAGAAACGGTATACTAAAACAACGATAATCATCCGATGAACCAGATTGAACATACCTACAAATTTTCCCAGAAAGATCGGCCCGTAGTTTTGTCTGGACGAGTGGAACACATTTGACCCGGACGGTACAGACACACAGACACACAGACAAGCAGTCGGCGTCCCATTCTAAATTACTCCTGTCCTAGAAGAAACTGGGAGTACAATAAAAGATAAGTGGTTTCCTGTCAAATGTCGGCAAGGTGCATCACTGAGCTGCCATGGCAAAAGGTTGCAGTACACCAAGTGCTGTGATTACTCCTTGGAAGTGAATGGGGTCTATCTGCACATGCAAACTGTGGTGTGTGTGGGGTGGTTGTGCGTGGTGTGTGTGCGGCGAGCGTGGCGTGCGTGGCGTGCGTGCGTGCGTGCGTGCGTGCCGGGTGTGTGTGTGTGGTGGGGGTGTGTGTGAGGTGTGTGTGGGTGGGTGAGTGTGTGTGTGTAAGTGTGTGTGTGTTGTGGTGTGTGTGCATTTGGGGAAATGAGGCTTGTTTTCTTTCAGATTTCTGAGTGGTTGCAATGCGAGTACAGTTTTTTTCTTGGCTTGGGCCCTCTCAATAGCAGATATATACTAAGGCTTTGTGCCAGTATAGGAGCGATGCGTCTGTCTAATCTTTGCATATGGGGACCTATTCGTGGTTCGCCATTTCAATATCACAGCACATACCCTATTGTAAATTATATTCCTTTTTGTACTATGTCTATAGAGAACACATACATCCTAACACAGAGCGATGAAACGGGCACGGGGACAAAGAGGACAACAGATCAAACGGAAAGAATGGAAGTCCGATGCACCATACATTAACTATACTCAGAAGCGCCAAACGCTTGAGAACATAAAATAACACTGAACGTTTAACAACAACAATCCTCCCTTGTCGCAAAGTCAAACAAATAGATATATAGAGAGAGAGAAAGAGAGAGGGTGAGAGAAAGGAGAGAGAGAGAGAGAGAGAGAGAGAATGAGGAGAGAGAGAAGAGAGAGAGAGACAGACAGACAGACAGACCGACAGTACAGAAAACAGACAAACAGAGAGACGGATACGATGATGATTCAAAAGAGCCATAGCCGCTCATGTCTCATAGAGAGAGAGAGAGAGAGAGAGAGAGAGAGAAGAGAGAGAGAGAGAGAGAGAGAGAGAGAGATATGAAATTAAATTAAATTACATTTATGCAGATAGGCCACAGCCCCGTCGACGGGATTAGTCTCATAACAAGGCATGGTGGCGTGTAACAACAACCAAAAACATAACACAAAAATGCATGAACACTAGCTGTTTATAACCACGCAAGAAGTACAATCTGAAACCAGCGCATGAAGTACAATCTGTTATACCAGCGCATGAAGTACAATCTGTTATATACCAGCGCATGAAGTACATCAGGTCTATACCAGCGCATGAAGCACATGCTTGAGACCAGCGCAGAAGCCACAACTGTTAGAACCAGCGCAGGAAGCACAATCGGTGTATACCAGCGGCTTGAAGCACAATCTGTTATACCAGCGCATGAAGCACAATCTGTGATACCAGCGCAGGAAAGCACAATCTGTTATACCAGCGCATGAAGTTCAATCTACTGACTCAGGATTAACTGCGATTCTAATAAAGCGGTATTCATGCCATATCGCGCCTTCCGACACTAGTAGGGAAACATAACGCTCGTCTCTTAAAGCTCTATACAAATAGAGCACACATTCCTCACAATAATTTCATTTTCATATTCGCCATAGGAGAATGACACGAAACTGACATGGGTTTGCATAATAGCTGAATGGAATATATTCCTTCCGTAAGTCACTGAAACAGGGCATAGAACAAAAAGTGTATTTCATCATCTGTTTGCCAAGCGGACATATCAAACTGCTGTCAGATAATAACAGTTATACCGTTGAACGATGCCGCGATGTCTGAACACGCCAAATTCTTAACTTCGTCATGTAAATTTTTTAATATTGTCCATATCAAGGGAAAGATAATTTCCAATTATTAGATATTTAAACGTCTGGACCATGCAAACCCTAGCGCGTGCCTAATATGGGCATGCCTGTACTGCCACCTGTTAGCAATGATCTCTGGGTCGAAATACTTCAAAAAGTATTTTACATTTTCCACACCCTGTTCACCATACATATCCAAAGAGCCATTTAAAAATAGTATCTTACGAAAACACGTGACGCCCATGTAGTCCTTACCACGTGAAAGCCAACCAAAGTAACATTCTATAAGGCGTCAGGGTAACCTGTTAGCACAGTCATCCGTAGTATCGTTACCTGTATCTAACGCAATGCACACGTGAATTTATATGAATAGATAACGTTCCGGTATCGCCAGAAACTAACTCGTAGGTGATTTTATATGATTCCTATTAACCTATTAAAGCAGACAAATGAACCGTTCCCATAGAACAGCGGTCGCAGCCAGTCCCCACCAGTTCACACCAAGAGAGCAAGGGGTTTGCACCTGAATATCAAAACAATTTTTATACACACTTTAAGCGAAGTATTATTAAAGGTCTACTTTAGAGTTTTCGATAATTGGTCAGCTTATGCAGAAAATAGGTAATGTTTGATAAATTGGTAAAATAAACATCCGATTCGCTCCCGATCACAACGAAATCGATCCGCGAAAGTGGCATTTGCACCTGTAATCAAGAAAAACGGAGGGGGTAATCAACTAAATCTTGGCATGGCTTAACTACTCTTGGATGTGACGTCACACGATGTACTGGCCGTCAGCCGCACCTACACAACAAGCCCAACGGCGACAGAAAGCGATTCTGATGTTTCTTGCACATCCGATCGGTATTTAATTTATCATTTAAAGCAGTGACTATGAATGCGTACAGCCAATGTAACTATGGGGATTTTCTGCAAGGCCTTTATACCTTAAATCAGTTTGAACGCTAAGTTTGTTTAACCACGCATTCCAGCTGGGACCCCAGCGGAAACAGCTATTCAGTTCCAGCGGACGGCCCGAACCACATCATTCCCGAAGGAGCGACGGACTTTACCGAAGTCGCGAGGGTGGCTACCGACTGCTTCTTGATGCGATCACACGCGGGACGCGACGAGATCTCCTCCGCAGCCTTAACGTGTTCTTTCAATTTAACAAGTGTGATCTGTCCATAGAAAAGAACAGAATAAACCGGCGAAAAATTTTGGGAGGGGACCGCGTTTTTTTCTTTAAATTTTGATTGAAATCCCAAAGATGCAACTAATAAAACCTCTCCACACGCTCCACCAAACGTTCACTCAGATCAGAAACTTCCCTCATTTCATGTGAAGCAAGTAGATGTTTTAACCTACTTCGCCATGAAGTAAAGTCTTTACATACAACCGAAAGGGGAAGATTACAAAGACTTTGTTGTTCATACACGTGATTCAGCCTAGGACAACGTCGTCAATAACAGTCACAGTGACAACTATGATGGCCTTGATCAAGAGAGAAATGTTTAAGAAAAAAAAAAAGAAGGAAGAGAGATATTAAAAATAAAACAGAAAAGAAACAAGAAAGAAAATGGACATAGAACAAAATAACTACGAAGAACAAAAAGGAGAATCAGCAACATGGACAATTATGACTCCCACAAACCATCAAGAATAACGTACATGATGATTACGATGTTGCAGGGCCAGTGGGGGTCGTGCTGGGCCTTCTCCGCCACGGGGTCTTTGGAAGGTCAGCATTTCAAGAAGACTGGACAGCTGGTGTCTCTGTCTGAGCAGAATCTGATGGACTGCTCGAGAAAAGAAGGTGAGGCTGTCAGTGTGATCGTAACTGCAATGATGTCATTGTGTCAGTGTGATCGTAACTGCAATGATGTCATTGTAACGCCTATGATAGTGATGCTGACGACAAGAATAATGTACAGACTTTAAAAAAGGAAAGAAAATGGAACAGACTGCAAAGGTACTGACCCAGAGAACTGCAAATAAACATACAAAACAAGGTGTAAGAAATATAACGTTTGCATACAATACAATATAAAAGAGCCTGTTTTCTCTCTTTTTTTCTCTCTCTCATTTGCCATCTTTAATTCATCAGTTCTATACAAAACGTTTTCCATACTTCAAAAAATGACCTTTCTGTCCTTGTTGAACGCGTTCTGCTGATCCCCTTCAAAGCAGTTAATCCACTGAAAACAATAACTATGAACACGCTTTCTGATTGTATGAGACAGCTGATAGCATAAAATCTGCTCACTAATGACCAAAAAATAAAACCAAATCAATTTCGGTGCCCTTTACCTACAACCCTATTTTTCTCCAATTGACTTTTTCTCTGTACTCTTATTATGACATACCCCGCATTCTTTCCCCCATCACCCTCTCCATCTTTGTATCCAACCTCATCCCTCTCCCCCCTTACCCACATGTACCCTTCCCACCCGCTGCTCGACCTCCTTTATCCCAACTCTGCATTTTTAGATCACTTACAAAATTGTGACAATATCTCTCGTTCTTAAAGCAATTGTGTGTGTGTGTATGTGTGTGTGTGTGTGTGTGTGTGTGTGTGTGTGTGTGTGTTTTGTTGTGTGTGCTTACTACATTGCAGGCAACATGGGATGCGAAGGAGGTCTCATGGACCAGGCGTTCAAGTACATCAAGATCAACCACGGTGTAGACACAGAGGCCTCCTACCCCTACACGCCAGGGTCAGTCGGGGCGCGGGGGGGGGGGGGGGGGGGGGGGGGGGGGGGGGGGGGGGGAGGGATTTCTTCGATTCGGTTGATTCCTTTGATGGATTTGATAGATTTCAATGTCCTGTCACGTCGGTTAGAGAGCGTGAGAATTGTCATCTTTCCCATGCACCAGAAAATATCATCATTCATGATACAAGGAAAACAAAAAGAAAGTATCTAATCACACAAGATTTTCTTCCTGACCTCAAGCCCCAGATGACAACATTTACCTTGCTCACGTGGAAGATGCGGTGGATTTCAAAAGGAGCAAAAGACTCGGATGTTTAAACACTGCCTTTATATTGCAGAATAAATGAAAGTTTAAAAAAAAAGTTGTAACATTTCAAAACTGAAAACTGACTTCAGTGATTCTTGAGACTTAATACTGTGAACGTGAATAACCCTCTCCCTGTCTGCTTATCAAATTGCTCTTTTATCTCAATGAAATCCAGAAAAATCACGAATGCTTACCCAATTCTTACACACGTATAGCCAATGAGCTATGAATTCCGATTGTGGAAACACTAGA
>CM031614.1:11524422-11529422 GCA_018398815.1 Conus ventricosus
TGTGTGTGTGTGTGTGTTTTCATATACAGATATATATATATATACGTGTGTGTGTGTGTGTGTGTGTGTGTGTGTGTGTGTGTGTGTGTGTGTGTGTGTGTGTGTAACTTATGTACTGATTTCTTAACTCATGCGAAATAACTAGATGGAAAAAAACGTTGATGCACAAAAAATTATAAGCGAATAGCTGGAATATTCAGGAAAAAACGAGACTTATAAAGAAATAAATATACAAATAAGGGAATAAAAAATATCACGCATACTGTTTTCAGCTGGGCAATTCTGGGAATGGACGGCTACATCCAAATGTCCCGGAACAGGGACAACAACTGTGGCATTGCGACCAGGCCAGCTACCCCCCGGGTAAAATGCCTCCGGATGAAAATTTTTGTGCCCGGGGTGTGTTTTGTCTTTTTTTTTTTGTTTTGTATGGAAATAAAGTTTGAAAAAAGATCGGGGGTTTTTGTTTTGTTGATGAGGGTGGTGGGGCGGGGGTGAGCTCGCGCACGTACCGCGCACGCACAACAACACACCACACAAAACACACAACACACACCACACACACAACACCCCAAAAACACATCCAATACATGTGTGTGTGTGGTGTTGTTGTGTTTTTTGTGTGTGTGGTGTGGAAATTAATTGACACAACATACGTAGGTTTTCCCGGGGACCTTTTTTCGTCCCTTTCTTGGGTTGTGGAATTAGACTTCCTCCTAACTGAACCCAAGTGCCCCATTTCTAAAGCAAAATAAAGGGAAAATACAAACACTTACATTTGGAGCCTTGAGGATAAACCGGTCTTTCAAATTCCAATGTCTTTACTCAGGTTTCTTTTTGTTGACCCCTCGCGCAGCCTCCCCCTTCGAAACATGACCTTTTAAAATTGCCTCATAAACAAGACTGACTCGCAAGCCTTTTTTTTTTTCGGATCACAAAAAAGCCCGTCTTTTAATCTGCAGGGTGTCTTGAAAAAGGGGTGTGCCTTGACCAGACAACAGGGTCGTTTTCCCCATTTCTTCATGCTTCAGGCAGGGTTTCCTTCCCCTTTACAAAACACCCGGGTGGGACATGACGCCCACAAATTGGTCAGTCACTGAGAGACTAGAAGGGTTTTCCTTTTATTGGCGAGCACGCACGCACGCCCACGCCGCAACATAATACCCCCAGCTCTTGATAGCTTGTATGTCAATCCCTAATTCCCCGATATCAGGCTGTAAAGCCTTTAGTATTTTTAAGTGTTTGTGTCAGTTTTTTCCCCCCCTTCTCCTTCCCCCCCCCCCCCCCCCCACCTATTTGTCTTGGAGGATAGAAAGAAAAGAATGATTTTCCCCAAATAAAAACAGAAATTTAAGTTATGTATGATTTTATCTATATTAGAAAAAAAACATTAAAATACAAAGAAAAACGTCTAAAGCAGTTAATTATGTCAAAGAGAACACAGTTAAGGCTGTTACTATCCTTTCGCACAACATGCTTTTATGCACATCAGGAAAAAGGGACACATGAGAAAAAAAAAAAAAAATCACAAAAATAAAAAGGAAACAAAAAAGACCAGGACGGATGAAAAGAACGGAGGAAAGTGGATCGTGTAACAAAAAATGCAAAAAAAAAAAAAAATAGACAAAGAAAAAACAAAAACAATAGGGGAAAAATTTGATAAATTTAGAGGGAAAACCAAAACAAAAAAAAAAACCTTAAAAGAACGTAAAAAAACCCTTGACAAAAAAGGGAAAAAATCCCGGGAAAGGGAAAAAGGGGAGAAAAAAGAAAAGAAACAAAAGAAAACATAAAAGAAAAAAGGGCAAAAAAATAAAAGGGAAAAAGAGTAAGAAGGGGGAGGAGGAGGAACGGAGAAGGAAAGGTAAGGGGGGAACGGGAAGCGAAAGGGAACCCAGCCCCCAGGCAAGGGGTTGCTTTGCGGACCCCCGGGCTGGGAAGTCGGGGTTCGAACCATCAAGTCATGGGGGTTTTTTTCTGCCCCGACCGGGCTTTCCCAAATTAATTTTTCTAAGACTCATTTGGGGGAAGACTGGGACCAAAAGTCGATTTTATCCACTTAAGGATGCGTTTCTAAAGGTGTTGCTAAAATTTCCTGACCACACTGCGGGTGCCTGACTCTCAGGCTGTTCTGTCTAATCTTTGCAATGCCTACCCTTTGGTACGCCATTTTAACATTCGAAAATACCCGTGGAAAAGAGCCCAGCTAACATGTTTTCTTCACACTAGGTGTGCAATTTTGGGCTCGTGTACCATCCTGTAAACCTTGCTCGTGGTTTGGGTTGGGGGATTGTGTCGCGTTTTTTTTTATTTTAATCTTATAAAATTTTGGGAAAGGAAATGGTTTTTCTAACACATATTGTTGCGCCTGGGGGGGAAATGTTTGATTCATTTTAAAAACTTTAAAAAAAACACACTTTTAAAATGCTTGTTTCTTTTTGCTTTACCAAGATGAAAAGCAAAAAAGACCCCCCGTTTACCCGAATACCGTGAACATCCAAAGTGGAAAAACCGTCTTGGGGTGGGTCCCCGTAGTAATGGCTGTTCGGGTAAACATCCCCCCATCATCTGGCCCTAAAATAAATCTTAAAAATTTTAGAAAGTGGGCCCAAGAACTTTCTGAATTTAAATAGAGAAAACACCACTAGGGCCTTATAAGGGCTTAGGGTAAACTTAAACATCTAGCATCATCCGGACCCAAATGAAAAACCCTAAAAAATTTTCAAAAATTTCGAAAGTATTTTCTGAGATATTCCATGAAGAAAAAAAACCCGGGGGGCTGTTATAGCCTTTAGAACGCTAAAACGTAAAAAAAACATGGCATCTTTCGTGACCCATAATGGACATCCCTAAAATTTTCAAAAAGGGGGCCGTGTACTTTGGAGATTTTCCATAAAAAAGAAGAACCGTTATAGGTCTTATACCCGTTAGTAACGGCTTAACGATAAAAAAAAATGGGGCCCAATCCGTGGAAAAAGAACATACCTGCAAATTTTCACAAAGATCGGCCAAGTACTTTTAATTTTCCTGAAGAAGAAAAACTGACGGCATAACGAAAACTTAAACATGGGCTTTATTCGGACCCAAAATGAACATACCTCAATTTCAAAAAGATCGACAAAGTGTTTTCGTATTTTCCATAAAGAAAAATACCGTGGGGGTAGTTGTAACCCGTAACGGCTATAACGGAAACTAAAACATGGGGCACCTTCTGATGTAATTCCCAAAATTTCAAAAGATGGGCTGGTATTTTTCCGGGAAATTCCTAAAGAAAAAAACCGTTAGGGGGTTTACAGCCGTTAAACGGCATAATGGAACAAACATCAGGCATTATTCGGGCCCCTAATGGACATACCTGTAATTTTCGCAAGATGGGCCAAGTATTTTCTGAGATACCATAAAGAAAAAAAAACCGTTACAGGCTTTTCAGCCGTTGAACGGCTTAACGGTAAATAAAAGTCGGGCATTATCGGGACCCTAATGAAATACCGCTAATTTTGCAAAGCGCCAATACTTTCGAAATTCCAGAAGAAAAAAAACCCTTTTACAGCCTTTACAGCCGTTAGTAAGGGCCTAAATGTAAACTTAAACCGGGCTTTTTTCGTGACCCAAATGAACTCCCTAAAAATCTTCAAAAGATCGGCCAAGCCTTTCTGAGTTATTCCATAAAAAAAGAAAAAACTTACGGGCCGTTACACCTTTAGAAACGGTTAGGGGTAAAAAAAACACGGCATCTCCGTGCCCCCAAAATAAACATACCTGCTAATTTCACAAGATGGGCCCAAAGTCTTTCGGGAATTTTCCCAAAAGAAGAAAAACCTTTTTCAGGCCTTCAGCCGTTTAGTAAGGGTTAAAAGGGTAAATAAAAAAAACGATAATATCCGGACCCAAAGAACATCCCTAAAAATTTTTCAAAAAGATCGGCCCGTAGTTTTGCGGCGAGGGAACACATTTTGACCCGGACGGACAACAAAAGACACACAGAAAAGCATTTTCCCTTTCCCCTTCTAAATACTCCCGTCCTAAAAACTGGGAGTACAATAAAAAAAAAGTGGTTTTCCCGTAAATGTCGCAAGGGGCTCACTGACGCCATGGGAAAATTTTCAGTACACCAAGTGCTGTATTACTCCCCTTTGGGAAATGAATGGGTCTATCTGCACATGCAAACTGTGGTGTGTGTGGGTGGTTGTGCGTGTGTGTTCGGCGGCGTGCGTGCGGCGTGCGTGCGTGCGTGCGTGCGTGCGTGTGTTGTGGGTGGGGGTGTGTGTGGGTGTGTGTGGGTGGGTGGGGTGGTGTGTAGTGTGTGTGTGTTGTGGGTGTGTCATTTGGGGGAAAAGGGCTTTTTCTTTCGATTTTGATTTTGGTTCAATGCGGACAGTTTTTTTCTTGCTTCCCTCTCAATACAGATATATACTAAGCTTTGTGCCAGTTTTGAGCATGCGCTGTCTAATCTTTTCAATGACCTATTTGGGCGCCCTTTCAATATCACAGCAAAATACCCTATTGTAAATTAATTCCTTTTTTACTTTTCTATAGAGAAACATACATCCCAAAACAGAGCGATAAACGGGCCGGGGGCGGGGAAACAGTCAAAAGGGAAAAAATGATCGATGCACCTACATTAACTATACTCAGAACGCAACCCTTGGGAACCCTAAAAAACACGAACGTTTAAAAACACAATCCCCTTTTCGAAATTTTAAACAAAAAAGATATAAGAGAGAAAAAAAGAGAGAGGGGGGAGAAAAGGGGAGAGAGAGAGAGAGAGAGAGAGAAGAGGGGAAGAGAAAAGGGGAGAGAGAAGAAGACGACAGACGACAGACAAAAACAGACAAACAGAGAGACGGTACGGGTGATTTATTCAAAAAGCCATAGCCCTCATGTCTCTAGAGAGAGAGGAGAGAGAGAGAGAGAGAGAAGAGAGAGAGAGAGAGAGAGAGAGAGAGAGATATGAAATTAAATTAAATTCATTTATTCAGATAGGCCACAGCCCCTTTTGA
>CM031614.1:11539422-11541922 GCA_018398815.1 Conus ventricosus
CACACACACACACACACACACACACACACACACACACACACACACGCACGCACGCACGCACGCACGCACGCACCACACACACACACACACACACCACCACCACCACCACCACCACCCCACCACCACCACCACCACCACCACCACCACAACAACAACAACAAAACAAACACATACAGAGACACGCACACGCGCGCGCGCGCGCGCGCGCGCACGCACACACAATGGCCGACTTTAAAATGACGATGATAATGATTACGACGACGTGATGACACGATAATAATGATGATGATGATGATGAAGATGATGATGATATTAATAGTTATGGATCTCATTGTCGTCGTCAGTAAAATAAAATAAAAGAATCCCACAGCCCTGTCAAAGAGAGACGTGCATTGGGATTTATCTATGTTTTGCTTAACGAGTCTGTTTGTTACCTGGCCATAGACCTAATGTTTACTCGTTGGAGTAATTTAAAGCTGTTTTTTTTTCTTCTAGTTATGAAAGGTCAGTTGGTTATATGCAAAACTATGAACTTCCAGAAATAATCAATACTCACCTCTCTCTCCTCTCCTCTCTCTCTCTCTCTCACCTCTCTCTCCTCTCCCCTCTCCTCTTCTCCCCTCCTCTCTCTCCTTCTCTCTCTCTTCCCACCGGCCAGATGCTTGGGGTCATCATCGTGGCCGCTCTGTTGGCTTCAGCCTGTCGGATTCGTTGTTAGACCGGGACCGAGAATGGTTTGATCTTCAAGACAGTTCACAACAAACGGTACACACCCTGAAGCTGAGCAGGTCAGGTGAGTACGAGACTTTTCTTTTCTTGTGTTATTTGCTTTTTTTTTGTTGATTTGCTTTGTTTTTTACTTGCTTTGGTTTGTTTATTTGCTTTGTTTGTTATTTGCTTTGGGGGTGTTATTTGCTTTGTGTGTTATTTGCTTTGTGGTTATTTGCTTTGTGTGTTTATTTGCTTTGTGTGTTTATTTGTGTGTTTTCTTTCATTCGTTCTTTCTTGTTTTCTTTCTCTCTTCCTTTTTTTTGTCTGTCTTTCTTTCTTTCTTCTATCTCTCTATTTTTTTTATTTATCCATCTATTTATCCATCCATCTATCTGCTATCTGCCCTATCTACCATCCACCCATCATCTATCTATCTTTCCTCTTTTTTTTTGTCTGTTTCTCTGTCTGTCTTTACTTCATTCAGACCTCTTTCTCTACCCTTTCAAGCTATCTGTCGTTCTGTCTCTCCCCCCCCCCCCCCCCCCCCCCCAAAGTCTGCCCATTTGTCTTGTTGCTTCTATCAATACCGTCGGTTACTTCCGCGTTTGTCAAGCGAGTATGTTTACCACCTCTCTCTTTTTCTCTCCCTCCCTCTCTCTCTTCTCTCTCTCCTCTCCTCTCCCCTCTCCCCTCTCTCTCTCCTCCCCTCCAAATCCTCTCCCTCTCCCTCATCTTTCACACAACACCACACACACACACACACACACACACACACACACACACACCCCACACACACACCACACACACACACACACTCAACACACACACACAAACACTCTCTCTCTCTCTCTCCCCTCTCTCCCCTCTCTCTCTCTCTCCCCCTTTGTGTGTGTGTGTGTGTGTGTGGTGTGTTTTGTGTGTGTGTGGGGCTTTGCGTGCGTGCGTGTGTGTGTGCGTGCGTGCGTGCGTGCGTGTGTGTGTTTTGTGTGTGGGGTGTGTGGGGTGTGTGTGTGTGTTGTGGTGTGTTTTGAGGGGGTGTGTTGTGTGTGTGTGTGTGTGGGTGGGGTGTTGTGTGTGTGTTTTGTGTGTCCCGTGCGTGCGTGCGAGCCTGCCTGCCTGCCTGTCCTGCTTGCCTGCCTGCCTACCTGCCTGCCTGCCTACATGCGCGCGCGCGCGGTGTGTGTATGTGTGTGTGCGTGGTATGTGCGCGCGGGGCGCGTGCGTGCATGCGTGCGTGCGTGCTGCATGCGTGCGTGTGTGTGTGTGTGTGTGTGTGTGTGTGTGTGTGTGGTGGTGTGTGTGTGTGTGTGTGTGTGCGGGGGCGCGTGCGCGCTTGTTTCGTTTTATTTGGGTTAAGAAAGCGGACGCGTGTCCTTGCCTTATTGCCCTCACACGAAAGACTGGGAAACTCAGATCATAATTCAAAGTGTAGTTCACAGCCAGTTGGGGGAGGGGGGGGGGGGGGGGGGTGCGGGTGAGAGGGCGACAGGGGAGGTACTGATACGAGATTCAAACCGGGGACCTCGGATTTGTCGCTTTCTTTGAGTACGTACCCCACTTAACCATTTCTAGACGTAGATCACAGACAGAGAAGGTCAAAATTCAATCCTCACAAATGTAGGGTTCTCCTGGATAAGGGCGACTAGATGTTTTTGAAGGGGTGGGGGGGGGGGGGGGGGGGGGGGAGCTCGCCAGAAACAAATAATGGCTGGAATGGCTGAAATTGGGGTCAGGAGAACCTCAGACATCATCAAGGTTACGCAGATTTTTAATCCCCCTTTGTCCAGGT
>CM031614.1:11549422-11554422 GCA_018398815.1 Conus ventricosus
CAAAAAACAAAAAAAAAAACAAAAAAAAAAAAAAAAAAGAAAATAAAGAAAGAGAAAAAAAGTATGAGAATTCTGAACCTCACCAGACATGTTTAGGTAAAAACAAAAAGTGACTTCCGTTCTGGCTGCTTCTCTCCTCTAAAAGAAACGTTTATCTTGCTTGTCTTTAAAGAGACCTTGGAATTTACAAGGAAAGAATCTGAGTGAGAGAATTAGTTGTTTTGAACACTGTCATTGTTCTTCATCTTTATCTCTTTGATTCAAAGTCCTTAACATGCCTTACCTTGCCTTACCTTGCCTTGCCTTGCCTTGTCTGGCCTGGCCTGGCCTGGCCTTGCTTCTGGCCTTGCCTGGCCTGGCCTTGCCTGGCCTGGCCTGGCCTTGCTTGCCTTGCCTGGCCTTGCCTGGCCTGGCCTTGCCTTGCCTGGCCTTGCCTTGTCTGGCCTTGCCTGGCCTGGTCTTGCCTGGCCTGGCCTGGCCTGGCCTGGCCTGGCCTTGCCTGGCCTGGTCTTGCCTTGCTGGCCTGGCCTGACCTTGCCTGGCTGGCCTTGCCTTGCCTGGTCTTGCCTTGCCTGGCCTTGCCTGGCCTTGCCTGGCCTTGCCTGGCCTTGCCTGGCCTTGGCTTGTCTGGCCTTGCCTGGCCTGGCCTGGCCTTGCTTGCCTTGCCTTGCCTGGCCTTGCCTGACCTTGCCTGACCTTGCCTGTCTGGCCTTGCCTTGCCTTGCCTTGTTTGCTGGCCTTGCCTGGCCTGTCTTGCCTGGCCTGGCCTGGCCTTGTCTGGTCTTGGCCTTGCCTTGCCTGGCCTTGTCTTGCCTGGCCTTGCCTGGCCTGGCCTGGCCTGGCCTTGCCTTGTTGTCTTGCCTTGCCTTGCCTTGCCTTGCCTGGCCTGGCCTGGCTGCCTGGCCTGGGCCCGGCCTTGGCCTGCCTTGCCTTGCCTGCCTGGCCTTGCCTGCCTGGCTTGCCTTGCCTGGCCTTGCTGGCCTTGCCTGGCCTGGCCTGGCCTGGCCTTGTCTTGCTTGCCTTGCCTTGCCTTGCCTGGCCTTGCCTGTGCCATTGCTTGTGGTCCAGAGGTCGGTGTGTGGACTGCCAAGCTCTCCGATCTTGCTTCCACGTAGGCAGTCTGTCAGATGCCTCCTGTCCATTCTTTGAAATCATCTGTCCATCTTCCTTACGTCCGCTCTTGCCTCCATGGTCCATGAAGATGTTCTTGAAGTGGGTTGTGCCTCCTGATTGTCCAAACAGGCCAGCTTTTTTGATCTCATTTGCTGCATTAGTTCTCTTTGCACACCTAGTCTTTTCAGTTCCTCTTTTTTTCTTTTTTCTTTTTTTTTGTGTGTGGTGGCTTTGTCTTTTCTACTTATTCTGCCCAAACATCGAAATATCCACATTTCGAATGCTTCTATTTTCTTTCCCGTGTCTTTGTACATAGTCCACGTCTCTGCTCCATACAATATGACTGGTAAGATGTAGCACTTCACTAGTCTCTGCTCCATACAGTATGACTGGCAAGATGTAACGCTTCACTAGTCTCAGCTTTAGCTGAAGCATTATGTCTCTTGAGTTCAAGATATCGTTCATTTTAATGAATGTTGTTTCTGCTTGATTGATCTTTTGAGTGTCTTCTTACTCAATTCGTCCATCTTGGTGTGTGGTCTGACCGCGATGTCTGAACTTTTCATATACTGCCCATCAAAGGTCAGGGACCACCTACAATTTTCAGAAATTCCGAATGAGTATTCATGAAAAAGAGGAAATATTTCAACCCGGAAAACTGACTACAGAGCCACAGTGGAAACCGAATGCTTTGCACGTCAATGGTTTCTTCTCCTGTCTGCTTTTGGTCAGACTGCTTGACACTTAATAGGGACACAATCCAGGAAAATCACGGGATGACTACCCATTTCCCTATTGGCAACACAGAACACACGCTCAAGAGGAGGTGTCAAGACCTAACACTGTTCACCCTTCTCTTCAACGTGACGCTTCATAAAAGAGCCACTAATTAGCGCTGAAGGAGCATGCCTCCAAGGAGACACGAGAACACTGTTTAAGATCTTAGTGTTCAAGATCTTTAACTAGTTAACAATCAGTATCGAGCCATGTGATTCGCCGAAACCATGTGACATTTCTTGCTACCACAATTCACTAAGCAGTTATACGTCTGTTGTAGTGGGATCGTGTGGAAATCTGAGAAAGATAGATAGATAGATAGATAGATAGATAGATAGATAGAGAGAGGAGAGAGAGAGAGAGAGAGAGAGAGAGATTGATTGATTGATTGATTGATCTTTAATACCCAAGGATGAAGATTTTAGGCCAAAGCCTAGTCTTACAATCTGTCCTTGTCATGCATACATTATTTCAGCACATATCATTCATACAGACAATTCAATATAGCAACATGATAATCTAATTCTACAATGATAAGTAAACTACTCATAACAGCACTAATGAGATGGGGGATGGTAAAACAAAAGGAAACTTACAAGCAAACAAACAAACAAAAATTACAGAGAGAGAGAGAGAGGTCAGAGGGTGGGGAAGAGAGAATGGTAGGTAGGGGAGGAGAAAAGGGATGGTAGACAGAGTGGGAGTGGGGGTGGGCGATTTTAACGGAGTAGGTTTTATGTTTAGACGATTTATTCAAAGTATGGTTCACAGAAGACTTAGCGAGTGGACGCTAATCATTGTAATCGAGTAATTTAACTACTGAGACATAAAATGTTTATGCAAATGTTCCTTGAAAAGTTTTAAAGTATTCATGTTTTGTAGATTCGGTGGAAGTGAGTTCCAGACATATGGTCCAGAGTAAGCTAGGCTTGTTTTGTATAGATCAATGCGTGGGTAGGGAAGAAGGAATTTCGTCGAGCCAGAAAAGCTGTTCGATCTTGTAAAAAGGGCATTGAGAAAACATGGCATAGTATCTGTCAAGATTGTAAACATAAATGATGCCTTGTTGAATTCCAATTGCCTATTCAGAGGAAGTATGTTCAGCGCTTTTAGTTTTTCGTCTGTTGTTAGAGATACAGCTGGATGGAGTAGCTTTGCTGCACGTCTATGGAGAGAATTCAGCCTTTTTTTGTGGACGTCACTACTGCCGTCCCACACTGTTGACGCGTAATTAATACGTGACATTATGTGTGCATTGAAGAAAAGTTTAAGCACATTACTGTTGACGTAGCGCTTTAATTGAGATAACAGGAAAAGGTGTTTTGAGACTACTTTGCATACGTTATTTAGATGAGATTGCCATTTCAATTCTTTATCTATCGTTAACCCTAAAACACGATGCTCGTCTACCTGCTCGATAGAAGTGCCATTCAACTGAATTTTTAGGGAAAGAGGAGTCAACTGGTGTTTTTGGCGGTAGCTATAATCATAGATTTGGTTTTGGCTGGATGTATGACCATTGAGTTTGAATGACACCAGTCTGACATGTCGTTTAGACTTTCCTGGAGAGAAGTTTCTATTGTCTGTAGATCACTACATTCGTTTGGAGCGACCTGGCCGGGCCTGCCTGGTGGGTTTGCCTGGCCTGGCCTTTTTTCCGGGCCCTTTGCTGGCCTGGCCTGGCCTGGCCTTTTGTTTGCCTTGCTGGTTTGCCTTGCCTTGCCTTCCCTTTGCCCCCCGGGCCTGGCGGCCTGGCTTGGGGCCGGCCTTTTGCCTTGGCTTCTTTGCCTTGGCCTTGCCGGCCTGCCTGGCCTGCTGGCCTTGCCTTGCCTGGCCTTGTCTGGCCTTGCCTGGCCCCTGGCCTGGCCTTGCCTTGCTGGCCTGGCCTTGCCTGGCCTTGCCTGTCTTGCTGCCTGGCCTTGCCTGGCCTGGCCTGGCCTGGCCCTGGCCTGGCCGGGCCTGGCCTGGCCTGGCCTTGCCGGGCCCTGCCTGGCCTGGCCTGGCCTGGCCTGGCCTGGCCTGGCCTTGCCTTGCCTTGTCTTGCCTTGCCTTGCCTTGCCTGGCCTTGCCGAGGTGCCATTCTTGTGTCCAGAGGTGGGTGTGTGTGACTCTCCAAGCTCTCCGATCTTGCTTCACACGTAGGCAGTCTGTCAGATTCCTCCTGTCCATTCTTTGAAATCATCTGTCCCCAGTCTTCTCTGACGTCCGCTCTTGCCCTCCACGGTTCCAGTGAATGATTTTCTTTGGAGGTGGTTGTGCCTCCTGATGTGTCCAAAACAGGCCAGCTTTGTTGATCTCATTTGCGGGCATTAGTTCTCTTTGCACACCTAGTCGTTTCAGTTCCTCTTTTTTTCTTTTTTCTTTTTTTTTTTTTGTGTGTGGTGGCTTTGTCTTTTCTACTTATTCTGCCCAAACATCGAAATATCCACATTTCGAATGCTTCTATTTCCTTTCCCGTGTCTTTGTACATAGTCCACGTCTCTGCTCCATACAATATGACTGGCAAGATGTAGCACTTCACTAGTCTCTGCTCCATACAATATGACTGGCAAGATGGAACACTTCACTAGTCTCTGCTCCATACGATATGACTGGTAAGATGTAGCACTTCACTAGTCTCTGCTCTATACCATATGACTGGTAAGATGTAACACTTCACTAGTCTCTGCTCCATACAATATGACTGGTAAGATGTAATACTTCACTAGTCTCTGCTCCATACAATATGACTGGCAAGATGTAACACTTCACTAGTCTCAGCTTTAGCTGAAGCATTATGTCTCTTGAGTTCAAGATCTTGTTCATTTTTAATGAATGTTGTTTCTGCTTGATTGATCTTTTGAGTGTCTTCTTACTCAATTCGTCCATCTTGGTGTGTGGTCTGACCGCGATGTCTGAACTGTTATATACTGCCCATGAAAGGTCAGGGACCACCTACAATTTTCAGAAATTCCGAATGAGTATTCATGAAAAAGAGGAAGATTTCAACGCGGAAAAACTGACTACAGAGCCACAGTGGAAACCGAATGCTTTGCACGTCAATGGTTTTTTTCTCCTGTCTGCTTTGGTCAGACTGCTTGACACTTGATAGGGACACAATCCAGGAAAAT
>CM031614.1:11556922-11569422 GCA_018398815.1 Conus ventricosus
AAGAACCCCACACGTCGTTCCACTTCTTTTACTTTACTTTTTTATGCGGATTATTTTGTTGTGGTCAGGTTTCTGTTTTAACGTGACATTTCGGAGACGGAGTATGTAAAATGAAATAGAAGAAATCATCCAAAGTGTAATGCATGGCAACATCGAATGTTGATGACAGTGTTTCGGTTTTATTTTGTGTGTGGAAATAAAGTTCAGGAAAAAAATCTGAACGTGGGTTTTCCAATCATGATTGTTGGTGGTGTCAGTATTGGTGTTGGTGGTGGAAAGTGGGCGGGCGGGCGGGCGGGTGGGTGCGCACGCGCGCACATGTGTGTGTGTGTGTGTGTGTGTGTGTGTGGTGTGTGTGTGTGTGTGTGTGTGTGTGGTGTGATGTGGTGATGGTGCAATGGGCACTGTGCGTGCGTGCGTGCATGCCGTGCGTGAATGCGTGCGTGCATGATGGTGTGTGCGACGTGCTATGCGCCGCGCGCGCGCGCGTGTGTGTGAAATGTGTGTGTGTGTGTGTGTGTGTGTGTGTGTGTGTGTGTGTGAGAGAGAGAGAGAGAGAGAGAGAGAGAGAGAGAGAGAGAGAGAGAAGAGAAGAGAATGGTGTTTATTTAGGTAGGTCATAACCCGTTTTAAAGAAGAATAAACAGCTTCCTTACTGACCAGGGCCGGTATGCAGATACCTCCGATACTTTAACAGTTCGATAGGATCTATCCCACCAAGATCTATCGGTGGGACGTTCATCCGATAGCTCGGCATGCATGGACATCGACAGTGCCTCCAATAACTATCGGTATCCGTGGCTGCTCTAAGAATAACTTGGCAGGGACTCCCCAACTTCCGCCCTCGCTGCGCATGCGTTCATCAGTTTAGCAGCAAAATGGCTGAGGGGAAGAGGGCGGGAAACCGAATTTCACGGACACTGGGTCAAGCTGCCTTGCCGGTTGGACAGTTCAATTGTCTCTGCAATTGAACCTGTCAGCTGCAGAATGTCTTGTCGCCTGAATCTAATTTTCGAGTACAGTACGACATCATCGTATCTGTCCAGTGGATGCAGTCTGTCTCGAAAAATACGTTCTCTTCGCAACATTCGACGTCTCCGCATTCTCAGAGCGACAAATGCGGCTGCCATCTTGTCAACATAGATATCGGACCGAAAGACGAGATATCGGAGGGAGGTACCACCTCCAAACTTATGGGGGGACAGGTCTCTATCGTGGCTTCCTGCATGAGAATTTTTCCGCATTGTCGAGCCGACTGCCGCAATCGGTTCGATAGACGATTTATCGGGCCTATCTGCATACCGCCCCAGTACCTTATTTGCTGATAATCTAAGGGTGAGGATTCGCACATTACTGAGTTAAACAAACCAAAAGTAAAAATAAATGTGAATCGACTCAAACAATCGAACAAACTTATTAATCAGTGTAAACGAATTGTACCATCAGATATTTAGATACATACATCAAAACTTTTCAGACCATCTTCCGCTGTCAACCTAAACGGTGATGCTGATTCGTTCACATCTAGATGGGTATATAACATTTAGCTTACATCACATCATTACATAGTTCTTACACAGGTGGGCTACAGAATATGACATGCACTCTTCCTCACTATTTCAACTTACATAAGCAACACAATGAATTCAGCTCCGCGTGGTATTTAATCTATTACAATGAACTGCAATGTTTGAGAAACTATGTCTGTATTTTGCACGAAACCTCATCAGAACAGTGTTTAATGTCATTTAAATACTTGATTCAAGCAAGCAAGCGCGTGTGCATGCGAGCACGTACACACACACACACACACACACACACACACAACACACACACACTCACTCACTCACTCACTCTTACAGACAGAGACAGACAGACAGACAGACACACACACACACCACACAACACACACACACACACACACACTCACCAACTCACTCTTACAGACACCCCCCCCCCCACACACACAACACACACACCACACATATATAATATATAATATATATATATATAATACACGCGCGCACACAACACAACACACACACACACACACACACACACACACACATAGTCTCAGGAAGAAGGGGGCGGCGGCGGCTGCGGAAAGAGAGTGAAGAGGGAGGGGGGGGGGGGGGGAAGAAAATCCAGAAACAAATTGAGGACCTGAAGAGACACGTACAGTCACAAGACCTGATTGTCCCCCCTGACCCTGTCATACTGGCAAATACCATCGAACCCCTGTCATCTGCCTGATCACCGCGCCATTGAGATCTATCATTTGACTTGGCTTGCAAAAGTAACAATGCTGTCATTAGCTGAAGCACTGTTCCCTGCAAACGTGGCAGGAACGTTAATTACTGAGAGAGAGAGAGAGAGAGAGAGAGAGAGAGAGAGAGAGAGAGAGAGAGTTAGTAGAGAGAGAGAGAGTTAGAGAGAGAGGAGAGTAGAGAGAGAGAGAAGAGAGAGTGAGAAGAGAAGAGAGAGCGGGGGGGGGGGGGGGAGAGGAATGCAGCTGACTTGCTTGTGAGAGTAATAATCTACGGAGCAAGACAGGCAATTTGCTTATTTGATCACGTGATATGAATGCATGCACAGCAGATGACGGCATGAGGTGGGTGGTGAATGGAGGGGCATGTAACTACAGTGTCAACAACGGCGACAACAACAACGACAACAACAACAACTTAACAATTTCTTCTGGACAGTGATCAACATCAAGCTGCAGAAGAAATCTCTTCTTTCAAGTTTAAACTTAAAACCAATCTATTTTCTCATAATTAGTCAATGCTGTGGTGGGGGGGGGGGGGGGGGGGGGGGGGGGGGGAGGGGGGGTTACAACCTAACTCATAGCCGTCTGGGCCTTCTCAAATGTAGTGTTCTTTGTACATTATCATTTTGTCATACTGTTTCAAAGTATGTTTTCTATTACATGTATTTGTTGTATAGTTGAACGTTATAGGATTGAGTTTTTGTAGTGATACCTGAAAATAAGTGAATGTCGTACTCATAGGATTTGTTAGTGTTTGTAGTAATAATATTTGTAGTTGGGTGTAAGGTGTACTCTTGCATATGAGAAGGGTGAATGTAGTATGATTTTGTAAAGCGCTTAGAGAAATTCTTTTGATTAGGCGCTATATAAGAAACCATTATTATTATTATTATTATTAAATCTGTCACATTTTAGGGGTGATCGCTATGAAGACAAAAGGAGAGATTCATTTAAAGAGAAAAAGTGTGCACAAGCGCCATGCGGGCATGTTCTCCTCTTCATTGAGACCGGTTTGGTCTTTTTCATTGCAGCAGGATTTAGTAACACATGCGACGACAAACACAGAACATGTACGCGCAGTCAGCATCACGAATAGCAAGCCCTGCTGCAAGTTCTTACTTCTAACGATATCATGCAGACGATCAATACCATTTCGAAGTGCCCTTCAACCCCTCAATTTCAGGGGATTTGTTCCTTTATTTATTTGTGTATTTATTTATTTGTGTATTTATTTATTTGTGTATTTATTTATTTGTGTATTTATTTATTTGTTTGTTGGTTTATTTATTCATTCATTTATTTGCTTATTTATTAGGTGAAAAAAGCGGAAAACAAAGCAGACATCTAGTGAGGTTAAAACACCTAAGCCTCAATTTCAGGGGATTGATTTATTCATTTATCTATTTGTGTATGTGTTTATTTATTTATTTTCATTTTTAAAATTTATTTATTGATCTGGTTTTAAAAAATTTTTAAATGTATTTATTTTACTCCACCGTCAGCTACGGACTAGAATTGTGCACCGTCAGGAAACTAAAGTACGTGTAAAGGGTTTGACTTGCTTTTAGAATGCAACATACATGAAGAAAAAGACCGAGAGAGAGAGATTCACGATTCACGATTCACGATATTTTATTGTCATTACCATTACGGTCTAATGACAAGGGGAGGGTAACAATACACTCAAAAAGTAACGTTGCTGACATATGAAATCAAAAACTTATCTCAACAAACTTCAATCAGTTATAATAATCATTTATCACATAAGTACATATCCCAAGCACTCATCCACCAGCCTACCCAATTTCACACACACACACACACCACGCACGCACGCACGCACACACACACACACGCACAAACACACATACACACACACACACACACACACACACACTCACACATACTCGCACGCGCGCGCGCGCACACACACACACACACACACAACACACACACACACTCACACAGTTGCTCTCGCACACACACATACTCCAATGCAGACATACCCACACACATACACACTGCCCAAACCCATGCATACCACATATTCACACTATGAATAAACACGCACGTACACGCAATCAAGAATATATGAAATTCGACCATCCACTTTATCATATGGTATCTGAACATTCACTTCTATCTTCGTCATATTAATGGATTATGCATCATATTGAGTTAATCTTTTCTTTTCGCAATTTCTGGGCCTCTGCTATAAATTTTGCAACTGATTTGATAATCATTTCGTCATTTGAAAGTAAAATAGATATAACATTATGAGTTTGAGCTAAATCCGTATGAAAAAAATCACATTTGTTTCGTTAAAGTTACATATCCTGTATCAGTGGAACAAGAAATGTTTTTCATCCTCAACATCATAACACACATAGGGCATGAAGATTCTGAGGAAGCCCTAGGCAAATACCATCTTTTCTTTGTATTCAATCCGAGAGTTCTGAATCTAATCGAGCAAAATTAATCCTATGCCATTTATCTGATATAATATATAGATACTTTTCAGCTTGAAAGACACTTTTAAATGAATAAAACCAACTGTATTTTTCATTGTTCTCAATAGCCGAATGCCAGTTTTGTTTGTCGACATATCAGTCTGTCTTTAAACTCTGAAATAAATTGTCTATCATTTCCAACACCCTGAAAACATCCATACAATACCAAAACCGTTTACAGATAATACTTTTTTTACTTGATTAGGCCCAATTCTCTTTTCCATTCTCGAGTTGAATTACCATCATGTCGTATGCTTGTTTGCACATCGAGACTGAGGCAATTTCATCATTTTTAACCAGTATTTTATGCACTTGACAAAAGATCTTATGTACAGAGGATATCGGCCGGTTTCTCCGTATAGCATAGTATTGAAGCATGTAAGGTAAATGAAGGAAACGTTTTATAGCATATGTATGCATCTTTCCATTTTCTGATTAGAGTACAAACCCATATTTCAGCAACATAAGTAAGAATAGGTTCTATTTGAGCATCAAATAATTTCCAAATAGATTACAGTCAATAGTATTTAGCTTTTTCAATGACTTCAAAATTTCAATTACACCTTTCTACCCTTTCTGCTTCCTCTTCCCAAGCAAAATTCAAACTTAATCTTGTTGAAAATATCAATCTAGGTATCTATAGAATTGACTTACTTTTATTTCTTCATTTCCATAAAACCATTTTTCATGCCTTGAAAGGTGTCCACCATTTCTAAATACAATAATAATAGTTTTATCTAAATTAACAGTTAATCCTAAACGATCTGTTTCTTCTTTTAATGACTTTAATTGGTTTGAAGACCTTATAATTGTTTGAGACTTAGAATGACATCGTCAGCAAACAGAAGCAAAAATTATCTCAACAGCTCTGAGATTAATTGGATACCGTGCTTTCCTTTTTTTGATATTTCAATTGCTAACTCATTAATGAAAAAGGAGAAAACAGTTGTGGGCTCAAAAGGCAGCTTGTTTTACACCTTTGGACAGTCAAAATAATTAGAATATTCATCTTTGCACGCACACATGCCAGCACAGAATTATACATACCACGAGTAGCCAAATAAAGTTTTCCATTCACTCCACTTTTACGCAACACGTTCCAAAGAATATTCGATTAACAGAGTCGAAGGCCTTCTGAAGTCAACAAAGGCTATATAGAGTTTAGAATTGCTCAATAGATATTTTGTACAAGTGATATAGTGTATATATTATGGTCAATAGTACTATAATTTGCTCTGAAACCTGCCTGTTCTTCTAATATTTTTCCTTCATTTTCAGCCCATTTTGATAATCTTTTGTTCAAGATATGAGTATACACTTTGCTTATAGTGTAGTGAGTGCTATACCACGATAATTATCTGGATTGCTGGATCACCTTTTTTGTAAATTGGAATAATAATAGATTTAGCCCATTCTAAAGGAAAATTGCTGTGTTCAAAAAGCTCATTAAATAAGCGAACAAATAGTCAATTATGATCGAATTTGCTTCTTTTAACATTTCACCAACAATTCTATCAGGTCCAGCACTTTTCCCTGTCCTAAATGTCTGATACATCCATTACGTTCTTCTCTAGAAATGGTGTTATTGAACAATGGCACAGATTCATCCTCATCATCCAGTGAAACATCTTCTTCCAGAGGAACAATATCTGAATCATTGAAAACATGCAAAAAGTGATCTTACCATTGTAAGATGGAAATTTCATTGTAAATTAAGCTTTCTTATTAAGGATCTTAATTACTGACCAAAATGTTTTAGAATCTTTTGTGGAATCTCTTAATTTCTTTAGTCTATTTTCTTCAAATTCTAATTGCTTAGTTTCTCTCAATTTGATGTATTCTTTTCGTGACACTGCATATTCTACTCTTTTTTCTTTTTTATCACTAGCTGTTTTACATCTCTGAAATCTTTTTAGCAGCCTTTTTACTACTGCTTTCTTTCTCTCACATTCAACATCAAACCAGTCATTGCTTTTTATTCGACCTTGACTACCGTGCGGACCATGCATGCAGCAGCTCCATATAAAGCATTAACAAAAAGGTTTAAACTATCATTTATATCAATATCCATTTGCAGAAGGGCTGACTGTAAAACAACTTTGGAATCATCACTTTCAAGTTCGTCTTTATTTTATGGACATTTTCATTTGACCAAACAATTTTTTCTTCACCTGACTGTTTAACCTGGTTACTTTCCAGATTCCGGTGAACGTTATTCCATACAACTTCGATTGGCAAGTGCACGAATGAACACAGTCACCAACATGCAAATCAAACTTCGGTAATAAATCAACATGAATCAAAAAGTAATCAACCACACTACATCCATTAGGGGATACAAAGTGTAACTACCCTCTTTATCTCCGTCACAAAACCCATTTAAATATTCATATCAAACAAAAACAAAAATCGAGAGTAACGTTTTCCCAAAGTTATTCACAACCATATCTTGAATGACGTAAAAAAAGTCATCCATTTCATACAAATCAAAATCACACACAGTCATATCTTCATGCTCAGATTGCATCTGACCTGTTCGAGCGTTCATATCACCAGTTACAATAAAGTATACATCCTCTTTATCAAACTTTCCAGTAAAGCCTCTTTAATAAAAGTACGCCATCTTTGATAGCCTTATCATTATATAGAGGACCTCCCTCTGGAACAGTATAGCAACCAACAAAAATGATATCTTTATTCACACCAAAAACAGTTTTATCTATTCTTATAACAATTGTATTGTCACAATTTATCTGAATCTCTTTTACATATTTTTCTAACACTTTCTTACTAAAAGGAGCACCCTCCGAGTTTCTTCCCTGAAATGAAAACTTTCTAGCTGAAACATGAAATTTCATATAATCATTGAAGAGCTTTATAGTCAAAGGACGAATCTAAAAAGGTTTCTGTAAGGCAAACAAAATCGAATTTGTTAACATAATGTACAAAAGAAACATCACGTAGTTTTGGAAACAATTTTCAACATTATAACTTAAGAAAGTCCATTGTTGTGGATGGTCTAGCCTGTCCTATTTACCTTTTACAGAGTTTGGGACGCAAGGCTCTAATACCACCCGTACCCTTTCCCCACATAGAGACTTGCTGGACTGGTTAGACAGGTACGCTCGCATGCCACTCTGTCGGGCACAACTCCGCCACGCGCCGTGTGTTCGTCGTTACCGTGACGTCGATCCGTGGAGACACGGGGGGAATCCCGCTACCGACCGTGATCCAATTCGCTGACCTCCGCCTCGAACCGCTCTGCAACCCCCATCTTTACCACTCCGTTGCGATCGGGTGGAGCACGAACAGAGGGTGGAGGAGCGGAAGGAGATGTAAACCCACCACCCTCATGCCATCCTCCCTCTTTGCGCCAACAGGGCGAGAAGCCTGCTGATTAAGCGTCACTCGCACGTGTTGCACCGTCCTTCCCACCGCAGGCCGCTTCAGTGACAGTGGACTGACAGGAGGTCGACCTAATTCGGGGTCGCTCGCTGTCAATAGCACACACGGAATGTTCACTGTCTGCCCGTGAGTGACGTCAGACACCACTTCGCGCTCTCTGGTTGGCTGCTCAGGATTGAAGTCGGAGAGTAGCGGCGTGGCGTCATCTGTTGACACACGGAGGGTTCCCCGCATGTACGCGACAGGGGAACTTCCAGGACTGGACTGCTGGTGGGTTGATCGGGATGGTGAGGCACGCCGATCCCGAGGGAGGGTCCAGCACGCCGATCCTCCAGGAAGGGTCCAGCGCGCCGATCCCCCAGGGAGGGTCCAGACGCGGATCCCCCAGGGAGGGTCCAGCACGCCGATCACCAGGGAGAGTCCAGCACGTCGATCGCCGATGTCTGGCCCGCATGTCGATCCCCATGAGAGGTGCCCGTTGCTGGTCTCGGATCGCAGCCGCGTTGACGAAGTAGCCCGTCCTCCCCTGCTCACGCAGCTCTCTCAGCTCCGTCGTCTGCCTCTGGTAGGTCCTGCGTCGCCCTCAGCCCGTCACGCTCCATGTCCTGCCGTACTGGCCGGTCCTTCATCAGCCGCATGGCGTCACCCCATCTCTGGAACTTGGCGATGATGGGGCGAGGATTGGGGTTGCAGGAGTTGGGTCTGCCAGACGGTGTGCCCTCTCTATCACATCGTCACTCCAGGCATGCTCAGGAATGTAGGTACTGAGCACATTTTTCACGGCGTCAGCACAGTCCTCTTCCTCTCCAGCCCTGTCTCAGGTATGCCGAAAAACTTGATGTTGTTTCGGCGTGAGAAGCCTTCTAGGACGGTCGACTTCCATCTCGAGATCAGACACAGTTTTCAGTAAATAATCTTGCTGAGGTAAAAAGCGATGTGATTTGTTCAGAGTTTTGTTGCACATCCTGTCGCATATCACGACATCACAACATAAGTTGGCGATCGATGACTCATTTCTTCTTGACGACTTTTGAACTGCTTAAGAATGCTCTCCTGACGTTTTTAGAACTTCAGCTTGCGTCTGCATGCTCGCAAGAATGCTATCTAGTTTCTGTTGTAGACTATCTCAGCCGCTGTACTCCCTTGCAAGTCGGATTATTCGTTTGTTTTTCTGAGGACAGCACATGCGTCTTTTAGCCTGGTTAGGCGAAGGTCAGGATTTTCTTCAACATCGCCGCTCAGCTTGACTCGTCTTAACGCGAACACAAACAGCGCGAAGCACAGAGCAGGCAATGACACGCTCGGCAGGTCATCTGTAGTCGGCAGAGAAATTTGATCGTGGGGGGCGAAAAAAAAACAATTCCACAGGTAACTTTTTCGATGAAAGTCCTCTCATCAAATACAGTTCTTGAGTACGGATATCCAGCAGCAGGAAAGGGGAATAAAAGACAGAAACAACAGAATGTTTTACACAGCAAGCCAGGCAGGCCAGAAACAGCAGGCAATCCATGTCAACAACACGTCGGCGACACACACCGCCCCACATCTTTCACGTGCGTACACACTGCCCTTCCCTCTCACCTTGTCAACAAAAATTTTGCCACACTTGACAAATGAAAAAGTCCAATACTGGCCCTCCACTGTCCGGTATCAATCATTTTTTGCACGGTCGTGAGTCAGAAAAACTAAAGAAAGTACTGCACAAATGCTGCTCCACAAGAAGGTCCGAGTCCTCGCTAATTTCTGTCTAAACACTCAGTTGAAGAGCAGCCACAAAAATTTGCTGCGCCATCTTTGGCCGCCGACCTTGACCCCCCCCCCCCCCCCCCGAGAGAGAGAGAGAGAGAGAGAGAGAGAGAGGGGGGGGGGGAGAGAGAGAGAGAGAGAGAGAGAGAGAGAGAGATTTCCGCTACCTTCGTAGGTAAACATAATAATGTGTGTTTCGGGATAGCTGTAGGTGCATGTGTGTGTGTGTGTGTGTGTGTGTGGTGTGTGTGTGTGTGTGTGTGTGTGTGTGTGTGTGGTGTGTGTGAGTTGTGTGCGTGCGTGCGTGCGTGCGTGCATGCCTGTGTGTGTGTGTGTGTGTGTGTGTGTGTGTGTGTGTGTGTGTGTGTGTGTGTGTGTGTGTGTGTGTGTGTGTGTGTTGCGCGCGCGTGCTCATGCAAACGAGCAATTGTCTGTCTCTCAGTCAATATTTTTCGTCAGAAACCGTGTCTCCCGAACACTTATGTTTTATATGGACTGGATGACATCTCTCTCTCTCTCTCTCTCTCTCTCTCTCTCTCTCTCTCTCTCTCTCTCTCTCTCTCTCTCTCTCTCTCTCTCTCCCCCACGAGCAGATGCCTCATCAATCAAAAATCTTTTTTCGACGTGGTATTCTGTCGGTGCGCGTGTGCTGACCCCCATTGTATTGTCAAGAATAAAGTTCTCCAGGAGAGCAGCTTGTTTGGTTTTGTGACAAAAATATGGTCAAAACTTAGTTTTTAACTTGCCTCAAATAAAGTGTTATACGCTGTTGTCATATTATTTGTTTCCCATGTCGGCATGATTTTGTTTTCTTTCCACCCCTATTATTATAACTACCTTTTCTAACTCCCTCTTTTCTCTCTACCTTCTCTCTATCTTTCCTTCCTCTACCCTCCCCCTCTATCAATCATCATCATCATCATCATCATCATCATCATCATCATCATCATCATCAGTCCTTCGAATGAGACTATAAACCGGGGTTCGTGTGTGAACGCACGCATAACCACCTTGCACACACGTAAAAATCCCATCACCAACTTTCGGAAGAGAAGGCCAGTTTGGCCGTTGGTATGGATGACACGTTACACATAGCATGCACCCTGCGTGAGAAATGGAAAGAATGAAGGAAGTGAGGAAAAATGAGTGATCGATATTGAACGATATTGACTGGATGACACGGGAAACGACTGAATGAAGCGCCAGCTGGCAAGCTCTTCAGTCGGCACTACCCAGGTAGGCAGCCCGTTGTGTAAACGAGTGTGTGTGTGTATGTGTGTGTGTGGTGTGTGAACACATGTTAGTGCGAGGTGTTTGAGTGTGTGTTGAGCGCAATGAGTTGATCCCAAGAATTGCGCTATATAAAATCTATAACATTATTATTATTATTATTTCATCATCATCAATTTCTTCTTTTTCCTTCCTTCTCCTCCTCCTCCTCCTCCGTCTTCTTCTTCTTCTTCTTTGTTTTTCTTATTGTTGTTGTTCTTGTTGATGTTGTTGTTCTTCTTCTTGTTCTTCGTCTTCTTCTGTTGAACATGTTTTCATTGTTGTCAAAACAAAAAAAAGAAAACGAACAAATATGCAAAAATATATCCACATCATATATGTATAAACATCAGTGCATCAATTTCAACACATATTGCATTCAAGCACACCCGGTTCTAAGACACACCTATGAATCCAACAAGTGTTCATAAAGATGAAATCAAATGTAGAAATATACATCAATTCAAATATTATGCAAACAAAGAAAGAAAGAAAGAAACAAACAACAACAACAACAACAACAACAACAACAACAACAACAAAGAAACGGGCGGATCACTTTTCACAGACGGGAGAGGCAGACAGTCATAGAGACTAGCAATGGAATGCAAAACAAAGCAAACAAACAAAAAAGAAAGAAAGAAAGAAAGAAAGAAAGAAAGAAAGAAAGAAGAAGAAAGAAAAACAAAAACAAAACAACAACCAAAAAAAAGGAAAAGAAAAAAAAAAAGACACCGAGTGGAATACAATGAACATGGGGAGAGCGTCATTTACTCCATGTTTACTTTCACACCTCAGTAGCAAACTTTCCATTTGCTCTCATTCAAGAAAAAAAAAGTTCATGAACTGTGTGGTGCGTCAGATACATGGACAGTAAGGACAGACCCGCGGTATCAATCATCAAAACCTCTCTCCAGGATGGATGGGTAGAAACTCGGACCGACCGCTGGCCACTGGGCAGCAAGATCCTTGCAGGTTTCATTGAAATATGCGAGGAAACCTTACATGAGGCAGGGAACCGTAAACGGCAAACAATAAACAAGTGCGGTAACTCTTGCTCACATGCTGATATATCCGATTCGTTGTACAAGTTTGTATCTGAAGTGCAGTGTTGTTGTTGTTGTTGTTGTTGCTGTTGTTGTTGTTGTTGTTGTTGTTGTTATTGTTGTTATCTCTCCAAAAATTGATATTTGTAAAAGCTTCTTTCCAATTTGCCACGTGGACAAGTATTGCTTTGGCTAGATCTAGAGTATGATGATGTTGAAAAAAAAATATTTATAATAACAAACTGTGGCATCAAA
>CM031614.1:11583642-11588642 GCA_018398815.1 Conus ventricosus
ATAGAATACAAAAACAGCAGAGCAAGGCACTCACTTGGAATGCCAATGACGGCCAACAAACGGCAGCAGACGCAGTGAACAAGGCCAGAGCGGACGGAAGGGACGCCCAGCCCTGGTGCACGTGATCAATGGCCAAGGACATTACGGTATTGGGGAGCCGCTACTGAGGGACTATCGTGGGGGAGCTATGTACTGTGGTGTTCGTCTGTATAGATGGGGCTTTTTTTTTTCCCGGGCAGCTCGTTGCTGTTTCCGATAATGAGTAACATGGTATCCTCTGTGAATGGGTGGGTCGTCTGTTTGTGGATGAGGTTATCGGTTGCTGAAAATTGTCTGAAAACTTTCTTTTTTAGTCGAAAGGTTTTGGGAATAACGCCCAATTCTTTGCCCTGACCATCACCAAAGATGGACATTACATAGTTGCATTGGTTTTGGGTTTTTCCTCTTGAAAAAGGCCACGTGGCCGAAAATTAGATGATGGTATTGTGATTTTTCTATACTGTTTGGGAATAGTTTTGACACAAAAAAGATCTGAATTAAAAGCATACTACTTGTATCTAAAGGTTTTATTTATATTACAAACAAAGTCTGAGCTTCAAAACGGAGTGACTGACGGCGGCGAATAAAGCAAAATTTACAAAGAGACGGGTTAGTTACCGCAAGGACACAGACAGAGTTCAGGACAAAACAACAAAATCTGATTTAAAGCATACAGCTTATATTTAAGGGTTTATTTACGTGACATCTTTGACCCCCCCCCCCCCCCCCCCCCAAGAAATCTGATTTAAGGCATATTGTTTGTTTCTGAGAATTTCGTTTCTGAGAATTTCGTTTACATTGGTGAAATTGAAATTATGTTTCTGTGTTAGTTCAGTCAACCACCATGGCGCAGCAGCGAGTGTAGCAGACCACAGGCCGGGAGCTCTGGAAACTCGTGGGTCTGAGTGGCGTTGGTCCTGGAATCTCTGGCCACGTGTGCTGCATGCAGCTCCTTTCTATCTGCCCAGGTAACTGAAACTCGGGCCTGTCTACACGCGATATACTGTGAAAGTAAGCGTAGACTATTGCCATGTCGTACAGTCTCTGATTGGAAAAAACCAGACTCTATAACATCATCTTCCTCCTCCTACTCCTCCTCGTCATCAATCGGCATAAAATATCTCAAAGGGGGCCGGAATAGCTCTGTTGGTAGAGCGCCGACTCGTGATCCTGAGGTTGCGAGTTCGAATGTCGGTAACAGGGGGATTTTTCCCTCGGAGTTAACATTGGTTCTGACTCCATTCCCCATACAGTCCTTCAAATGAGACTATAAACCGAGGTTCCGTGTGTGAACGCACGCACAACATCTTGCACACACGTAAAATCCCATCACCAACTTTGGGAAGAGAAGGCCAGTTTTGGCCGTTGGTATGGATGACACGTTACACATAGCATGCACCTTCCCCGAAGCTGGAGTATGGCTGCCTTAATGGCGGGATGAAAAACGGTCATACACACAAAACTCCACTGCCTGTCTATACAGGCAGTGTCCGCAGGAGTATCAGCCTGTTACGCAGAAAGAAAGAAAAAAAAGAGAGAAAGAAAAAGATGTCTCAATTTTATATTTGGCTATTAAATGGCTGATATGAGTGTGACCTTAGTGTTGATTTTGTCTTCACGTCTAAGCTCTTGGTGAATTAATTGAGGTGGACACATTAGACCAGTTGGTAGAGACCGTCGCTGGACGGACGTGGTGGCGCCCTGAAGATCAGCCTTTCACTCACGCTGACTCCACGAACGAACAGTCATGGCCGTCAGACATGGATTTAGTAGGTGCTGCGTACGTTGATTCAGAATGCACTACTGAACACCGCAAAATGAACGTTGAATGAGAATGCCACTACTGAACACCGTAGATGTGGCTCAACACCATGTAGTATGTCCTGGGTATGTTGAATCAGAATGCCACAACTGAACACCGCAGATGAACGTTGAATGAGAATGCCACTACTGAACACCGCAGATGTACGTTGAATCGGAATGCCACTACTGAACACCGCAGATGTACGTTGAATCGAATGCCACTACTGAACACCGCAGATGTACGTTGAATCGAATGCCACTACCCGAACACCGCAGATTGTACGTTGAATCAGGGAAAGCCACTACTGAACACCGGCAGATGTGTCTGAAACCCCAGTTTTAATCGGAATGCCACTACTGAACACCGCAGATTGTACGTTTTAATCAGAATGCCACTACTGAACACCGCAAATGTCGTACGTTGAATCAGAATGCCACTACTGAACACCGCAGATGTCGTACGTTGAATCAGAATGCCACTACTGAACACCGCAGATGTCGTACGTTGAATCAGAATGCCACTACCCGAACACCGCAAGATGTCGTACGTTGAATCAGATTGCCACTACCTGAACACCGCAGATGTCGTACGTTGAATCAGAATGCCACTACTGAACACCGCAGATGTCGTACGTTGAATCAGAATGCCACTCCTGAACACCGCAGATGTCGTACGTTGAATCAGAAATTTCCACTCCTGAACACCGCAGATGTCGTACGTTGAATCAGAATGCCACTACTGAACACCGCAGATGTGCGTTATCAAACATCCCAACACCGCAGATGTGTGTTGGTCAGAATGCTCACTGAAAAGAGATTGACGTTATTGCCACAACCCGAACATGCAAGTGCCTAACTAGCGGCGGGTGGTCAGTGTTTAAATTTGGGGGACTGGTTGGGTGGCTGGTCAGGGAAAGAGGGCGTGGAAGTAGAGCCATTGAAGTGGCATTGAAGATGAAACACCCTCACACACATAAACCCATCCCCCCCCTCCACACACAAAACCCAACCAAAGGGAACCAAATCCAAACCAAAGTCGTACACTAAAATACTACAAGTTTGTTTAGATATATGATAGCACGAAACTTACAAATTACCACACATACATTAGTGCACGCACACACACACACTATTTTTGCATCTTACACACACGCACGTTCTCCAATCCCCCCCCCCCCCCCCCCGCAACTCTTTTTCCCTATATCTTACCAAATCTTCCCCCGTCCCTGCTCCTCCTCCTCCTCCCCCTTGCCACCCATTCACCCACCCATCCACTTCCACACACACCCACCTTCCACACACACCCACCTTCCACACACACCCACCTTCCACACACACCCACCTTCCACACACACCCACCTTCCACACACACCCACCTTCCACACACACCCACCTTCCACACACACCCACCTTCCACACACACCCACCTTCCACACACACCCACCTTCCACACACACCCACCTTCCACACACACCCACCTTCCACACACACCCACCTTCCACACACACCCACCTTCCACACACACCCACCTTCCACACCCACCCACCTTCCACACACACCCACCTTCCCCCACACCACCCACCTTCCACACACACCCACCTTCCACACACACCCACCTTCCACACACACCCACCTTCCACACACACCCACCTTCCACACACACCCACCTTCCACACACACACGTTATGAAATATAATGTGGCATCAGCCGACACCACACACACCCACCTTCCACACACACCCACTTCCCACACACACGTTATGAAATATAATGTGGCATCACCGACACACACACACCCACCTTCCACACACACCCACCTTCCACACACACCACCTTCCACACACACACACACCTTCCCACACCCACCTTCCAACACACCACCTTCCACACCCCACCTCCACACCACCCACCTTCCACACACACCCACCTTCCACACACACCCACCTTCCACACACACACGTTATGAAATATAATGTGGCATCAGCCGACACCACACACACCCACCTTCCACACACACACGTTATGAAATATAATGTGGCATCAGCCGACACCACACACACCCACCTTCCACACACACACGTTATGAAATATAATGTGGCATCGCGACACCACACACACCCACCTTCCACACACACACGTTATGAAATATAATGTGGCATCAGCCGACACCACACACACCCACCTTCCACACACACACACACACACATTATATAATATATTATGGCATTAGTCGACACCAGGGTCTTTTATGCAGTTGTTGAATATGTTATGGGCTCCTGCGGGGTGGGGAGAAGAGGGGGGGGGGGGGAAGAGACTTGGACCACACGATCGAGTTTCCACTTACCACACGTGTTGACTGTCGCTGAAATGTCTTCCTCGATACCTGCAGTATCTGTGACTCTCGGCCTGGCTTACACCAGCAAGGTGGGGGGGGGGTGGGGGGGGGGGGGGGGGGGCATAAGGAATAAAAGAGAGACTTACCGCTGTATTAGATAATCATAGGATCAACCTGGAACCCCAAAGCCCCCATAGTCATTGTCATCAGCCTCTGAATGAGGGGAACAATGTGATGCTGAGGCCCATCCTGGTCTGTCTGCTCTCACTGCGTCGATTGCCCTCGGCCTTTCCCCCTCTTTTACTCCCCCCCCCACCCCCTCCTCCCTCCCCCACCCTGCCCCTTAACCATCTTCGTCATTCCTCACCCTTTGCTGATCCATGTCTGCACTGTGTACAGAAGCCTTGATGGTACGTAATACCTAGGTGAAAACCATCCTTGATGGTACGTAATACCTAGGTGAAAACCGTCCTTGATGGTAATACCTAGATGAAAACCGTCCTTGATGGTAATGCCTAGGTGAAAACCGTCCTTGATGGTAATACCTAGGTGAAAACCGTCCTTGATGGTACGTTATAGCTAGGTGAAAACCGTCCTTGATGGTAATAGCTAGGTGAAAACCGTCCTTGATGGTAATACCTAGGTGAAAACCGTCCTTGATGGTAATAGCTAGGTGTAAACCGTCCTTGATGGTAATACCTAGGTGAAAACCGTCCTTGATGGTAATACTTAGGTGAAAACCGTCCTTGATGGTACGTAATACCTAGGTGAAACCGTCCTTGATGGTAAACCTAGGTGAAAACCGTCCTTGATGGTACGTAAT
>CM031614.1:11593642-11608642 GCA_018398815.1 Conus ventricosus
CAATACGAAAGCAAAGCACCATGTCTACCATTATTAATCACCTCAATAGCTAACTCGTTGATAAACAAAGAAAACAAAATAGGGCTGCATGCATCTCCTTGTTTGACTCCTCTCGAACAATTGATATAGTCAGAAATATTCGCTCCACAACGAACCCTTGTTCTTACTTTATCATACATACTTCTAACACATTTATAGAGTTTACCTTTAACACCATTTTTAAGTAAAACAGGCCAGAGAAGATTTCTATTAATGGAGTCAAAAGCTTTTTCAAAGTCTATGAAAGCTACGTATAATTTCCTATAAAGAAAATTGTTTCTGCACCAGTGCGAGCAAAGTAAACATATGGTCAATAGTGGAATAACCCTTTTTAAATCCTGCTTGATGATCACCTGTGATGTTATTTTCTTCTATCCATTCCTGCAGTCTATGGTTAATAATGATTCCAAACAGTTTACTACTAATGTCACTGAGGGAAATCCCTCGTAAATGCTGGGCTTATTTACGTCACCCTTCTTGTAGAACGGCAGCATAACTGATTCAGTCCAGTTTTCCGGAAATATACCACTATCAAATAATTTATTAAACAATTTCAGAAGAAGTTTACCACCTGGTCAGACGAATGTTTATATAATTTACCAATGATACCGTCAGGACCGGCTGCCTATACGATTTTTCAGTTTCTTAATGCTAACAATACTCTTCTTGAGTGATTGGCGGTTCATATAGCCATCATCGTTCACATCAATCACTTCTTCGATTGGTGTTTGTCAACATTTATATCTAATAACGTTGGAAATATTGAAACCATACATCAATAGTAATATTGTTTCTGAGCTGTTTTCGTTTGAATGAAACTCTGTGAATGGTATCCCAGAACTCCTTTTGACATTTTATAGATGATACAAGTTTATTCAGTAAAGACTTATTGACTGTTTCTCTTTCCTCTGTAACAGATTCTTGTACTCTCGCCTAGCGATTGAATAAGCGTTCCTGTCTTCTATTTTCAAGAGCGACGACTAATTCGTAATAATCTCCTAGCAGTTCTTTTGCTAGCAACACACTCATTATCATACCAATCGCTGAATGTTTTACTGCTATCCCAAACATGCACCTCTTCATGCAATCAGCACTTTCTTTTATGCAAGCATTAAACAAATCTAGCGCGCGATTATGTCCACATCTAACAAGTATATTGCCGCTTCTAGTTTTGTTTGGGTTTCAGTACTACATAACGTCTCTAGAAACAAACCAGCGTTCACATCGTTCCATACCAATTTTCTATGACACGTTTCTGTACTTGATTATTGTCATGCACAATACCTCTTTAGAAAAGTAACATGTAGTGACACAGGCAAATGATCAGAGTCAATGCGTTCCAAGACATTCAATGTACATGAATCATACAAACGAGCAAAAAGATCACAAGAAATAGAAATAATCGTACAACACTGCATCCTGAGTCGGAAAAGTATGTATAGCGACCTTCAAGGTCACCCTTACATGCCCCATTAAGAATAGGTATCCGTATTCGTATATCCGTCTCTCTCTCTGTCTGTCTGTTGTTTGTCTCAGAGAGAGAGAGAGAGAGAGAGAGAGAGAGAGAGAGAGAGAGAGAGAGAGAGGAGAAGAGAGAGAGAGAGAGAGAGAGAGAGACCGACAGACAGACAGACAGACAGACATATGTATACAATTGAATGTATTCAAACGGCAGTCACAACTATTTTTTCCAACTGTTTTTAAGCGATATGGAATGACTAGCAGATTGTTTGTGGTTGTGAGTGTTACAGATTGTTTGTGGCTGTGAGTGTTACAGATTGTTTGTGGCTGTGAGTGTACAGATTGTTGAGTGTTACAGTGGCTGTGATGTTACAGATTGTTTGTGGTTGTGAGTGTTACAGATGTTTGTGGCTGTGAGTGTTACAGATTGTTTGTGCTGTGAGTGTTACAGATTGTTGAGTGTTACAGGGCTGTGAGTGTTACAGATTGTTTGTGGTTGTGAGTGTTACAGATTGTTTGTGGCTGTGAGTGTTACAGATTGTTTGTGGCTGTGAGTGTTACAGATTGTTTGTGACTGTGAGTGTTACAGATTGTTTGTGGTTGTGAGTGTTGCAGATTGTTTGTGGTTGTGAGTGTTTACAGATTGTTTATGGCTGTGAGTGTTACAGATTGTTTGTGGCTGTGAGTGTTACAGCAGGAATGTGAGACAGGTTGTGCTGTGAAACTGCACCCTTCAGCAGTTCAGAGACGATGTGGTGTTTAATTCATCATTAAGTTCCTCACTGTACCCTTCAGCAGTTCAGAGACGATGTGGTGTTTAATTTATCATTAAGTTCCTCACGAGGTGCCTGTCTTTGTCCTTTTTACACGCATCAACAAGGAATCTGCAAATCTTGCAGATTTGGGTTACATCGAGTTTTTCATGCGGTCCTTCAATATTGTGGGGTAGTAAAAAAAAAAAAAAAAAAAGGAAATGAAGCGGACCTGGGGGGGGGGGGGGGAGAGAAAACTATATCAGTGACAGGTTTTAAACTGGATTCCCACCCCACCCCCCTTCTTCCCTATCAGTTTTTGTGTAAGGATATTTGTTTTTTATTGATCTTGCTTCCATGAAAAAAAAAGGATACCGTTTCTGGCCATAACAGTACTGCGGAACTCTGCACTTTTTTGTATGAAGAGTTCTCTTCGTTCTCCCGCCACTGCCGCAGCCGTTGCCGATGACAATGAGACACGGCTGAACCGAAACTCTTCTGGAGTAACTGGTCTGGTCTTGCAATGGAAGATCATTTCCCAGACTTCATAGTAACAGGTCTAGGTCTTGCAATAACAGATCATTTCCCAGACTTCATAGTAAGAGGTCTAGGTCTTGCCATGAAAGATCATTTCCCAGACTTCATAGTAACAGGTCAGGTCTTGCCATGAAAGATCATTTCCCAGACTTCATAGGCTGTTCTTATGAAATCAGGAGTGTTCAGGACAGCAACATTCAGCACTCTCATATCTCCATTTTATAAACTTTTTTTTTCAAAGGCAGAATCAAGAATCCCTCTGAGAAAACGGAGTCTGTAACTAATCCCGACGTACTTTGGCGCTTTATAACAACACTGCCTGTTTTCTTTTACTTTCCTTTTTTTTTTTTTTTTTTTTTTTGGAAAGGGGGGGGGGGGGGGGGGGTCTCAAAACGAATATACCTCTTTAGCAGAAAGTTCTGTATCACATGCGATCATCGGGATTTACGAGATTTTCTGTTTCATGTTTTAATAAGAGCAAGAATGACAATGATTACAAAAAAAATAAGCGAAACTGCTAAAGAAAAACAAAACCAGACTGTTAAATCTGTGAGTGACTTATCACGTCAGATTCTGCCTCATTTATTTTTTGTTGTTGTGTTTATAGATATATAATGTGGAGGGCACATACAAAAAGAACAAGAATAGCACTAACAATATTTAAACAATAAATCAAATATAATGCATTTTTAGATTCTTGGTATATACATGGGAAAGAACAAAGATATCATATAATGAGCTTAATGATTAGTTATATATCATTTCCCTTTTGGCTATTGTACAATACAAATTTACAGTACAAACGGAAAATTCGTCTGTTTCGTAGTCCTGTAATAGCCACTCACAGCCACAAACAATTACTGGTCATTCCTTTAGTAGAATATTTTTGAACGGTTGTGATTGGCAACGTAACAGTGCGCGTTAGTGTGTATTTGTAATTTCTGCACCGAATGTCTAAGAAATTCCAGCACAAAGTTTTTTTGTTTTTTTTTGTAAAACCTCTCCTTTCCCTTCATCTTTCCCCTGCCTCCCCCCCCCCCCCCCCCCCCCCACCCTCTCCCCGCGCTCTCTTCAATTGTTTTTCTTCTTTTCTTCCCTCTTTACTGCCCTGCCCCCCCCCCCCCCCCTTTTTCCCCCTTTCTCTACCCCCAGAGAACAGTAATATGCCGCTTCTAACTCACTTCCGCCCTCAAACCAGTTTTCGGGGCGAAGTGCCCTAGAATCAGCATATTACTGTTCTCTGACAAGTAAGACGTCAATAACCAAAAAAAAACGATTATCTACAAACAAACATACTGTGCAGGTTATCCGTTTTTTAATACTAATTTACTAAACTTTTCAGATTTAGTTTTTGTTTAATCCTATGTTTTTTCTTGGTCGTTTTCAATAACATCATTTTTCCGCGCAAACATCTCAAATGAGTCTCTGTCTTTCATGTGAAATAACACTACAGTCTTTAACTGTTCTCTAAAGTCTTTTAAAACTGAGTTATATTTCTGACATAAAATCCACACACTTATCCGAGCATGTCTTCCGCTGAAAGCTAGTTTTGACAAAGTGTTTCTCTTTTAACTATGTCTCTTTCTGCCGAACAGTCATCTATAATAAATAGTGTCTGCGTTCCTTCAAACAGTCTATAAAACTGTTCTAAACACTCACTCAGTTTATTGCTGGGATTAACTAAATATATGTCATCATCTGTCCATATAAACCTTCTATCATGATATGCTTTGTTCCATTTAAGTGTTGGACAGAAAACCACAATATGATTAAAATTATAGCGATAAACTGTTTGTAATAGGTCTAGGACAAATATTGTTTTTTCCACAACCAGTCTGCCCACAAATCAATGAGCAATGAGGAGTTTTTTGTCATAAAGTTTAACTGCTCCATAGTTTTATAGCAGAATTTAATCTAATCCAGTTATTATTTTTATCATACTCTCTGTCAAAACTTGTTCAGTATAATAAAACCCTACGAGCCTAAATGTGTAAGATTAATCCAATTCAGTTCTGTAAGATTGTTTCTATTTAAGTCAACATTGATTTTGTTGCTTGTTGTTAGATCTTAATATCCTCGCCATTGTGAAGAACGACGATGGTAACGTTAAGACGTTTAACGTCTAAGTTTTGCCAGCTAATATTAATTCCTTTTTATAAGGTCATCACTAACGCCCACAACCCCATCCCTCTCCACATCTTTAAAGACAGAAATTTCAAATATCATTGTGAACGTGTCTCCTAATTTTCTGCTTGGAAAGAACTGTAATTTTGTAGAAGCTTTTTTTACAACTGTTTCTTTTCTGTGGAGGATGTACTGTTTTTTCCCATACGGCGTTATTTCAATTTCTTTCCGAATATTGTCGTCCGGCAATAAGACTTACATGTAAAGGGCCAGAGTTGAATGCTTTCTGAAACTTTTTGACGGCTAAAATATGTAAATGGGCTTATGAATTCAAATTTTATTTCCCATTCTAAATATGGTTCTAAGTGCCATTTAAGGTCAGGTTTTCGAACTATTTTATATTCATACTGGCCAACATTATTTGCCTCTAGATTGCGCAGTTGTTCTAGTTTAGGAAACTTTTTGCTGTCGCCAACCTCTTTGCGTTTAAATCACCATCTTTAGTGTACTCAAAACCATACAAAGCGCCTATCTCACCGTTTTGGTTCAAAGTCCGCAACATCTGCAAGGTCTTTTAATTCTAAGGTTATACACCTTACAGGCGCTAATGTAACTCCTGATTCTTCTGGCCCACGTGACATTATTTTTTAGTAACGTATTATTTTATTTCCAAAACAATGTGCAGGTTATCACATTTCACAACTTTCCCCCGCTTTTGTCTTTGATTTTTATATTAAATGATCCGACCCTCCCACAAACTAATCTTTTAAACTGTAAATTAGGGAATTGTATAATTTCATAATCGCAATATGCAGCTTTCCCTGATGGAAGAGCTCTTAAAACAGTTGAGGGCCTTCCATCATATAAGTTTTCATCAGTGCTCAGCTCATCCAAATGAACATAGAGTAATGAATGTAATGCGAGATCGAGCGATTTTCTCCCTCATAAGTAGTTTTGTTTGACGTAACTCTAAAACTATGAATGCCCGATTGGCAGTTGTAAAGCCTAACATTTTAGCTAGCTCTTTATCAAAATAGTACTCTACTTCTCTTCTCAGGTTTGAAGGTCACATTGTTTTCAATTCGCATTGTTAATTGAGAGCATGCGAATTACTCATTGCTTCTTTTAGCGAGCAAAACCCGTAATAACCATCAGTATGTTAATGGCAATAATTGGCCCTTTTTATTTTTTTTTTAAATTTTTTTTTTTTTATGCTGCTGCTGCCTGTTTTGAAAGACTTTGGTTCATACATACACATTATATACCGCTTAAAGTTGGAAAAGACCCAATCAGTTTGGACTGTCCAGCGCGCATGCAACTCATAACGAAACAGTCCAAATTTGTCAGAATATTGGTACAAAGCGTTTTGACTTATGGTTTAGTGTCGTTCCTTACTGCAAGTAAATGTGATTGCGGATAATGTACTTGTGTTCGTGTGTGCTTGCGTGCTGTGTGTGGTGTGTGTGTGTTGTGTGTGTGTGTTGTGTGTTTGTTTATGTGTGTGTGTGTGTGGTGTGTGTGGTGTGTTGTGTGTGTTTGTGTTGTTGGTGTTGTGTGTGTGTGTGTGTGGATTATTTACCGATCGGTTATTTTTGTTTATATGCACTTCCTTATGAATTGACAATGCTTAAACATATTAAGTTTAGTATCCGTATTCTATATCCGTCTCTCTCTCTGTCTGTCTGGTTGTTTGACTCAAGAATTCCCGATCAGATTCAGATATGTAGTCCATTTTAGGCCTTAGCCCCAGAATGAAGGGTATGTGAACAAGTAAAGACATATTCATAAGCAATCATATGATAGCATCAAAAGAAATAATCGTTGTCACATATTCAAGAAGAAACAATTTCTCTATTTAAAGGCTTTGTTCAGAAACAAACGAAAAGTTTGACAATTTTCAGCGGAAGGGATGAAAAAGCAAATTTAGCTTAAACAAAGATGGCTGTCTATAATATTTGGCTTAATAAACATGCTCAGGAGGCTTCTAAGAGCTTGGACAGCACAGACAAAATGTAGTTCTGTTTCCTCCCTTATTCGCTACACAGAGGAACAAATTAAATCCACAAGTACTACACGATCGATATCTAAAAATATGCAAAGCAATGCGATATTCCCTAATCAGAATTTTGCTGCACATCTTAAATGTCTATCAAATCTATGTTCTAAGGATGTCTTCAAGTCATAGAACATGAGAAATTCCTATACCAAATCAAACCTTCACTATTTGAATATGGACAACCACTTGCCATCTGCAATCAACCCAATCGCTGACGAAAAAGATGTAAAAAAACTTTTATAATATTTTCAACTCCCTGGTTCAACCAACGAATCCAAATCTCGTATACAAACAACAAGCCGCAACTTTGGTTATTACCCAATAATTTTTCCCCTTTTGTATCTAGTGACACAACAAGTGTAATGCTTTACGTGGTAATCTAAATCTTCCATGTTAATGCCATTTCAGCCATAACGAACACATTTAATCGGCAGCAAGCAATATAATTAGGAACGACCAGTTTTCGCCATAAAGAATCATTTGAGTACGTCTGTCAACACCCGGGGGCCAGGAACTTCTTCAAAGCAAAAACATGAACCGTCACAAATTAATAGCCGCTTTTTCCAATCCCCATAACTAAGAACCATATTGCAGCACGATCGGCTGAACCTGGGTGTCCAAAGAGTTTGATAAATAACGTGAAAGAAGAATTATTTAAGTATATAACTTCTCATAATAACAAATCAAAACATTTTGCCTTACTAACAAATCCTGCATGCACCTACGAAACTCAAACTGTGGAAATATATACCCAAATACCTGGGAAGCATTGACAACTGGCCATAAGACGGTCTTTATACAACACCGTTTCACGAGCACTTAGAATCCTCCTTACGGAATACTAATGATATTGCTTTTTCCATATTAACTTTTAACTGCAAGATCAGCTGCACGTTGTAAACTATTCAGTGAGGTTGGTAGACCTATACTTTCTGATATCAAAATAACATCATCAGCCAACAACAGAATAAACAATTCAAAAGCATCATCGAAAGCAAAGCTACCATGTCGACCATTATAATCACCTCAATAGCAACTCGTGATATACAAGAAAACAAAATAGGCTGCAATGCAGCTCCTTGTTTGTCTACCTCTCGATAACAATTGATATAGTCAAAATATCGCTCCACAACGAACCTCTTGAAGCGTACTTTATCATACAAAACTTCTAACACATGATAGAGTGTACCTTTAACACCATTTTTAATTAAAACAGGCTCAGAGAAGAGTTCTATTAATGGATTGCAAAAGCTTTTCCAAGTCTAGAAAGCTACGTATAATTTCCTATAAAAGAAAATTGTTCTCACTGTGCGAGCAAATAAACAAATGGTCAACAGTGATTACCCTTTTTAAATCCTCTTGATGATCACCTGTGATGTTATTTCTTCTATCCTATTCCTGGCATCTATGGTTAATAATGATTCCAACAGTTTTCTACTAATGTCACGAGGGAAATCCCTCGTAATTGCTGGGCTTAGTACGTCACCCTTCGGGTAGAACGCAGCATAAAACTGATTCATCCAGTTTTTCCGGAATATACACTAATCAAATAATTGTTTACACAATTTCAAAGAAGTTTACCACCGGGTTAAAGACAATGTTTATATAATTACCATGTATACCGTCCAGGTCCGGCTGCCTTACGATTTTTCAGTTGTCTTAATCTAACAATACTTCTCTTGAGTGATTGGCCGTTCATATACCATCATCGTTCACACAATATCAATCAATTCTTCGATTGTGTGTTGTCAACATTTATATCTAATAACGTTGGAAATATTGAAACCAACATCAATAGGAATATTGTTTCTGAGCTGTTTGCGTTTGAAATGAAACACTTCTGGGAATGTATCCCAGAACTCCTTTTGACATTTTAGAGATTTACAAGTTTATTCATAAGACTTATTGAACTGTTTCTCTTCTCCCTCTGTAATCAGATTCTTGACTCTCGCCTACGATTGAATCTGCGTTCTGTCTTCTATTTTCAATGAGCGACGACTAATTCGTAATAATCTCCTAGAAGTTCTTTTGCTAGCAACACACGCAATATCATACAATCGCTGAATAGTTTTACTGCTATCCAAACTATGCAACCTCTACATGCATATCAGCACGGTCTTTTATCAAGCATTAAACAAATCTAGCGCGCGATTTATGTCCACATCTAACAAGTATATTGCCCATCTAGTTTTGTTTGGGTTTCATACTACATAACCTCCTAGAAACAAACCAGCTTGCACATCGTCCATACCAGATTTCATGACCGTTTTCTGTACGTGATTATTGTCATGGCACATACCTTCTTTTAGAAAAGTAACATTATTACACCAGCAAATGATCAGAGTCAAAAAGCGTTTTCCAAGAACCTTCAATACATGAATCATACAAAACGACAAAAGATCACAAGAAAATATGAAATACTCGTCACACTAGCTCCTATCGGAAAAGTATGTATAAAGCGACCTTCAAGGTCCACCCTTACATGCCCATTAAGAATAGTTATCCTATTCGATATCCGTCTCTCCTCTGTCCTATGTCTGTTTTTTGGGCTCAAGAGAGAGAGAGAAGAGAAGGAGAGAGAGAGAGAGAGAGAGAGAAGAAGAGAGAGAGAGAAGAGAGAGAAGAGACCGACAGACAGACAGACCAAGACAGCCAAATGTATACAATTGAATGTATTCAAACGGCATCCACAACTATTTTTCCAACTTTTGAGCGATATGTATGACTAGCAATTGGTTGTGGTGTAGTGTCACAAGATTGTTTGTGGCGTGAGTGTTCAGAGTGTTTGTGGCTGGAGGTGTTTACAGATTGTTGAGTGTTACATTGGCTGTGAGTATACAGATTGTTTGTGGTTGTAGTGTTACAGATTGGTTTGAGGCTTGTGAGTGTACAATGGTTTGTGGCTGTGAGTGTTAACAGATTGTTGATGTTACAGTGCTGTGAGTGACAGATTTGTTGTAGTTGTGAGTGTTCAGAGGGTTTGGGCTGTGAGTGGTTACAGTTGTTTGTGGCTGTGAGTGTTACAGATTGTTTGTGACGTGATGTTACAGATTGTTTTGGTTTGAGTGTGTTTCAGATTGTGTGTGGTTGGTAGTGTTACAGATTGTTTTATGGCTTAGGTTTTACAGATTTTTGTGGCTGTGATGTTACCAGCAGGAATGTGAGACGAGTTGTCTGTGAAACTGCCACCATTTCAGCAGTTCAGAGACGATGTGTGTTTATTTCATCTTAAGTTCTCACTTACCCATCAGCAGTCATAGACGATGTGTGTTTAATTATCATAAGTTCCCTCACGAGGTGCTCCGTCTTTGTCCTTTTTACACGCAAATCAACACGGAATCTGCAAATCTTGCAATTTGGTACATCGCGTTTTTCATTGCGGTCCTTCAATATTGTGGGATAAAAAAAAAAAAAAAAAAAAAGAAATGAAGCGGACACTGGGGGGGGGGGAGAGAAAACTAATCAGTGACAGGTTTTATAAACTGGATTTTCCCCCCCCCAACCCCCCTTCGTCCCTATCAAGTTTTTGTGTAGGATATTTGTTTTTATTGATTTTGCTTCCATGAAAAAAAAAAGGATCCGTTCTGCCAAACAGTACGGCGGAATCTCTGCACTGGTGGTTTATAAGATTCTCTTCGTTCTCCCTGCCTCTGCCGCAGCCGTTTGCCGAGACATGATGACACGCTGAACCGAAACTCTTCTTGGAGTAACTGGCTAGGTCTGCAATGGAAGATCATTTCCCAGACTTCATAGTAACAGGTCTAGGTCTTGCAATAACAGATTCATTCCCAGACTTCATAGTATGAGGTCTAGTCTTGCCATAAAAGATCATTTCCCAGACTTTCATAGTAAACAGGTCTAGGCTTGCCATGAAGATCATTTCCCAGACTTCATAGCTGTTTCTTATGGAAATCAGGAGTGTTCAGACAGGCAACATGCAGCACTCTCAATAGTGCAACCATTGTTTAAAAAACCTGATATGTTTTTTTTCATAGCAAATCAAGAATCCCTCTGAGAAAACGGAGTCTGTAACTAATCCCACGTACTTTGGCGCGTTTATCACAACACTCCTGTTTCTTTTACTTTCCTTTTTTTTTTTTTTTTTTTTTTGGAAAAGGGGGGGGGGGGGGTCTCAAAAAACGAATATACCGCTTTAGCAGAAAGTTCCTGTATCACCTGCGATAATCGGGATGTACGAGAGAGTTTCTGTTTCATGTTGAATAAGACAAGAATGACTATGAATACAAAAAAAAAGCGAAACCTGCTAAAGAAAACAAAGACCAACATGTTTAAATCTGTGAGTGCGACTTTTCAACGTCAATTCGGCTCTCATTTATTTTTTGTTGTTGGTTTTATAGAGATATAATGTGGAGGGCACATACAAAAAGACCAAAAATAGCACTACAATATTTAAAAACAATAATCAAAATATAATGCATTTTTAGATTCTTGGCTATATACATGGAAAGAACAAAGATATCATATAATGAAAAGGGCTTAATATTAGTTATATATCATTCCCTTGTTGGCGATTGGTACAATACAAATTTACAGTAACAAAACGGAAAATTCGTCTGTTTTTCGTAGTCCTGTTAATAGCCACTCCACCACCAACAATTGACGCGGTCATCCTTTAGTAAATATTTTGAACGTTGGGATTGGCAACGTAAACATGCCGTTAGTGTGTATTTGTAATTTCGCACCGATGTCTAACAAAAATTCCAGGCTCAAAGTTTTTTTTTTTTTGTAAAACATCTCCTTTCCCTTCATCTTTTCCCCTGCCTCCCCCCCCCCCCCCCCCACCCCCCTCTCCCCGCTCTCTCGCAATGTTTTGTTCTTCTTTTCTTCCCTCTTTACTTGCTCCTGAGGGCCCCCCCCCCCCCCCCCTTTTCCCCCTTTCTCTACCCCCAGAGAACAGTAATAATGCCGCGTCTAACTCACTTCCGCCCTCAAACCAGTTTCGGGCGAAAGTGCACTAGAATCAGCCATATTACTGTTCTCTGACAAGTAAGACGTCAATAACCAATAAATAACGATTTATCGACAAACAAACATACTGTGCAGGGTTTGCCGTGTTTAAGAACGAATTGTACTAATCTGTGTCAGATTTGTTTGTTGTTTAATCCGAGGTTTGTTTCTTGGTCGTGTTTCAATAACATCATTTCGCGCAAACATGCTTCAAATGATCTCTGTCTTTCATGTGACAATAACTCTACAGTCTTTAACTGTTGCTCGAAAGGCTTGTAAAACTGAGTTAATATTTCTGACATAAAAATCCACTCACTTATCCGAGCATGGCGTCCGCGGAAACTAGTTTTGACAAAGGTGGCCTTTGTTAGACTATGCTCCTTTCTGCCGAACAGTCATCTATAATAAATAGTGGCTGCCCCCACCCGATCCTTCAAACGTCTATAAAACTGTTCTAAACACTCACTCAGTTTAGGGGCCGTGGGGGGAATTAACGAAATATAGTCATCAACGGTCCGATAAACCGTCGATCATGAGATCTTTGTTCCATTGAAGTGTTGACAAAAACCACAATAGATTAAAATACAGCGATAAACGTTGTGTAAAGGTCTAGACAAAATTGTGTTTCCACAACCAGGCTGCCCACAAATTCATGAGCAATGAGATTTTTGGCCATTAAAGTTGTAACTCTCCATATTTTATAGGCAAATTTAATCTATCCTGTTATTAGTTTTATCATACTCTCCTGTCAAAACTTGTTCAATATAATATAAACCCTACAGGCCTAAATGTGTAAATTAATCCAATTCAGTTACTGGTAAGATTTTTTCTAGTTAATCCAACAGTATTTTGTTGCTTGGTTGTAATGACTTAATATCCTCGCCTGTGAAGAACGACGAGGGTAACGTAAACGTTTAACGTCTAAATTTGCCAGCTTATATTAAGGCCTTTTATAAGGTCATCACTAACGCCCACAACCCCATCCCTCTCCTCATCTTTAAAGACAGAAATGTCAAATATCATTGTGAACGTGTCTCCTAATTTTCTGCTTGAAAGATACTGTAATGTTGTAGAAGCTTTTTTTACAACTGTTTCTATTTCGTAGGATGTACTGTTTTTTTCCCATACGGCGTTATTTTCATTCTTCCCAATATTGTCGTCCGCATAAGACTTACATGTAAGCCAGAGTTAATGCTTTTCGAAACTGTTGGGGGACCGAAAATATTAAATGCTTATAATTCAAATTTTAATTCCCATTCTAAAGATGTTCTAATGCCATTAAGTCAGTTTTCGAACTATTTTTAAGATTCATACTGGCCAACATTCTTTGCCCTCTAGATTGCGCCAGTTGTCTAGTTATGAAACTTTTGCGGTCGCCTACCTTTGTCTTGCGTTATAATCACCATCGTTATTTACTCAAAACCATACAAAAGCGCCTATCTCACCGTTTTGTTTCAAAGCCGCAACATCTGCAAGGGCTTTTAATTTCTAGGTTAACACCTTACGGCGCCTAATGGTTACTCCTGTCTTCTGGCCCACGTGACATTATTTTTTTAGTAACGGATTATTTTATTTCCAAACAATGTCAGTTCTCACATTTCACAACTTTCCCCGCATTGGTCTTGATTTTAATTAATGGATCCGACCCTCCCTCACACTAATCTTTTAACTGATAAATTAGGAAGGGTAAATTTCAAAGCCAATATGCACTTTCCCTGATGGAAGACTCTTAAAACAGTTAGGCCTTCCATCATAAAGTTTGCTCAATCAGTGCTCAGCTCATCCAAATGAACAATAGAGGAATGAATTGTAAAAAAATGCAATCGAGCATTTCTCCCTCATAGTAGTTTTGTTTGACGTAACGCTAAAACCTATGAATGGGCCCGATTGGCATTGTAACCTAACATTTTAGCTACTCTATCAAAATAGTACTCTACTTCTTCTCTTCAGGTTTGAAGGTCAACATGTTTTTGCAGATTCGCATGTTAAGTTTGAGAGCAATGTCGAAGTTACTCATTGCTTCTTTTAGCGAGCAAAACCCGTAATAACCATCAGTCTGGTTAACTGGCTACTTAATTGCCTCTATTATTAATTTTTTTAATCTTATTATTCTCCTTGGCTTTGCTTATATTAAACCATACGACGTGTAAATATTTCATGACGCACCGTTCTGGTTCCGCATCTTTATTAATAGCATTTCTAAAAAACGAAGGGCGGTCTTGATTGTTATTGTTACAACATTTTTTTAAACAAATTAAAATTAGCATTCAAATATTACCTGATGCCAAATATTCTGTTGTGGCCGCAACTACAATCTTTAAAAATATAACAACTGACACCCCTCGACATTCGGTGGACCCCAGACTGACCCCCCCCCAAAAAAAAACCTGTCATAAAAAGGTACGTACTCCATTAAACAATATCTTAACCCCCCTGTTAAAAAAGACTACATCGCAAAAGTTGTGGTTCCAGTCTCCGGGCAGTTTTATCAGAACCTTTAAACTTTGCTGTGTTTTTGACATCAACTGGTGTGGAGTGTCGTAAGCTATCACTTAAATCAACCTAATCCTTTGGTCAGTCAGTGTATAGATGTCATTTCTAGTACACCTTCAGACGTATTTTGACCGGAACTGCAACACCAATTACCAAATGACAAACCGTTAATCCATTCAGCAACCGAATAGACATGAAGCTTTGAAGTATCTTAACGAATTCAATATGAACATCAAGACAGGACTTTAGACAAAAGTTGGACCTTAATCATGGCTTAGGCACCCCTTATATTGGGGCTGCACAGAAAATATAACTATGATTGTAATCCTCCCTTACCCAGTCTGTCTCTTCAGGCACAGGCGTTCACCTCGGGTCCATAGAGCAAGAGCATAAAACAGCGTGGACAACATATCTAGACACTACTAAGACCTACCTAAAGCAGATAGAGCTGAATAAACGACTCTGTTCGCACGTACGTTGGTGTTTGCTAGGTTCACAAGCACAGACAAGATCGAACATAACAGATCTTAACTGGCTTTGCCGCACAAACAAACAATACTTAGCAACTTT
>CM031614.1:11613642-11626142 GCA_018398815.1 Conus ventricosus
GATATTGATTTAGAAGTCATTGATCCAGCAAACGGCCGGCAAGCGATGTACATGCTATTATCTCAAGTTCCTAGTACCAACTAACAATAGACCCGCCCAGTTAAAGTAATTTAGCTTGTTTTAAAATCGACTATCTAAACAAGAAAATGAAGAAAATCTAGAAGTCTGGGTCTCAACTAAACAACAACTATTCTTTCTCATAACGACTTAACACCCGGAGTTGGGCAGAACGAACTGCTTACACAGTTTGACCTGCCGCGAAGAAGCTAAAATGAGAAGGCTCTGTTGGTCAAGGGCGAAATCTAGAGATTAGATAAAAAAGCTAAGTATGCACCGATTGTAGCAAGCTTACAATTCCGCTACCTCGGGAGTTGTTTTAAAGAGAGCAGTTTAACATAAAATGTCAGACAACAAATGTTTCATGCGGGGTGTTCTCGCAAGGCTGCTGCAATGTCCGTGAAACACGCAGAGAGAGTGACTAACTATCGCCAATACGCCAAAGATCTTAACTTCAGGGAATATCTTTCCTGGTTAGTGTAGACCAAATTGATCATTTGAGAACAAAACAACCCCAATAACTGGTTAATGTATACACAGGGGATAGGAATCATATTTGCGCCAATTAAATGTCCAAGAACAGTCAACAATAGGCGTCCCACCAACAGTCATGTGGACTTACTCGAATGTTTTCGCCAGCAGGGCTGCCCAATTACACATTGATACGCACAATGAGCAATTATTGGCAAGCATACTTCCAAAAAACCCTAACATACAAGAAATTCTGCAGAAAATGTTTAACAAGAATTCCATCTGTCAAGCCGCGAGTGAACAGATAAAACATTGTAAAAGTTCTGTTAGATACTGTAAGACAGAACTAACTACCCGCCCGCCAGGACTATATAGTTTTTAAAGACTGGAAACGCTGTGCAAACAAGTCCATTCCGTAGTTACGCAGACTTCGAGTCGCTTATTGTTCTTATGAAGGGCCAGCACCACAAAAACTGCGGGGGGGGGGGGGAAAAACATCTTAAGAGTAATCATCAGATTGTTCATTTGCCTTCATTATTGTTAGTTCGGATGGCGTTTATTCATGAACCAAATTATATAGAGGACCGGATGCTGCAGAAACTTCTTAAAACGCTTGCAGCAAGTGCTAACGCCTTGCTAAGAATCTAAACTTATCTGAAATCATACGATGGCGCCTGTAGACAAACAACAGTATGACTCAGCCACGCATGGTTGGATTGCGGTTTAGGGCAACGCCCAAGAGTGTAAACCCCCCAGTAAGAGACCAGAGCACATTATGGGAAGTTTTAGAGTGCAGCGCACGAGTAAATGCAATCTTCACTAAAGATATGATCCTAAGACATGGAAGCTGCCTGTATTCATTCATAACTTGCGAGGTTACGACTCTCACCGGAGAATCAAGCGTAACCAGCGCCTTCAGTAAGCATGCATCGCAACATCATCAGAAAAGTACATCTGTTCACTTAAATAACAAGTTTCTAACGACTCTATGCAAACACATGATGGGCTCATTAGAGGCACCTGGCCTATGTCCTTAAAGTCCTGCCCAATAACGGAAAAATATTTGTGACTCAACTCTTGTTAGAAAAGGGTGGTTACCCTTATGAATACATGAACAGTTGGGAAAGGTTTGTTGACGAAGATACACTTCCGCCTAAAGGCGCGTTTCTTTGCGAGTCTTAGAGGAAAGGACTCAGCGACACCGAATACCAGCAGGCGCCAAATGCGTGCATAAGGTAGATTTGGTAAAACGATGGGAGACTATCATGACTCATCCTTGATGCTGACTTAGGTTTGGTTGCGGGATATTTTTGAAATTATAGAAAGACTGCATGAAAACATTTACAGTTTGGATCCTGCGCATTATATTTTCTGCACCCGGATAGCTGGGACCGCGTTCCTAAAGTTTACTGGGAGTACAGATTGATCTATTGTCTGACCTACCAAGATTCAGAATGATGGAAAACGAGATTGCGTGAGAATGAGTAGGGCGTCGCATCAGTATTGTAAAGACAAACCACAAATACTTGGACACTAGGATCCGGAGTAAAAGGTCTAACTATCTCATATTTAGATGCAAACAATCTGTAGGGTTGGGGGCAATGGCGCGAATCACGTCCATTACGCCAACTTAAATGTTTGACACGTACAAATCATCTTCAAAGGCATTAAAGTGGTTGGCAATTTAACGCCTGATCAACAGCGTGGGTTTCATGCTAGAAAGTGGACTTAGAATATCCTCAGAACTCCCATGACGTGCATAATGACGATCCATTAGCAGCAGAAAGTCTAAAGATGGATCCAAGAGAACCACCTAAACTTGTGCCTAATATTCGCGGCAAAAAAATTATGTCTGTCATTACAGACTTCTACCAAATTTTATTTAAGACAGGGTTTGAAGTTTGAAGCAGTTCAAGCGCATAATTGCTTTTGATCAAGAACAGTTTCAATGAAACATACATCATGAAGAACACGGACTTAGAACTAAATCCGCAGATGCTCATAAAAAGGACTTTTTCAAGCTGATGAACAAAGTTGTGTTCGGAAAAGACTAGGGAGAATCCGCACAAGACGTATGATGTCAGATTAGTCACCAGAGAGAACGCAGGCCAATTTAAGCGGACTTCAAAACTAATTAAGCCGGACTTCATTCAGAAAATTTCATGATCAGCTTTTTTGGCATAATGATGAAAAAAAAGAAAGTCAAATTAAGACAAACCTGTAGTTATTGGGTTTACTGCGTAGAATATCCAAAGCTTTGGGGGGGGGGGAGTTAGAGTGTCTTATTGACTACTTGAAGCCCTCGTTATCCCCGAGTCCAAGTACTTTACACAGAACAGATAGTTTTTTGTTAAGATGTATCCCGACTGAAGACATCTATAAAGACATGGTACCGAAGTGCTAAAGAGCATGCAGGATGTATGCACACCGATTACCCAAAAGTCACGGTATTCAATTACTAACAAGAAGGTTTTTAGGAAAGAATGAAAGGATGAATTAACCGGAAAGGTGATCACGAGTGGTGGTTGGTTAAGGTAAAAAATGTACAGGTATTTCGACCAGGAGAAAACATTAAGAAAGCAAAGAGGAATATCGCGCAGCGGTGGGCAGTCAAACATATCACATGACAACTACTAAGAAGCATTGTTTGGCAATAAGACTTTCAACATGACAACGTAAAAACTGCGATCTAATCTACATGAGAACAACACACGGTTGTAACACAGAAGTCCATTAGATAGAACAAACACAAACGGGTGTTTGTTAATCCAAGATTTTCATATTCAATTGGCACTGAGAAACCGTAAATTAATTATAAAGCGGAACAGTGTCTGCGGAATTATCTGCACTCTTCTTTCCACAAAAAGATCTTTGGAGGACTGGTTGTTTTGGTGGTTCCAGTTTCTCGTAAATAATACCGCGGATTCATTTTGTAAACTAATTCTTTTTATTTCGTACGGGTCAACACTCCAAATGTAGGGAATCGGTTGCCCTGATGCAGTGTCCCCTTCGCTATCCCCCGTAAATAAAGTACCTTACTTTCCAATCCAAATGGTAATGTTTGCTGGATGAAGACTCTCCTTCAGCAACATTTATGTTTTTTTGATTGCTTGGTACTGGTTTTTAAGGCCTTTAATTCTTCATTATTCATTGCAGCGCAAAACTGAGCAGTCTTCTAACCCCTTCTGTTGCGAGAATTGTCAATAAGCTCTCAGTGATACTGGTAGGAGAAAAGTCTTTCGCTAACGTTTTGTTATAGTTTTCAACTATAGCCTGTGATCTGTGAACTCCTTGAATGCACCTCTTTTAATGGTAAACTCTATGTTTTAACATAATTGATTCAACTTGGCCTTTAAATTCTTTTCCATCATCAACTTGACTCAGTTGCGAGGATAAGTTAAGGGCCTCGTTGATATATCAGTTGTATGGGCAAACAGCAACAGCCGAAGCACGCTTTTGTGTTATGGGTTCTGCATCTTTACCTTGAAGCTATGTCAATGACGTGAGTGCGTACTTTAAATCATTTGTCGTCTAATCCTATCAGAGGTAAAATATAGAAATCCATTTGATGGTGTCGTGTCGTGTTGTGTTCACAAATGGGTCTCTGTATTCGTTTTGGGTGCAGGTAAATAAATTTGCCAAATCGCTTGTTAGATAACCATTCTTTTTGCTGTTTGTTCACTCGACTCCCCTGCTTGGCTTAGCTTTTAATTCTGTTATTCCTTCCAATATCCTTTTTTGGTGAATAATAAATTTGTTCATTTTTTACTTCAGCCATATTATGCGCAAACAAAATACACACAGTCATACCAAAGACTATATACCCGATTTCTTGCATCTTTTGTTTTTCTGATGGATGATAAAAGTCGCTAAATTTTGGTGGGGCAATGTCTCGATTGGGTTTGCCTGTTACAAGATAATATGTTTTATTGCTTGATCAACATCTTTAAATGTGTAAGCGGCATGCCCCTGTTTTGTCCAAGTATCATTAATAAAATCTAACTGCTCAATTCTCTATTCTCTGCTTTTCATACCGATCCTTGGGCTGCAGCTAGTTTTGCTCCACAGCGTGTTATGTCTTTTCTCATCGCTCTTCATCTCGCAGTTTACGTATGCGTATTACTGCCACTAAAACGAGCGCATTAACCACTCGGCCGCCTATCAACATTACGAAGTGAAGCCATTTTGAATAAATGTATTTTTCTTACATATTTATATTGTCCGGAATTATTCCTTGCTAACTAGAAAATCTGTCTAGCAAACGGAAGCGCTATGATAGTCAATAGCTTTTGCTGAATCCTCAAAGTCCTAGTTTGCCAAGATCTGCTGGTCTTTAATTCTAATCAAGCTTTACCAAGCATGAAGTATCCGACACTAGCCCCAACAACAGCAAGAATGGTATACAAGGTTGGTTAACAGTTTTTTTTTCGGTGCTCATTTTTTTATAAAATATAATAATTATAATTTTAAATAAAAAAACATGAATCATGATGATCTACTACAGCTACAGGCAGCCTAAACCTTCTGGAACTTATGAATGACCAAGTTGATGGCTCAAGCTGTTTTCCCAAAAGGAGAGTTGTATTCTTTGGCAGGCGGGGGGGGGGGTGGGGGTGGAAAAACAAAACAGTTTCCTCAGGGAACTAATTCAGCTTGAACATATGCAACATGATGTCCCGCAAGACAGTATAAAGTTTCATAACAGGTATGAAGCCAGCTGGGTCCTAGAATGGTAAAAAGTGTGGGGCAAACGTTCTTAGTTATTTACACAAACTATCAGTAGAGTTGCTCCCATTGATTCTGAACAAGATCTTACGTATATTTTACGCAAGATCCAGTTTAATACAAAGTCATTAGAGTCTCTAGGTGTGATCGATACTACAGAATGGAATCATTGATTATCGCCATTAATCATGGGATTAATTACTTTTAAAACATATAAGTTTTAGTGTTCCCTCAAAATGAACGAGCTAGAAAAATCATCAGAATCAAGAAACGCTGAATCAGGTGAGAAAGTAAACCAAGCCAGAAATCAGCAGAAAACGCTGAATCAGGTGGAGACCATTAAAAACTCCGGGGCGTGTTGAAGCAGGAAAAAATTACAGAGTGGAACAGACAAAAAAAATTAATGTTACCAGAATAGGAACACATCATAAACATTCACCGCCAACGCCAGAACAAGTTTGGAGTTCAATGCACTATAAAAAACCCCATGTGAATACAAGGTGGCCCCAAAGTCTTCATGAATATTGAACTTAAAACTGTTGCCATTTTTGGCGCCATTGCTGCTATTGGCGTTTTTACGTGTTATAAAAGTAACACAATGGCAGCAGAAACAAAAGCAACAAAAAATCTAACCGTTAAATACAGAGAAAGACAACAGCACGCTAAAACCGCCAATAACCAAGCACATTTTTGTCCCTTTATAATTCAATAATATTTTAAGCAACTTAATTTTAAAAAATTTTAAATAAAAATAGATCCATGGCGTATTATAAAATGAAAAATCAATTAATAAAGACATGGTCTAAAAAGAGCTTTCCATAGACCAGATATTGTAATCACTGCGGTTGCTTCGGATGTAAAAACTTCATTTAGATCTAGCAGAGACGCTGAGCAAGACATCCACAACGGAAAACGCGTTTTTTGAGGCTGTGTGAACTAAATTAGGCATTTACTATGTAAGATAAAAAACATAGATTGTATTGTTTTTATAATATTATAAATAACTTAAATAAAAACTTGGTTGTACTGAGAGGATGACTTAATCAAGAACTTATCAAGAACTTGATCAAGAACTTATTAAGACCTTACTTAAGAACTGGGATCAAGAACTTATTAAGAACCTGGGGCGACTTAATAAAAACTTAAGAAAGTAACTTGTAAGAACTGAAAAGTAACTTGGGGTAACTTAAAGTTTAAAACTTAGAAGGAACTTGACAGTGTGTGGCATGGCGTGGGGGTGGGGTGGAGTGGGGTAGGGGTGTGCATGCTGGGGGTGGGGGTGGGAGGAGGAGTGGGCATGCGCCAGGGGTGGGGGGTGGGAGGACGGAGGTTGCCATGCCATGGGGGTGGGTGGGGGGTGGGAGGAGGAGGTGTCAAGCGTGGTGGGGGTGGGGCACATCTATCTATCCCAGTTACAGAGCACCACTCTACAATCCTGTTAGACTCATGCTGCTAATATAGCCGTTCATGTATAAACGGTTATTTTATAGCAAGGCGGATTGCCCCACAGTCCTCTTGCTGCTAAAACTAGCCGTTCCATTGTATAAACCTATTTAAGAGCAAGGCGGCATCCCCACAGGCCTCTTGCTGCTAAAAATAGCCTTCATGTATAAACGGCTATTTATAGCAAGGCGGATTTCCCGCAATCCTCTTGCTGCACTTCACAATAACACTGTTTAGCACTCCAAGCGGCACACCATCCACCACCACCCACCACCTCTGGCTAGGCAGCGAGCAAAGTCGACAGTGGAGGTTGTAAGGGCGGGGTGGGGAAGGGGTGGGAGGAGAGGAAGGAGGGGGTTGTGACCGTCAGCAGAGGCGCAGGCCCGGCCGCGAGCTGCTTGGCGAGGAGTGAAAAACGTGGTGGGCGGACAGAAAGAAAAGAAAAAAAACAAAAAAGAAATAATTAATATAAAAAGGCTAGGGGGGTGATCCACGTTACGCCATGAATAGCTGGGGCTGGCTGTGTGGGCGACAGAGGGACACACAACCACCACTGCTCCACCCTTACCACCACCCCAGCTCAACACACACACTCACACACACACAGCGCGGAGCAGAGCACCTCACTCCTCTACAACAAAAATAAGCCGTTCATGTATAAACGGCTATACAGCAAGCTGACTTCCCCACAAACAGGCCGCCACCCCCTACGCACTAAACTCCGCTCCAGACTGGTAGATTACTAAGTCAGCCTAGCCAGATCTAGTTTGTTTGCCAAACATTCGAAAATCGCCATCAGATGCATAAGGGCCCTTGAAGGCAGTGAACTGGTTAGAATTAGAAAAGTAGAAAAGTATCCACATCTTATACACAATCAGCTTTCTACATGAAACACTGAATCTGTTAGTTAACAATCAATCAAGTCTGATACAAACTGGAACATTTTACTTGGGAGGAACAGCAAAAATGTTTCAAATTAAGATTTTTTACCTCCGCCTTAAGAAATGAACGCCATGGTTTTTTAAACATGGCCTTTAGCTGTCTCAAGCCAGCTCCCCAACAATCAGAACGCGCGATGGTTAGGTTTGGCTGCGGCCGACTTTACAACAATGCATAGGCGCCATTTATTAGATAAAGACCCATCTCATCGATAGCCAAACTTCGTATTAAAACTAGCTACATCTTTGCCCTCCAACAATATTGCCTTCAACCGTTTTCATTTCCTTAGCCAACAAACCTTTAGGAAGATACACAATTCTGTTCTTTGTAACCGGTTACACACCCCCGCGCATAAAACGCGCCGGTGCTTGATGCCAGCATCAGTGGAAGAATGTGTGGGTTATCCTAGCATGTGAGCCCCCGCGGATTGCCAGGCTAGAACAGCGCCTGCGCTGATGTAATATTTCAACAACCGAGCAGGCAGGGTGGGACGGAGTGGGGGTAGGGAGGAATGCACAGTATTGAGATTGTTTTGCGGAGACACACCTGCAATGGTAGAACCGGAGCACCCACAGTAGGTGAGGGGTTGCCACTGAAAACCAGGACCACATTTTTTAAATAGTGTGTGTGTGTCTGTGTGTGTGGTGTGGTTAAGTGTGTGTGTGTGTGCGTGTTGTTGGGTGTGATGTGTGTTGCACCTCTCTACTGCTGTCTGTCCTCTCTCTTCTCTTGTCTTCTGCCGGTGATTCTCTCTCTCTTTCCGCCACAGCAAGGCGGCTTTTAGCCACTTTCGCCAAAAACTCGGTGTGAAGCAAGTGAGTTAAAAGCGGCATTTCCCCTGTTCTCTCCCCCTCTTCCCCCTCCCCTCCTCCCCTTCCCCTCACCCATCCCCGCCGCCACCGCCATTTTCCCTATTCATTTGTGCATTCTAAAGCATGATTGACATCTGAAACAGTAGATTTCAAGCATAAATGTATGAACCGAGCTCTAATGAAATACTTTTGAGACCTCAATACCTTTCCAACACAAGAAAACTGACGTTGTAAAAGGAAATCCAACACCCCAGCCCTCTCCTCTCCCCCCCCCCCAAACCCCCCCCCCCCCCCCCCCACCAGCTGCCTCTGATAATCCTACGCTGCTCCTCGAAGGGAAAACCTGGTGTTTTCATTTGATTGAATTGAAATATTCATTCTGCTTCTTGCAGATTGTTGGAGAGACAGCACGCCGGGACACTATCGAGGCCAACAACACATGAAGCCCTGGCAAAAAGAGACCCGATTTCAGAGTTGTGGCGACACACAGCACAGACACGCAGCAACAGTGACCACCCCCCACCCCCCACCCCCACCCCCAGTACAGCATGGTGAGAACAATTACCAAGAAACTGCTTTGGGAAGACAAATCCCTGAAGCTGTCAAGATTAACAACACACCACCTGAGTTGAGACTCAGACACAAGCGAGGAGTGGGGCCATACACGACTGGTGAGAACATCACGTCACCAACCCTGTAGAACAACCACTCACCAGCTGATGGAAGCATTTTCCAAACACCATAACACAGCCAGAACTTATGAGGGGGTGGCTTACCCCACAAGGTCCTTGATCACAGGTCAGTGGATAAAGAATGGTGGAAGAGTGGCGCGGCTGAAGAAATAAAACAAAAAACCAGCTTGGGAAGAATAGAGGGCTTCTTGCAGATGATATCGTTCTAAACTGTCTGAAACTGTATAGGGCTTCAAAACCTATCGAACAATTTGGTACTCAGCGGCGCACAGATTACATCTCAATGAAACATGGACAAAACAAACATATAGTTTTTTTTTCGAAAGGTGGATATTTTCGTCACGTGAAAAATGGTTTTATGGAATTCTAAAATTGCGATTGTGAACGCCACAAATATCTGGGTTTATATTTTTCTACAAAACTAATTTTTCGTGTGCCTGCCAGATCTTGTGGGTACAGAAGCGGGCTGTTATGGCCAATTTAAGCGTCTTGTACCAGTTTGAAAACGAGTCAGTAAAACTATTTTTCAGGATGATTTGATGCTCCACGTCTACCTATTGTCCAGTATGGCGCGGATAATTTGGGGTTTGGAGAAAGGGGGGGGGACCACAACAAGAGACAAATGCACTTATTAGCTAGGAAAACGGTTTTTGAAATGTCCGATAGGCTACCCCCAAATGACTTGCATATGGAGATACTTGGTGATTCCCTATTTATATAATAACACGTGTAAGAATACAGGCTTAAAAACGTACTCTGGGCAACATAGGACTTGCCAGCCAAAAGCTTATATAAAACATCGTTTGACACTGATATGAGAGGAAAAGTACGTGGCATCAGGCGATCGTAAATGTTTATGTAATGATGGTTTTTTCGTTTGTATAGGTTTAGAACAAGGGTGTGGGGCTGGTCCAGCAGGTTTTCTGGCTTTGTTTCAAGCAACGAACAATAGATTGTAGATGGCAAACTGGGGATAGCCAGTTCCAAAAACAGCGAACGATTTTCATTATTCAGACCTGCTGAAAAAGTATTCATTTAATATCTGGGGGGTTAAGGGATCATTAATAAACTCCTTTCAACAAAACTCATCTTGGGGTATGTGGTTTCATAACCTTTGTGGTAAGGGCGGTTTTAAAAGGATAGAAGATGAATTGGAGACGAGATTGTTTAGACTTCGTCTGCGTTTGTCTTAATTCTCTGTCTCTTTTATTCATCTCTCTCTCTCTTTCTCTCTCTCTCTCTCTCTCTCTCTCTCTCTCTCCTCTCTCTCTCTCTCTCTCTCTCTCTCTCCCCTCTCTCTCTTCTGTGTGTGTGTGTGTGTGTGTGTGTGTGTGTGTGTGTGTGTGTGTGTGTGTGTGTGTGTGTGTGTGTGTGTGTCTTTCTCTCTCTCTCTCTCTCTCTCTCTCTCTCTCTCTCTCTCTCTTCTCTCATGGGTGAACTTAGAGAGACTTCCTCATAAACATTGCAGGGTGCTGCTGGGTTTAGTTGTTCTTGTCAAGAAAATTGGGTTCCAAATGTTCCTTGCAAGTTGAATATGTTTGGCTTCATCAAGGTGTAGAGGAAATCGACAAGTTTTCAAACATTTTTCAGAGAAATGTTAATTTCCTGTAGAAGGCGAGAATGAATTATCCATATCAGAAACGATGAACGGTTTGATGTCTACAGAACGTTTTGCGTTGTGTGTGATTGAAAACATACTTACTGCTGAACCCAGACAGACATTTAAAGAATATGTTGACTAAGGTTTAGGTTTGGCATTTCTGAAATAGCAGAAAAACCGAGTTCCGTTACAAACGCAAAGTACTACTGATTTACAATGTCCTTTTTCCCCGAAAATGAAGGAGATGAATTACATTTTGTTTTATGCTGCTCTGTTTTAAACGACTTAAGGGTTCATACATACACATTGTATACCGTCTAAAGTTTGGAAAGATCCCAGTCAGTTTGGTCTGTCACTGCGCATGGCAACTACGAGTGATCGAAACACTTCGAAATGTGTCAATATATTGGTATAAAGCGTTTAACTCATGTTTTATTGTCGTGTCTTGACTGCATAGTGAAATGTATTGTTGATAATGTACTTTTGTGTGTGTGTGTGTGTGTGTGTGTGTGTGTGTGTGTGTGTGTGTGTGTGTGTGTGTGTGTGTGTGTGTGTGTGTGTGCTAGATCTGGTTATTTTTGTTTATATGCACTCCTTCATGATTGGGACAATGGCTTATACATGAATAAAGTTTAGGTATCCGTATTCGTATATCCGTCTCTCTCTCTCTGTCTGTCTGTTGTTTGTCTCAGAGGAGAGAGAGAGAGAGAGGGGAGAGAGAGAGAGAGAGAGGAGAGAGAGGAGAGAGAGAGAGAGGAGAGAGAGAGAGAGAGAGAGAGAGAGAGAGAGAGAGAGAGAGAGAGACAGGACAGACAGACAGACAGACAGACAGACATATGTATACAATTGAATGTATTCAAACGGCAGTCACAACTATTTTTTCCAACTGTTTTAGCGATATGGAATGACTAGCAGATTGTTTGTTGTTGTGAGTGTTACAGATTGTTTGTGGTTGTGAGTGTTACAGATTGTTTGTGGCTGTGAGTGTTACAGATTGTTTGTGGCTGTGAGTGTTACAGATTGTGGCTGTGAGTGTTACAGATTGTGGCTGTGAGTGTTACAGATTGTTTGTGGCTGTGAGTGTTACAGATTGTTTGTGGCTGTGAGTGTTACAGATTGTTTGTGGCTGTGAGTGTTACAGATTGTTTGTGGCTGTGAGTGTTACAGATTGTTTGTGGCTGCGAGTGTTACAGCAGGAATGTGAAACATGCTGGGCTGTGAATTTGCACCCTTCAGCAGTTCAGAGACGATGTGGTGTTCAATTTATCATTAAGTTCCTCACTGCACCCTTCAGCAGTTCAGAGACGATGTGGTGTTCAATTTACCATTAAGTTCCTCACGAGGTGCTCTGTCTTTGTCCTTTTTACACGCTCAACTAGGAATCTGCAAATCTTGCAGATTTGGGTACATCGAGTGTTTCATGCGGTCCTTCAATATTGTGGGTAGCAAACAAAAAAAAGAAATGAAGCGGACCTTGGGGGGGGGGGGGGGGGGGAGAGAAAACTATATCAGTGACAGGTTTATAAACTGGATTTCCCACCCACCCCCTTCTTCCCTATCAGTTTTTGTGTAAGGATATTTGTTTTTATTGATCTTGCTTCCATGAAAAAAAAAGGATACCGTTCTGGCCATAACAGTACTGCGGAACTCTGCACTTTTTTGTATGAAGAGTTCTCTTCGTTCTCCCTGCCACTGCCGCAGCCGTTGCCGATGACAATGATGACACGGCTGAACCGAAACTCTTCTGGAGTAACTGGTCTA
>CM031614.1:11628234-11635734 GCA_018398815.1 Conus ventricosus
ACAAACATTATAGTTTTTCGAAAGGGTGGATATTTTTCGTCGCGTGAAAAATGGTTTTATGGGAATTCTAAAATTGCGTGGTGAACGCCTACAAATATCTGGGTTTATATTTTTCTACAAAACTAAGTTTTTCGTGTGCCTGCCAAGATCTTGTGGGTAAAGGGAAGCGGGCTGTTACGGCTATTTTAAGCGTCTTGTACAAGTTTGAAAACGAGTCAGTAAAACTATTTTTTCAGGATGTTTGATGCCCAAGTCCAGCCTATAGTCCAGTATGGCGCTGAGATTTGGGGTTTGGAGAAAGGACATGACGTAGAGAAATTGCACTTATTTGCTATGAAATGGTTTTTGAATGTTGATAGGCGCACCCCAAATGACTTGACGTATGGAGAACTTGGTAGATTCCCTATCTATTTGAATTCATATATAAAATGTGTAAGATACTGGCTTAAACGGTTACGTCTGGGGCAACATAGGCTCCCAGCCAAAGCTTTATAAAACATTGTTTGACTGGATATGAGAGGGAAAAGTACGTGGGCATCAGGCGTTCGTAAATGTTTATGTAATTATGGTTTTTTTGTTTGTATGGTTAGAACAAGGGGTTGGCTGTGTCAGCAGTTTCTTGGCTTGTTTCAAACAACGAACAGTAGATTGCAGATGGTAAGACTGGGATAACCATATTCAACACAGCGAACGATTTTCATTATTCAGACTGCTGAAAAAGTATTCATTTAATAGAAGTTTATCTGTGAACTTGAATAGATTTATCAGGTCTGAACTAACAAAATTCAGGTTTGGTGTTTCTAATATCACTGTGCATCGTCAACAATATAATGTCCATACAGAAAAGGATTTGTTGTGTCCAGTGTGTAAATGTGGTAGGGAAGATGAACTTCATTTTGCATCCTTATGTCCTGTTCTGGCAGATCTACGACAAAAACTTATTCCGTTGAAATATCATCGACGTACAGCACTGTTTCAGTCAGTCTGTCTTTTGTCGTCAAAAAAATTACAACGTTGCAAGGAACCTTGCTTTATATCTGTACAAATCATTTAAAAGAAGAAGTGATTTGACCTAGGTGAATTGCATATGTTGAGAATGTTTAATTTTTTGTGATAAAAATACCTTGTTTGATTATGTTCTTTACTACTCGTCCCCTTCAAATGGGGCTGTGGCCTTTCTGAATACATGTTCTCTATCGCTATCGTTATCGTTATCGTTATCGCTATCGCTATCGCTATCGTTGTCGTTATCGCTATCGCTATCGTTATCGCTATCGTTATCGTACTCTGCCCTCACCCCCTCGGTTACATTTACCCCCACTCTTCCCCCACCCTCAACTCAACTCTATCTGCTCCTCTCTCACTATCTCATTCTTCTTCTTCTTCTTCTTCTTCTTCTTCTTCTTCTTCTTCTTCTTCTTCTTCTTCTTCTTCTTTTTCCTGTCTGTCTGTCTGTCTGTCTGTCTGTCTGTCTCTCTCTCTCTCTCTCTCTCTCTCTCTCTCTCTCTCTCTCACACACACACACACACACACACACACAACACACACACAAAACACACACACACACACACACACACACTCTCTCTCTCTCTCTCTCTTTCTCTTTCTCTCTCTCTCTCTCTCTCTCTCTTTTCTCTCTCTCTCTCTCTCTCTCTCTCTCTCTCTCTCTCTCTCTCTCTCTTCCATGTGCGTGCATGCATGAATATGTTATTTCGTCCTACATATTTAACTTGTCCCCTCTCCGCCCCCCACCCTTGTTCTATATATCCCGCCTCCCCCCCCCCCCCCCGCCCTCAAGCCCTACCACCCTACCACCCACCCACCCCTTTTTTTAATTAATCCACTTAACCCCCACCCCACCCCACCCGTTTTCGCTGTCCCCTTTATTACCAAATACTACCATCTCAACCCTACTCCCTCCTCATGTGCTTCATTCTACCCTCCTCTCTCTCTCTCTCTCTCTGTCTCTGTCTCTGTCTGTCTGTCTGTCTCTCTTTCTCTCTGTCTCTGTCTCTCTCTGTCTGTCTGTCTGTCTGGTCTGTCTGTCTGTATGTCTCTCTCTCTCTCTCTCTCTCTCTCTCTCTCTCTCTCTCTCTCTCTCTCTCTCTCTCTCTCTCTCTCTCTCTCTCTCTCTCTCTTCTGACAATCTCAGTGTCTCGCCGTCACAAATGACCAGTGATTGTCACTTCGCTCACACCTGATTTTTCCTTCCCCTTTGAACCCCCCCCCTCCCCTCCCCTCCCCTCCCCTCCTACTCCTCCCTGCCCACGTTTAATTAATAGAAAATTTTGTTCGATTGTATGAAATTTTGATTTTATTCGGTTTAAAGCGATAAAATTTTATTCGATAGCATGAAGACATTGCGCATATATAAGAATGTGCATATATAAGAATGTGCATATATAAGAATGTAGGTTTCGATGTAAGACTTGCATTTGAATTCCATCCACATGGAGAAGAGAAATTCTGTCAATGCATTTTTTTTCCACACACACATATACAACACACAACCTTGTTCAAGTAATTTTTTTAAAACACAGATTTATTATATTAGCACACAAGAGAGTTTTTGTTCTGACCTTTTGGGTGGAAGAGGTAAAAGGACAGGGGAGATACAAGAAAAGTCGCGGCGATCATTGCTAAGATGCAGCCCTTGTATTCAGGTTGTTGTTGTTTTTCAACACATTTTTAGCACAAGCAAATCTTCATGTGAAGCCTTATCAGGAGGGCAAAGAATACAGTATGTACTCTGCCTTGAGCAGTACCATTCAGACAGAAACATTATTGTGTACCTGATTAGAAGTCTCTGATTGGGGTTGGAATAAAAGACTAAAAAGTTTCACGAACAGGAACACACACACAAAAGAATGTAGGTTTCTGGATTCAACATTAGAAACATAGTTAAGGACTCATTATATATTCTCCAAGTAAGTTGTTTTTTTTAATTCTGAGTCTTTTTAACTACTTTTCTGATTGTGCATATATATATAATATGTGTGTGCAGCTCTCCTGTCCCAGAAGAAGGTCCCCTTTCGGGACCGAAATCTTCAACAAAATAAATAATAATAAAAAAAATAAACAAAAAGACAACCAAGCGGTTTTGGGGTATATATATATATATGTATATAATGCTGAATGATTAAGTAGTGGGGAAAACAAGTGCAGTATAAAATATAGGGGACAATCTTTGAGCCTATGCTTGAGGATCCATTCAAGAAAAAGAAACACCCGTGTGTGTGAATGAAACATGAGAACGTTTAAAAAAAATCCTTTCCAAACTCAACTACATCTTTTGATCTCCCTTGCATTCAAGGATGCAAGGGAGATCAAAAGATATCGAACAGTCTGAGTGGTCAGCTCTGCTGTTCAATAACCCAAGCATTGTGAGTGGCTAAGAATTGTACAGAACAACCTTTACTTGGATCTCCTAAGAGATGCAATCTCCCACTGATTGACCAAACAATATAATGCTGAACAATTAAGTAGTGGGGGAAAACAAGCGCAGGCTAACAATTCTTCGGTCGTTATAGTAATGACTTGGCATAGATTTAAACTTTTAGAAGAAAAAAAAAAGAAAAGAAAAAAAGGGGAAAAAAATGAAGATGAAGAAAATAGGGAATGTATTAAAAATATGAGAAGCCCTTCACTAGCTGCCCGAGGGAACCACCGCAATCGCTCAGGCACATCTATTTGTATTGCCTGCTCCTAGGCCTTTCGTCCGCTGGATATCGATGTCTATTTATCTTCATCGATCACATTGTCAGTTTATTGCTATACATTTCTTCTATAATTGAAACGAAAATGAAACAAACAACAACAACAAATAAATATATTTAAAAAAAATGATCACTGTGGAAACAATACAGGTCGTTTCTGTTTGCAAACAAGACATGCTGTCAAATGTACTGGTGTCTATATGTGTACCTTGTGTGTGTGTGTGTGTGTGTGTGTGTGTGTGTGTGTGTGTGTGTGTGTGTGTGTGTGTGTGTGTGTGTGTGTGTGTGTGTGAATGAAACATGAGAACGTTTAAAAAAAATCCTTTCCAAACTCAACTACACTGTTCTAGAATAGAGTATTTCCAAGCAGAATCTAAAAAGAGAATGACAGTGGGGGGGGGGGGGGGGGGGGGGGGATAATCATACGTGGAATAGTCAACTACCGTGAACACAGCTCCCACAACACAGCTCCATTCAGACAGCCCAGCATTACAGCCGACAGCTGTTGGCAGACAGACTGTCACGGCAGCCAACAAGGGACTTGGGGCTAACTGACAAGAGAAGGGGTTAGAAAGGAAATAAATCAATGATGAAGCAGATGTAAATCGTGGAGAGAGAGAGAGAAGAAGAAAAAAGAACAAGAAGAAGAAAGTGGGTGGAAAGGAGGAGTAAAACGAAATCAACGTCTCTCCTTTATCCCCCACCCCCTTTTTCCCTCCCTCCTCCCCCCCATTCCCCTCTCATAGTGATTAGGGAGATGCTGATTCCTCGGCCTCACAGACAAGATTTCTCTCCAAGTGGAAACGCTGGGTCGTAAGCCGCCGGTAATTTCATTCAGCTCTCATTCCAGGCGGTACTCCACCTCCACGTTCCTAGAATCTTGTTGTTGTTGTTGTTGTTGTTTTGTTTTTTGTTTCGGTGGGTTTTGTTTGTTTGTTTTTTTTCTCTCTCCTATCATCCCTGAAGGTGTGCGCGCACTTGCTCACGCACTGAAAAAAAAAAGCCAACAGGAAAGAAGATCATCCATCCGCCTGTCTATTCATCTGTATAATAAACATATGTACACATATACATGCATATATTCATACAAATATATATATATAGAGAGAGAGAGAGAGAGAGAGAGATGAATATAATTAAAAAGCCTAAAATGACTTTAAAAGTGCTCGACCCCTTGGGGAGCAACATTTGTTAATAATATTTGTTAATAATATTAAAAGGAATATTAAAGCTTAAAGAGTTTTAATATTCCTTTTTAATATTATTAATATATATATATATAATTATAAACAAAGCTTGCTCTTATGTCTTAGATTGAAGAAATAGGGGGAGATACGCATTCATATCTGCAGTGGTAGATGATTTTACCTAACTAACAGTATGTGCTTGAGTGGGTGAATGGGGAAAAATAAAATAAATGCTTCTCAAAATGAGCCTTCAGCAAGCTTATATTCTCCAAGGGGGAGACATCCTCCAATAGGGAGGGAAACTCACTAACATATAACTCCTGGTCATATACCGATATTTCAAAACTTTGTGGTTTCTCCTCAGTGACCGCGGAAAGTGGTAATTTGACTCCTCTGCCTTTTCAGTTTTAAGAAGAATGCAATCCCAGAAAAGGCTGGTGTGCAATACCGTAGTATGTTTGTTGAGTTTTCAAAAAACCAACCAAAGGTGCCATCTAAGAAGCAAAAGAAAATCAAAAAAGAGCAAAACAAGCTACATTTTCTTGTGAAAAGTAAAAAATATAAAAAGATATCCTCTATGTATATATATGTATGTATGTATATATGTACATATGTTTATTTTCTTTTTGCCCCATACGTATGTACATACATACATAAATACCGTTGTGTTGCATAGTGCCCCTTAATTAACAAACAAACAAGATTTGATGTGATCATAGGGTACTGTGCTTTTTGTGAAGCCTATATGTGTACCGTGTTAGTAAAAAAAAAAAACCAACAGAGCTGTAAAGGAACCGTGAATCTTTCATTTTCTTTTTCCTTTCCTGCGTCCAACCTTTTCCGAAAACGTAACGGCCATTTAAGCGAAGACGACACCGTATGTCCCGTGCAGATATGAAGCATTAAGATAAAAAATTTTAAAAAAAAACACTGGCAAAGGTTAAGAGGCTTTTTTTGGGGGGAAACAAATCGGAACGGAAAAAAAAAAACCTCCCACCGCCACCACCCCGCCCCCACCCCCCGAAAAAAAAACAACCGACAGAACACAATCAGCCGGTAATGCTACGGTGTTATCTCCCATCCATTCGCCATCTGGCTTCTATTTCTGTGCCCAACTTCTGACTTCCATTCTCTATATCCGTGGAACTTCTTTGTGACTCAAAAGAAAGAAAAAAAGAAATCTCCAACAAGTTTTGATCCCAGTTCTCATTATTTTTCTACCACCACCACCCTCCCACCCTCTGTCCTGTCATCCCTTCGCCCCATCATTCCCTCCCTGCTACAGCTTTCTCATTCTCATCAGCTTCATGGCTGCTTTATTACAAGGTAATTCGGACGCACGTGCATATTTAGTTGATCCTGAAAACTAAACAGCGAAATAAATGTACCCAGAGCATCATTTTAAATCTGCAAACATAAAATAATTAACAATGGTGAACGTCAGCTTGAGGCAGGCGAAGAAAATAGTTCAACGTTGATGAAAATCGGCCAGATAAGATAATGTTGCTTATAGCCCAGCCGACCGCAAAGGGCCACATCAGGGCTGGAAAACAGATATGCATGCATGACTGTTTTTACAGTCAGCCACCAGATAGGCATGCATGACTGTTTTTAAATGTCAGCTCCCTAAGGCAGGAACTACAGGCTGCAATTTGAGACCAGAAGGCACATATCGTGCCATAGGACCATACCTCATCGTTGCCACAAGACTCTGTAAGGAACCCAACAGGTGGCGACGTTGTCATGGAATATCCAAACATTCTGATTTCTACGAAAGAGTATTTACCCCTGAGGGTTGTTGTTAACGTCAGTTTTCAGTTCTTGTTGTCGTTTTTAAAGAAGTTTGTTTATCTTAGAATTCTTGTTGATTAAGACAGGGCGCCTTGATGTTGGTGTGTTAATTAAGAACTGGTCTGCAGCTTTTTGATCGTAATTATGTGGTCATGTTTCGCTGGTCTGCAGCTTTTTGATCGTAATTATGTGGTCATGTTTGGCATTGCATTATGTGGTCATGTTTGGCATTGCATTATGTGGTCATGTTTGGCATTGCATTATGTGGTCATGTTTGGCATTGCATGTTGCAGCTGATGTTGAAACAAACATTTGCAAAAAAAAAAAAACAAAACAAAACAAAAAAACACCTCTGCCTCATCCCTTCTGTCTTCTTTTATCACACTTCACTTTTGTGAAGTTGCTCGATGAAGTAAAGATACATGAAAACAGCCATTCATTGTCATTTCTAACGGGAAAAGACAGCTGTTTAAGACACATGAAAACAGCCATTTAATTCCATGTCAAACGGGGAAAGACAGCTGTTTAAGACACATAAAAACAGCCATTTAATTCTTTTCCCTAACGGGAAAGGACGGCTGTTTAAGACACATGAAAACAGCCATTTAATCCCATGTCTAACGGGGAAAGACAGCTGTTTAAGACACATGAAAACAGCCATTTAATCCCATGTCTGACGGGAAAAGACAGCTGTTTAAGACACATGAAAACAGCCATTAATCCCATGTCTAACGGGGAAAGACAGCTGTTTAAGACACATGAAAACAGCCATTTAATCCCAATCCCATGTCTAACGGGAAAAGACG
>CM031614.1:11645734-11650734 GCA_018398815.1 Conus ventricosus
ATACTGTTTGGATTTAGACAGGCGTGGTCAGAAATAATCTGGCCTCAAATATTCATGTAAACGGATTACTTTTTGATTTTGTTCATCAAGATGGAAGGAAGCAGCGAGTTCCTACAAAGTCGGAAGTAAGGCGAGATTAATTTTATGCAGAATGGAGAATTTTCATATCAATGTTACAGTGAAAGGATTATCATTAAGCAATTTTTTTTTACTGTTCCTGATGAAAGAAAAACTTATTTACTAATTCGTTTAGACGGACAGTTAAAATGCATGTTGACATACTGACAAAAGAGACCCCCCCCAAAAAAAAAAAAAAAAAAAAAAAAAACCAAGAACGAAGGACAAGGAAAACGGAAAATGATGAGGAGAGGGACATTGAAAAAGTAACACAGTGTCCAGTGTCCTAAAACTAAAGAACGAAGGACAAGGAAAACGGAAAATGATGAGGAGAGGGACATTGAAAAAGTAAGACAGACAATGTCCAAAGCCATGACCCAAAACCCTACACGCTTTATCGCCATTCCTGTTCATGTGAAAGGAGACCTTGGTGTCGGGACCGCAGCGTCGAAGACTAGACGTCACTTCCCACAACACCTTCAACTACAACGTCATAACGTACAGTGTCACAGAGTACACCTTGAAAGACAAAGCCCCGTCTTGATGGAACATGAAGCGAAGCCTATCCCGACAAATGTCACCCATCCACCTTGGAAGAGGTAGGTGTTCCCAACAGTCGTCACCAGCATTCCCGGAGTGGAGAAGAGAGGAACACAGTCAGACACCCAAAGGAAGGCCCTGGCCATGGAGTACATCTGCAACCAGTACCCCCAGGAAGACTGGACCCATGTCGTTACAGATGGCTCCGCCACAGAAGCAACGAGGGATGGTGGAGCTGGAATCTTCCTCCGATACAAAGACGGAGATGAAGAAATTGCAATCCCAACAGGAAAATACTCCACCAACTTCCGAGCTGAGCGTGAAGATCTCTGTGAGGCAGCCACAACAGTCTCGTAGAACTCCACAAGAACAACAGGGCAGGTGGTGGTGTTCTCAGACGCTCTCTCCGTGATCCAAGCCCTCAAGAACTCCCGCTGCAAAGAACAGAACCACCTTACTTCAGCCCTTGTTGCCCTGAGTGCCAGAGTGGAGAAAGTGGTAATACAATGGGTACCAGCACACTGTGGCATCAGAGGCAACGAAAAAGCGGACATTCTGGCAAAAGACGGTGCACAGAAGGAGCAGGCCAACAACCTGGTGTCATATGATGAAATCAAGACAATCATCAAGGCACAGCACGGAATAAAGTGGCGCCTCCAGCACCCCAAACACAACCCAGAAGACAAATACCATTTGCTGGGACGACGGGAACAGGTCAAGATCTTCCGCCTGAGGACTGGACACAATCGCCTGCACCACCACATGCACACAAAATTTGGCATTGGACAGAGTGGAGAGTGCCCTTGTGGTGAGGGACTAATGACAACAGACCACATCCTTCAAGACTGTATGACGCATGCAGCATCCAGAAGGAAGTACTGGCCAACACCGACAGCAGTGGAAGCCAAGCTGTACGGCACCCTGGAGGAGCTGCGGTGGACGGCAGCTTTATCGAGAACACCGGGCTGTTCATCTAACGGGAGGCGAACGAGGAAGAAGAAGATAGAGTACACGTCACACACCAAAGCATCATAGACCACAACAACATAGACCACAGCGTCATAGACTGCAGCGCCATAGACAACACGTCACAGATCACAGCGTCATAGTCTGCGGCATCATAGACTACACCATCTTAGGTAACAGGGTCATAGACAATATGGTCATAGATTACACGTCACAGACTGCAGTGTCACAGACCACAGCATCATGAGCTCTAGAGTCTGATTCTACGGCGTCGGTTTTCCGTCAGCTTGTCGGCAAGTTTGAACTTAGAGAATTCAAAGTTTCCAAAATCACTCCCAGAGATATAAGTTCTACAGGCAACTCAATAAAAAAAAAATCTGGCGGAGATCCGCTCAGAAACATAAAAAACAATGCATCACTGAACACCCACCGAAGTGAAGCGGCGGCAGCGCAGGGTCTTTTCTAGTTGGGTGCCTCAAAGCGACCTCGTATAGACAGCTCACGGAGGACTGTGTGTGCCAATGCTGTCACGGGACATGGCATGGGAGTCATGCCTTTGGGCAGACAGAAGGAGAGATGAAATAGAAAATAAGGCAGCCCACCCCCACCCCCTACCCCCCACCCACCCTCTATCTCCCCTTGAAAAAAAAAAGAGGAAAGAACAGAACAGAAAAAGATCCACCCAAACTGTTTTTGATTTACCCTACAGACACACAGACAGATGCAGAGACAAAAATACAAAAGACTAGAAAAAAAAACTGACGTCGAAAATGCATTGCACACTCAGTCACACACACACAACACCAACACACAACACACACGCACGCACGCACGCACGCACGCACGCACGCACGCACGCACGCACGCACGCACACACACAACACACACACACACACACACACACACACACACACACACACACACACACACACACACACACACACACACACACACACACACACACACACACACACACGGGTTCGCGCGCGCGCACGCTCGCACATGTACACACACACACACACACACACACACACACACACACACACACACACACACACACACCACACACACACACCACACACACACACACGCCGCGCGCGCGCGCGCGCGCGCGCAAGCACGCACGCACGCACGCACGCACCCACGCACAATGTTATTGAATGGCGTTCATACAGCATGAATGCCACAAAAAGAATATTGCAGACACGTGAGGAGAAAAAAGAGAGAGAGAGAAACATGTCGATCAACAAACAACATCTGCCTCAATCTTTGTGGGAGTTGCATCGTTGTACAATGTCTTGATGGATTAGAAGGAAAAAAAAAGAAGAAAAAAAAAGGAAGAAAAAGGAAAAATGGCCTGCCCAAGAAAAACAACGCATGTTCTTGTTCTTTTCTGTATCTCTCGATGGTATGTTTAATGTTTTTATATTTGGAGACAAGAAAAAAAAAAGAGGTAGAAAGACGAAAATGGAAATTTGGCAAGAAGTGAAATCCGCTTCCCAATTCCTCCCCCCTACACACACACAAAACACACACACACACACACACACACACACACACACACACAACACACACACACACACACACACACACACACACACACACGCGCGCGCGCGCGCCGCACACACACACACACACACACACACACACACACACACACACACACACATGTATACACACAACTACGAGCGTGCGCGCGCACGCACACACACACACACACACACACACACACACACACACACACACACACACACACACACACACACACACACACACTCCCCTCTACCACTCCCCCACAAACGCCACCACCATTCCCCCACCATTCCCCAACCATTTCTTCACAAAAAGTGACCAGTGGAATCAAGTTTAGCATCATGACGAGAAGCGTGTGCCCCTATCATCTTTGGCCCAAGGATGTACTCTATGACGTCCAACGCTCGCAGATTTTCTGGGGATGTTTCATGAAGTGTAAAATTCGGGACTTTCCCTTTTTTTTTTTTTTACCGTCGTTTTGTATTTCTAGAGTCATTTCGGTGGGGCATAGTTTAGGACGAGAAAAAAGTTAACATCTCTCTCTCTCTCTCTCTCTCTCTCTCTCTCTCTCTCTCTCTCTCTCTCTCTCTCTCTCTCTCTCTCTCTCTCTCTGGTGTGTGTGTGTGTGTGTGTGTGTGTGTGTGTGTGTGTGTTGTGTGTGTGTGTGAGTGTGTGTGTGTGTGTGGTGTGTGGTGTGTGTGTGTGTGTGTGTGTGTGGTGTGTGTGTGTGTGTTGTGGTGTGTGTGTGTGTGTGTGTGTGTGTGTGTGTGTGTGTGTGTGTGTGGTGTTGTGTGTGTGTGTGTGTGTGTGTGTGTGTGTGTGTGTGTGTGTGTGTGTGTGTGTGTGTGTGTGTGTGTGTGTGTGGTGTGTGTGTGTGTGTGGTGTGTGTGTGTGTGTGTGTGTGTGTGTGTGTGTGTGTGTGTGTGTGTGTCGAGAGTGAAGTTAACCTATCCGCTGCCTCTCTTTTTCTCTCCCTCTTCCAGGTTATATGCATTTCTTCGGCCTTTGTCTCTGCCCCCCCCCCTCTCTCTCTCTCTCTCTCTCTCTCTCTCTCTCTCTCTCTCTCTCTCTTCTCTCTCTCTCTCTCTCTCTCTCTCTCTCTCTGTGACAATCTGAATTCCAAATAACTACAGAGGGATATCTCGATATAATGTCTGCATCAAGTTGTACGGTGCAATTATTAATCAAAGACTTCAAGTTTTAATCAAGGGTAATAACATCATGGGTAAACTTCAAGTTTGATGAAAACAAAACATTCCGCAAGAGGCCGCATATTCACGTCGCTGGCTTTTGTTCAAAACAGTTTTGTCTGAAGCGAAAACTGTAGGTTGCTTTCATCGATTTTGAAAAAGCATTTGATCCTATTAACAGAGATAAACTTTGGCCAGGTTCGTGTCAAGGTAACGAAACAATGTGCTGGTGCTTTAAGGATTATAGTAACTGTACATCTGGTGTTAAGCAAGGCAACGTTTGCGGACAGCTTTGTTTTTCTCATTCATGAATGAGCTGACTTTAGAAGCAAGAAACTGTAGAAAACACGGGGCGCAATACTATGGAAAAAATATACCTACTGCTTCCAGCAGATGACGTTGCATTTATATTCGAGACAGTAACTGGCCTGCAATACTTTGCAAAGGACAACTGCTTTACTCCAGTTGAAAGTAAATATGAATGAATGTAACAGTCGTTTTAGAAAGGGTGGATACCTCTCTGCTGGAAAAAGATGGACGTATAACGGCGTAGATGTGCGTGTCGTAAATCCACATAAATATTCAGATAAATACTTACCTGTGCGTTTCAGTTTCGCTTTTGCATGCAAAAATATTGCCAGTAAAGTCAAAATG
>CM031614.1:11675734-11678234 GCA_018398815.1 Conus ventricosus
AGGTAAATTTTTTTCACAAAAAGAATCGCTGCTTGTGATTCCCTGGTATGTATTGCATTCTTAGAGTAGAGAAAGTAAACAACGTAATTCAAACTGCAGGTCATCTTCACTTCTGTTTTAACACAGAGGACAAGTTAAACCCGAAGTCGGAGCATGGCTGCCCATGTGGCGGGGTAATCAAGAACGGTCACACACGTAATGTTCTCATCCCCAGCTGATGCATTTGTACCATAGTGTTCAAGTACTTCGGCTATTTGGATGATCCCTGGAGTCTTTTAGCCAGGGTACGACAACAACGACAACGACAACAACAACAACAACAAATCCATTTCAGAATACATACTCCGAAGTTGTCGGAGCTGTACATTTTCTTAAATTCTTTTTCTTTTTCTTTCTTTATGCGTACGCAGGCTGATACTCCTGCGGACACTCCCTGTATAGCCAGGCAGTGGAGTTTTGTGTGTATGACCCTATTTTTTTCCCGCCATTAAGGCAGCCATACTCCATCTTCGGGGAATTTTTCAATAAATCAGAGATCTGAATTTTGTCATTATAACCCGCACGTGTTGATCTAAGTGCACTGGCAAGTGAAGTTTAGCATCCTGTACAGAACACAATGTCGGAGACATGGAAAACCTTCTTGCTGTTTGTAACATGGAAGTTCCATTCCCAACATTCGCATGTAATGGACCCTTCTTTGAAGCAGCATAAAACTGATCTACCTTTCTAAAATAATTGATTTATTTGTAGACAGTTTGAATCGATCTGAAGTAAATTACAACAGACAGTTTTCGACCCACATTCGTTAGTCTTATAGATGTAGGCTTTCTGTGGTAATGTGCGTGTTTTTTTCTTGTTGATTTCAACCCAGTATTGAATGTAAAATAAAACAGAATTTGTATAAAATAAGAATTTTGTTCGTTTCTGTACAGGCAGAACTATTGCCGCCCCCCCCCCCCCCCCCCCATCACCCCCCCCCCCCCCCCTCCCCCCTCTCCAATAAAAATCCTTCAAAGCTTTTAGGTGTACTTTTCGTGCAATGCCCGGTAGCATCATTTAGACCCCACAGTTCTGTACTATATCCAACGACGGTTGAAGCTGGGCATCAAATGCATTAAAAAGTCAATCTAAATAACATTTCACAAGATGTGCAATGTTCTCAAGCACAGTTTTCTTCCCTTTACTTATCAAGTCAGTTGATGCTAACGGGAAGCTAAGTTGAATTGAAAAACAAAGTATTTGTAGGCGTTCAAGCGGCCCCGCGACATTCTCGTCTGTCTCCTTTCTCTTCATGATAATTCCCCGCCTTTCCAAAACACAATCATACTATTTCACTTTGTTGTTATTCATATTATTTCGCTTAAAAATGACTTGTAAATCACAAGAACAGTAGCAGACAGCAGATTTTGTTTTAATGTGTTTACAAGTCAAATAATTGTCTCTAATAATAGTGCTCTAAACAAAATGAAAAGCTCAAAATGGAACATTTTTTTATACAAATCCTAATAAAGTAAGCATATAACGACATTTGAATCGGTTTTTTATTTTATTTATTTTTTAACATCCGATTTGATGTTTACAAATGATGTTTCTTTCTACCGCCCACGCTTATAAACGCGATTTAAAACCTTCGTAAAATTGTTGGGCTGACGTTGCATTAACAAAATATCTCTGTTTTTGTTAAGCCGATGGCAAGCATGATCTTGTGTACGACAGTCTATTGCTTTGTGAATCCAACAAATCTACAACACTATTCACAGCACTTGAAATAATTCTCCCATTATTTCGTCTGGCCAAGCACCTTTTCTTTTTCAATTACCGTTGTAAATGCGAAGAAAACGTCTTCTGTGGAAACTCGTGGCCTAAAATAACTATCACTATCGTCCACATTTGAATATTCACTTCACCTACATCTGCCTGTTTCTTTTTTTTTTAACTTTTTTTAACGTTAAATGAAACCAAACATCCACTGTGATATTGTTACAAACATACATTCTCTTAAATGAAAGTTTATTTTTGCTTAACAAATCCTAAATAAGTGTTAGCGAACCGCCAAAAAAAAGAGAAAAACAGAAAGAAAAGAAAAACGTGGACAAACGAATCACAAGACAAAACACGACGCGTTTCGACCTCTTAGGTCTTCTTCAGGCTGAAGTGATTGAAGAAAGTGATTGTTCGTTCATTTTCGTTGTCCTACTTGTTTTGTATCTGGCCTAGAAGAAGACCTAAGAGGTCGAAAACGCGTCGTATTTTGTCTTGTGATTCGTTTGTCCACTGTTGTTTTTTTTCTGTTTTTTTCGGTTCGCTAACATTTATTTAAGATTTGTTTAGATTTCCACCTGCAGTCGTCTCCCTTTGCAACTAGATCTTATTTTTGCTTGTTCATACAAGTTCACCAGCTTTTTCATTCTTTTCTTCATCAATTATTCGTTAAGAGACAGACAGACAGACAGACAGATAGACAGACAGAGAGAAAGGTAGACAGAGAGACAGACGGACA
>CM031614.1:11688234-11690734 GCA_018398815.1 Conus ventricosus
AGCATAATTGGAAGAACTCTAATAATTTTTTCAGAAAGCATTGTGGAAAATGCTTTATCATGTTGTAAGAAATGGGATCAAATCCTGTCGCAATTTTACCAGATTTTAGACGGCGAAGTGGAGTACAGAAGCTCCTCCATTGTTAGATTTTTATTAATATATAACATGTTGTCATTGTCATGTGGTTCAATGGTTCTCCCTTCGTTTTCAATATTTCTTCTTCGTTCTTGCTCTTCTTTAGGCAGATGTTCAGTCTGACTCATTGCTGCGAAAGTGTCAGCAAATAATTCAACTTTCTCCTCGTTTGTTTTACAGATTTTATCGTTTTCGATCAAGACAGGCTCTGGGAGATGAAAAGAACCTTTAGATTTTCTAATTTCTTTCCAAAGTAAGGCGCTATCGTTTGGGTGTTTGGAACAGTTGATGACTAGGTTTTTGTAATATTGCTGCTTGGCAAAAGCAACAACTTTGTTACTATTGGTGTTAGCTTTTTTGTATTCAGCGTGTAACTGTTCCACTCTACTTTTAGGCTGCGTATGACGGCTTATCATCCAGCTTTTGAAGGCCTTAGTTTTCGCACCCACGGCGACTTCACACGCAATATTCCACCATGGGTTTGATGCTTTCTTTGGATGATTCTTTAATTTGACTTTTGGGATGCAGAATCTGCAGCCTGAAGGATAAGTTTTCTTAGTTCAAAATAACAATTTTCCAAACCTTCCTCTAACACTGTAATTTTGATTGAAATTTAGAAAAGACGAACCTGCTGTCAAAAATTGATTGAAAAGCGCCAATTAGCCTTATCTTCATTATATTTAGTGCATTCAGAATTGTAGATTGTTTTTTCAGGGTTCACTAGAAGTTGGATTTCAATGGGGAGATGATCACTGCCTAACGGTATTTGATGAACCTGCCAAGTACACAAAGGTTTATGTCTGGGGAAACTAAAGACAAATCTATCGATGAGCAACGTTGATCTGATCGATCAGCAATTCTTGTTATAGAGCCGTCATTTAAAATGGTTAAATTTGCGTTGATTATTGTACTGGCAAGGTATTCGTTGTTGTTAACAATATTATTGGGATTTTCGGACCACAAAGCGTGATGGGAATTAAAATCGCCAAGAATAACCCATTGTCTAGAGCAGTCTAAATCCATTATCCATCAGCTTCACCTTAGACACTCCACTGGATAATAACAGTTCAAAATTTTGAAGTATTTACCATCAACCTTAATTTCTATACAGCAAGAATATAAACGTTTATCTATTGAAGAACACGGTGTTTTGCACGGTTGATACATAAGATTGCAAGCTACATATGTAGCAACTTTTATTTTAACGTTGGGTTTTACCTCATCTATAACAGGTGGGTAAAAAATCCGTTTAACTTGGTAAGTCATTTTTGTGGCAATTCAATGACTGAAGCACAACTACGTCAAAAGAACGCTTCTGCAAAAATTTTTCCAAATATACAAATTGCACTTACTTCTACAGTTCAATTGTAGAAACGAGCAAATACCAGTAGGTTTGACTTGTTCAGGCCTCGTACACATGATGTTGTTCATAAGGAAAAGACTATAACTGAGAATACCAGCAACAGAGAACACCAAAAACGGATAAAGTTTGACAGAAATTCTCTTTGTACGTTCATTTGGAGTTCAGACAGGTACTGGACAGAATTGTTTTCAATTCAATGATTGACGAAGTCATGACATCAGAAATATTTGTTAGGATGGTCAGAAATTTCACAGAGAGATTTTCAAGATACATTAAAATCTTTTCAAGATCAAAATTTACAGATTGTTTTTTGAACGAACTTGAAGAGTCAGACTTTTCTTTAAGAGTACTTGGCACAGATGTTTTCGAAATTTTTGATGTCTGTCCTATACTTTTCTGATTTGTGACAGCAATACTAGTTTGATTTGAACTGTCAGTATGATTGTAAAGTACGTGTGCCCCAGATTGAAGGGGGCTAGAATCCAAAGAAGTGGGCACCGGGTTTTGTTCATTAGCCTTCATCATTCCTTGACTTAAAACCGAGGAATAAGATCTGCTGTGGTGATTAGCTTTGGTTGAATTATCGTTTCCCTGCACCCTGGGGTCTTCTTTTAATTCCTGCACCTTTACCTCTCCTTTGCTCATTTGGACTTTGATTTGTCTGAGAGCCTCAGAATATGGCATGTGGCTGGAAGACTTTAGCTTTCCGGCCAAAACACGTAGTTTGTATTCTGGGCATCCATGGTAAGAGGCTGAATGATCTCCAGAACAGTTTATACAATGTTTGGCCCTGGTACACGATTCCAAGACATGGTCATTGTGACCACATCTTCCACATCTTCCACACACACACACACACACACACACACACACACACACACACACACACACACACACACACACACACACACACACACAACAATGAGAGAAAGAAAGCGAATGAGAAATAGAGACCAAACAATATCATGCTGAACAATTTAGTAGTGGGGGAAAACAAGTGCA
>CM031614.1:11700734-11715734 GCA_018398815.1 Conus ventricosus
AGCAGCTTTTCGTCTGCAGGAAGGAGCACTAGTACTTTGTCTCCGACTGAAACTTCCGGGATTTCTTCTTGCGGTCATGGTAATCTTACCAAGCTGCTTCACCTGTCCCTTGACTTCACCTGTCCCTTGACTTCACCTGTCCCTTGACATCGTCTGTCCCTTGACTTCACCTGTCCCTTGACTTCACCTGTCCCTTGACTTCACCTGTCCCTTGACATCGTCTGTCCCTTGACTTCACCTGTCCCTTGACTTCATCTGTCCTTGACTTCACCTGTCCCTTGACTTCACCTGTCCCTTGACATCGTCTGTCCTTGACTTCACCTGTCCCTTGACTTCACCTGTCCCCTTGACTTCACTGTCCTTGACATCGTCTGTCCCTTGACTTCACCTGTCCCTTGACTTCACCTGTCCCTTGACTTCACCTGTCCCTTGACATCGTCTGTCCCTTGACTTCACCTGTCCCTTGACTTCACCTGTCCCTTGACATCGTCTGTCCCTTGACTTCGTCTGTCCTTGACTTCACTGTCCCTTGACTTCACCTGTCCCTTGACTTCACCTGTCCCTTGACATCGTCTGTCCCTTGACTTCACCTGTCCCTTGACTTCACCTGTCCCTTGACATCGTCTGTCCCTTGACTTCGTCTGTCCCTTGACTTCACCTGTCCCTTGACTTCACCTGTCCCTTGACTTCACCTGTCCCTTGACATCGTCTGTCCCTTGACTTCACCTGTTCCCTTGACTTCACCTGTCCCTTTGACTTCACCTGTCCCTTGACATCGTCTGTTGTCGTTGGGGCACCCCTGATGATCCGGCCACCACTCTCCTCCATCCGTTCCTGTCCTCCACCGCTCGCTGAGATTCCGCCAGGCTCATTCCAGTCCACTCTCGGATATTGTCCTCCCACCTCTTCCTTTGTCTTCCTCTGTTGCGGCTTCCTCTGACTGTTCCTTGCAGGACTGTCTTTGCAAGGCCTGCTGAACGGGACACATGTCCGTACCACTTCATTTTCCGCTTCTTGACGACTGTCAGTAGGTCTTTATGGGGTCCAGTTGCTTGTTGAATATTCTGCGGACTTCTTCATTTGTCACGTGGTCTGTGTAATGGATGCCCAAGATCTTTCTGTAGCATCTCATTTCAGTTGCCACCAAGCTGCTAGGCCTTTTCAATTTCCTTTCTGGCGAGCTGAAGTGTCTTTCCTAGTCTCTTTCGTTAACTCAAGGATGTACTGATAGCTGCTCTTCACCTGTGGCAGATCCACTTCTTTCGTCCAAAGTTCTTTATAGGATGTGCCGACATCCTCTCATTCTTTCTTCTTCTTCTTCTTCTTCTTCTTCTTCCTAAAACACTGGTTCACTCAAAAACGAGTAGGTCACCAGCGCGCATGTTAAAAAGTAAAATAAATAACATAAAACAGTGCGACTCAGACTGTTGGCCCTGGAGCAAATTTGGCAACAAGGGGTCGCACTCGATATTCAAGAAGTTAAAAGCAATGGCCAAACTCAGGCCCAGGCAATAGTAAAACATCTGGGGAAGTAAAAAAAAAAACTCATCAATATGCAGATCTCAAAACTGTCGAATCAATTTGTTTTTTAAAAGAGATTGCATTTGTGGCAATCTTGATGGCACCCGGCAGTGAGTTCCACAGCCGTACAGAACTGGGATAAAAAGAATTTAAGTGGCTGTCAATATTTGATGCAGGTATGGTATAACATTGACCGCCACTCCTGGTGCTACTTTTATTCAATACTAGTTGTTCCATTGGAATATCAATTACTTTAGCTCTGCCTTTGAAGAAGATGTTAAGTTTGATAAAAGCTCTTCTCTCTTCTAAGGGTTTCCATTCTAATTTCCTCATGTTCTTCCTAGTATTCCCCTTTTCTCTGATGTGGTTCCCTGTTACGAACCGTGCTGCTCTCTTCTGAATCTTTTCGAGTTATCAATATCCTTTAGATGGTAAGGATCCTAAACTGAGCAACCATATTCCAGTACTGGTCTAACCAGTGTTTTGTAGCAGTCGTCTTTAACCTTTTGGGGGCAGTCATTGATATTCCTGTATAAGAAAGCTAAGATGTTATTTGCTTTCTTACATACTAAATTGTAATGTTCTTTCCATTTGAGACGACTATCTATAATCACGCCTAAATATTTTGCAGCATTAGTTTCTTTAAGAATAGTATTATGGATAGAATAATCTGATCTAATTGGTGAGCGTTTGTTACATATACGCAACACTTGGCACTTTTGGGGATGAAATTCCATTTTCCAAGTTCTTTCCCACTCTTGTAAAGCGTTTAGATCTTCTTGTAGAATGCGTGTATCATTCTTGCTTCTAATTGTTCTATATACTAAACTGTCATCTGCAAAAAGCCTTATAGTAGTTCCAGGAGAGAGATTTCTACTTATGTCATTTATATAAATTAAGAAAAACAAGGGCCCCAGAACAGTTCCCTGTGGTACACCTGACAAGACTGGTTTACAATGGGATGACGACCCTTCCACAACAACTTTCTGCGTTCTCCCAACAAGGAATGATCTAGCCCATTTTAGCAAAGAACCGCCAGTGCCAATGTGTTCTAATTTAAACAGCAGGCCCTCATGGTCAACCTTATCAAAGGCTTTAGAAAAGTCTAATAAAATTGCATCTATTTGCTGTCTGTTGTTAAGACAGTTATTAAAATCATTGAGAGTTGTTATAAGTTGAGTCTCACAACTCCTTCGCTGTCTAAAACCATGCTGGGCGTTATTTAAGAAGTCATATTTGTCAAGATGGTCCATTATGCTACTATATATTATGTGTTCAAGTAGTTTAGCTAATATGGATGTAAGAGATACAGGTCTATAGTTCTCTGCTTTTGTTTTGTCACCCTTTTTGAATAAGGGAACAATGCTCGCATCTCGCCACTCATCAGGTATTACTCCTTGGTCCAGTGAAGCTTGGTAAAGTAGTTGGTATACCTCACTCAATCATTGGCACATAATTTTAAAGAGCTTGCCAGGAACGCCATCGGGACCAGTTAGCTTTGTTTTCATTGATGTTGGTCAGTAACTTAAACACTCCTGCTTTGTTTACTTTGATGTTATGCATTTCAGGGCGTTTATCATCATCTTTTAGTCTAACGTTAATTAAAGGTTTGGGATTTGAGAAAACTGAACAAAACTGCTTGTTTAGTAAGTTTGCTTTCCCTTCAGGGTCCTGTATTAGGTTATTCTGGTTGTTTCTCAGGTCTAGAATCCCAATGTTGTCCTGTCTCTTACTCCTTATGTAAGACCATAATTTCTTGTTTTGATGATCACCTTCTGAAATCATCGAATTAACATAATTGGAGTGAGCAAGCCTACATTCTCTCTGACACCTTCTCTTAATATGTTTATACCTAACCAGTAATCTTTCTGAATTAGGATGTAGTTTCAATTTCTTAAAGAAACGATGTTTCCTTCTCAACAAACGTTTGGTTTTTGTAGTAATCCATGGCTGGTGGTTCTTGCTTGAAGTTATTTTAGTAGGTATGTTGTCATCCATAATAAATTCCAAGTTAGTTTTTATACACTTCCAAAGGTCACTGACATTATCTTTAACACTATGGGACCTCAAAAAAATACGGCTGAAATCATGAGTATCCCTGCGCAATTTTGGTAAATCTGCTTGGTTCCAGAGTCTGATGGTACGTTTAGGGGGTTTTCTTCGAAAGGGTTGAAAGTTGCTCTCTAAGAGAATTATGTCATGATCACCCAGGCCTGCAATTAATTCCTGATTGCCTAAAGCGCCTGGACAATTGGTAAAAAATAAATCCAGGAATGCCTTACCACGAGTTGGTGCTTCAACTGACTGCACCAATCCAAGGTCTTTGGTGGCATAAAAAAACTGAGTATTAATATTTTTACTCTATTGATTACCAAGTATGGCATCTTCACCCCAATCAATATCTGGTAAGTTAAAGTCTCCACCAATCCATAATATTGCCTTCCTATTGGCCAAAACAATGTTAGAAATGTCTCTGCAGATAGACGAACATACATTTTCATCTGAATCTGGGGTCTGTAAACTGATCCAACAATGACAGGTCTCTTATTCTTAAAATTAATCCTACAAAATAAACTTTCACTATTTTTGCCTTGATATAAAAACTCACTGGCTAAGTTCTTCCTAATGGCAATCAAGACTCCCCCACCTCTTTTTCCAAGTCTGTGTTTTGCCCTACAGAAGCTCGAAGGGAAAAAACCGGGTGGATTCCTCTTGCACCTCACAGTACGCAAAGAGTGGAGCATTGATGAACCTGTGCCAGTGCTTCGGCTGTTCTCTGTACAGGTTTTTTTTTAGCATTGAATTCAATGCTGGATTTTGTCGATGACATTGCCGCTCTTGCAAGCCCCACTCAAGATCTGCAGGTTCTTGTAGACAATATCTGCAAGTTTGCAGGCAACATTGGCCTCATTATTAGCGCCAAAAAGACTAAAAACATGCTCACCGGTAAACACCTAGGCCCAACAGACGTTCTCATCAACCAAAAGCAAGTGGAAGAAGTAGAGAACTTCACATACCTAGGCTCCATCAACAACGCCTATGACCTCGACATGAACTGAAGTGTCGTATTGGGAAGGCAACATCAGCATTCAATCAGCTGAACAAAATTGGAACAGCAAGAATTTCTCCCTTGGAATCAAACTGAAATTTTATAACTCCAGTGTGATTTCGACGCTGTTATATGGCTGTGAAACCTGGCAACTGAAGACCACCCAGGAGAAGAAACTTGACGCTTTTGATACCAAGTGCCTACGTAAGATCTTGGGCATCAAATGGTCAGACTTTACACCAAACGAAGACGTCAGGGAGAGATCCAAACAGCTCCCCGAGTCAACCATCGTCTGCAGACGGCGCCTCCACTGGCTGTGTCATGTCTTGAGATTACCCTCTTCAAGACCTGCAAACCAGGCCATTAAATGGACCCCAGCAGGCCAGAGAAAAAGAGGATGACACAGGATGACTTGGCGACAGACAGTGGAAAGAGACCTCAGACTCGTTGACAGAGGATGGAGTGACACCAGCAGACTGGCTGAGGACCGTGCACAGTGGAGCGCCTTGACTGCCTCATGCGTCGCAGACGCGGGAGCATCTAAGTCTAAGTAAGTAATTGAATTCAATGTGCCACTGAAGTCTTCAGCCAGACTGGGTGATCTAGAGACGCGGTGACGTGACAGATGTTGAGCAGCCTCATTCCCCCCCCCCCCCCCCCCCCCCCACCCCTGCAGTCTGACATGAACTGGGTCCCTAAATCGCTTAGGATTTCCCCAAAGAGTCCTAGTCTGGTGAACATGTCCACCAGCGCGTCAGCTACAGTGTCAGCATCAATCTTCTTTAGAAGAACGGCTTCAGGATATTTCGTAGCGTAATCTACCGCCTCCAGATGTACACGTGTCTGGCATCACTCACAGAACGAAGAGGGCAACGAGCACCTGAACGGCAAGTCTACGATAGGCATCTTTTGCATATGGGCCATGGACACTTTTTCTCTCGGCACTGTGTTTCGACTGACATCACTGGGTTGGCAGAATCGTTCAGCGTCGTTTCGAGGGCCTGGCCAGTAGAAGCTACCCACATTTTCCCTGCCGTTTTCTTATTGCCCTTGTGACTTCGCCGTGTTTTCAGCAACTGGTCCCTGTGCTTCTGACAAATTGCCCCTTTTCATTATTGATGGGTCAGCTGACAAATTGCCCCTTTTCATTATTGTTGGGTCAGCTGACAAATTGCCCCTTTTCATTATTGTTGGGTCAGCTGACAAATTGCCCCTTTTCATTATTGTTGGGTCAGCTGACAAATTGCCCCTTACCATTATTGTTGGGTCAGCTGACAAATTGCCCATTTTCATTATTGTTGGGTCAGCTGACAAATTGCCCCTTTTCATTATTGTTGGGTCAGCTGACAAATTGCCCCTTTTCATTATTGTTGGGTCAGCTGACAAATTGCCCCTTTTCATTATTGTTGGGTCAGCTGACAAATTGCCCCTTTTCATTATTGTTGGGTCAGCTGACATATTGCCCCTTTTCATTATCGTTGGGTCAGCTGACAAATTGCCCATTTTCATTATCGTTGGGTCAGTTGACAAATTGCCCCTTTTCATTATCGTTGGGTCAGTTGACAAATTGCCCCTTTTCATTATCGTTGGGTCAGTTGACAAATTGCCCCTTTTCATTATTGTTGGGTCAGCTGACATATTGCCCCTTTTCATTATCGTTGGGTCAGCTGACAAATTGCCCATTTTCAATATCGTTGGGTCAGTTGACAAATTCCCCCTTTTCATTATCGTTGGGTCAGCTGACAAATTGCCCCTTTTCATTATCGTTGGGTCAGCTGACAAATTGCCCCTTTTCATTATCGTTGGGTCAGCTGACAAATTGCCCCTTTTCATTATCGTTGGGTCAGTTGACAAATTGCCCCTTTTCATTATCGTTGGGTCAGCTGACAAATTGCCCCTTTTCATTATCGTTGGGTCAGTTGACAAATTGCCCCTTTTCATTATCGTTGGGTCAGCTGACAAATTGCCCCTTTTCATTATCGTTGGGTCAGCTGACAAATTGCCCCTTTTCATTATTGTTGGGTCAGCTGACAAATTGCCCCTTTTCATTATCGTTGGGTCAGTTGACAAATTGCCCCTTTTCATTATCGTTGGGTCAGCTGACAAATTGCCCCTTTTCATTATCGTTGGGTCAGCTGACAAATTGCCCCTTTTCATTATTGTTGGGTCAGCTGACAAATTGCCCCTTTTCATTATCGTTGGGTCAGTTGACAAATTGCCCCTTTTCATTATCGTTGGGTCAGCTGACAAATTGCCCCTTTTCATTATCGTTGGGTCAGCTGACAAATTGCCCCTTTTCATTATCGTTGGGTCAGCTGACAAATTGCCCCTTTTCATTATCATTGGGTCAGCTGACAAATTGCCCCTTTTCATTATCGTTGGGTCAGCTGACAAATTGCCCCTTTTCATTATCGTTGGGTCAGCTGACAAATTGCCCCTTTTCATTATCGTTGGGTCAGTTGACAAATTGCCCCTTTTCATTATCGTTGGGTCAGCTGACAAATTGCCCCTTTTCATTATCGTTGGGTCAGCTGACAAATTGCCCCTTTTCATTATCGTTGGGTCAGCTGACAAATTGCCCCTTTTCATTATCGTTGGGTCAGTTGACAAATTGCCCCTTTTCATGATCGTTGGGTCAGTTGACAAATTGCCCCTTTTCATTATTGTTGGGTCAGCTGACAAATTGCCCCTTTTCATTATTGTTGGGTCAGCTGACAAATTGCCCCTTTTCATTATCATTGGGTCAGTTGACAAATTGCCCCTTTTCATTATCGTTGGGTCAGCAGCTTCACTACGTATTGTCTCCTTCCTGGCAGCCTCGTTTTCATTCAACGCCCATCTTGCGCCGAATTGGATGAAGACAAGTGATTGCTAGTTTACTTTCGTTGTCCTGAGTATTGTGTCTCTTGCCTGAAGAAGACCTAAGAGGTCGAAACGCGTCGCGTTGTGTCTTGCAATTCGTTTGTCAACGTTTTTATGAATAATTTTTCATATTTCTTTTAGCTGTATTTCTTCTTCTTCTTCTTCCTTTTCTTTTCTCTCAACCCCCCACCCCCACCCCCCGATTTCTCTCTCTCTCTCTCTCTCTCTCTCTCTCTCTCTCTCTCTCTCTCTCTCTCTCTTATGAACTTGATCAATTCTTTCTCTCTGATCCCACGATGTGTGTGTGTGTGTGTGTGTGTGTGTGTGTGTGTGTGTGTGTGTGTGTGTGTGTGTGTGTGTGTGTGTGTGCGGGCGCGCGCGCGTATGTACATGTGTGTGTGTGTGTGTGTGGGTATGTGAAGTGTAGTGTAGTGTAGTGTAGTGTAGTGTAGTGTAGTGTAGTGTAGTGTAGTGCAGTGTAGTGTAGCGTAGTGTAGTGTAGTGTGCGTGGTGTGCGCGTGCGTGTGTATGTGTACAAGTATGCGTGTGCGTGCGTGCGCGCGCGCGTGCGTGTGTGTGTGTGTCTGCCTGGCGTGTTGTGCATGTGTGTGTGTGTGGGGGGGGTGGGGGGGGGGTAAATCCTTGATTTGTAGCTGAAACGTCCTGTTTAGTTTAACATCCTAATTTTGCCTAGCGTCTGGCTTTAACCTCACTCTACTCCATTACTTTAAAACATAAACCCACTTTTTAAGCTGCGTGCAAAGAGAAACAACTTTTCAGCTGCTAGATCATATTGCAGCGTAGACATGAACCCGTCATTTTCAACGGTGTTCACAATTTTTGGATTCCAAACCGAATGTACTCAGTATGGCAGAATATCTGGAGGCATATACATGTACGCACGCTCTCTCTCTCTCTCTCTCTTCTCTCTCTCTCTCTCTCTCTCTCTCTCTCTCTCTTCTCTCTCTTCTCTCTCACCACACACACCACCATACACACACACACACACACACACACACAACCACTCACACACACACACACAAGCGCGCGCTGTGTTAGAGATCAACAGGGGCGACAATTACAGACTAAGGTAAACAAGGGCGACAATAAGTGGCTCAGCATATCGTAAATGGAGAGGCTTTTCCATTTGAAGAACTTAACACTGGAAGTAATCATGTTTTAAAATAAAATTAGAATGGATTACCCCCTACCGTCGAAGCCGGAAAAAAGAGAGCAAAATTTGGGCGATAAATTGCTCCGATTGTTTACTTCACCGATCCCAGGACAAATGATATTCATGCATTGTTATCATTATTATTATTGTTATTATTATTATTATTATCATTATGACTTTTACTTTCAGCACCACCATTATCATTTCTCAGCCCTAATGTGATGATTGGGTGTGTAACTTTCTATTCTGATTGGCTGTTCAATTGAAAGTTTAGAGCCACTTCATCTCAACTGTCATTAACTGTGTGGCATAAAACGGCACACGGCTAGCAGCAGAAATTTATCTTTCTAAAAAGTATTGCATTTTCATTGTATTTGAATTAAGCTAGTGATGTATGTTTCATTGATAAACAGAGGCCGGAATTGTCTTCTTCATTTCGTCAGTACTTCTTACTCCCATATTTGTAATAAAAATGCAGATAAAACTCGACTCTCGTAAAAGTCAAATATATTTCTTGCAACGACGTAAATTTAAACAGTTGATATATTTTGCAATTTTTGAAGAGAAATTATGATTTATCCGCCAGACAAGAGGGACAAACAAATTACAAAACAAAACACGACGCGTTTCGACCTCTTCGGTCTTCTTCAGGCAAGACATACCAACATCAGGACAATGACAACGAAGAACCAGCCATCACTTATCTTTTCAAACTGGGCGCAAGATTGACGTTTTATTTTTACTTTCAGAGTCACTTGCGTATCTCATCTAAAACTCGCATGACTGTAATGTGATTTCATGAGTCATTATGAGGAGAAAAAAAACACTAGGGAGAAGAAAACTTATCAAATCAGTCGAATTCGCTAACTCAAAGCTCCACATATACAAGAAGGAAGCAGGTTCCACTGAGTTTACTCTCTGTGTATTTATCATTTGTGCAAGAAATAAGGGTTAATTAAATGTGCTAGATTTGAGCAGAGGTTGACGTCGGAGCTTTCGTCGTCCGCTGGCAGCCTTATGCATTAAAGCGCGGAAAGAGTTAAATGCTAAGTTCGGAGCTATAGCCGTCAGCTGGCAGCCGTATGCATTAAGGTGTGGAAAGAGTTAAATGCTAAGTTCGGAGCTATAGTCCGCAGGCGGCCTTCTGCATTAAGGTGTGGAAAGAGGTAGAATGCCAAGTTCGGAGCTATTGCCTTCCGCAGACGGCCTTCTTATGCAATAAAGTGCGGAGAAAGCTAAGTGCTAAGTTCGGAGCTATAGTCGTCCGCAGCGCCCTCGCATTAAGGAAGAGTAAAGCAATCGAGCTATGCTCCGCAGACGGCACTTAAAAGGCGGAGAGTAATGCTAGTTCGGAGCATACACCGCAGGCCTGATTAAGCGAAAAGTAAGCTAAGTTCGGAGCTATAGTCATCCGCAAGCGGCCTTATGGCTTAATGTGCGGAAAGAGTTAAAATGCTAAGTTCGGAGCTATAGTCATCCGCAAGTGGCCTTATGGATTAATGTGCGGAAAGAGTTAAAATGCTAAGTTCGGAGCTATAGTCACCCGCAAGCGGCCTATGGATTAATGTGCGGAAAGAGTTAAAATGCTAAGTTCGGAGCTATAGTCATCCGCAAGTGGCCTTATGGATTAATGTGCGGAAAGAGTTAAAATGCTAAGTTCGGAGCTATAGTCATCCGCAAGCGGCCATATGGATTAATGTGCGGAAAGAGTTAAAATGCTAAGTTCGGAGCTATAGTCATCCGCAAGTGGCCTTATGGATTAATGTGCGGAAAGAGTTAAAATGCTAAGTTCGGAGCTATAGTCATCCGCAAGTGGCCTATATGGATTAATGTGCGGAAAGAGTTAAAATGCTAAGTTCGGAGCTATAGTCATCCGCAAGCGGCCTATAGATTATTGCGGTAATGCTGTTCGGACAAGTAGTTACGAGACCGCTAAGTTTCGGAGCTATAGTCATCCGCAAGCTGGCCTTTATATGCAGAAAGAGTAAACGCTAATATTTCCGCATTGGTTTTGCGTGTTGATGCTAATATTTGTTTGTTGTTGTTTTTTATCCCTACAGTTGTGTAAGTCCCTGACTTGGCACCATCACATGTATGTTGTGGCGCCGTCAGCTCTTCTGGAATCCAATATTTCTCGGCATCCGCTGGTTTTCTGGCCGCCCTCACTCTATAAATCCAATATTTCTCGGCATCCGCTGGTTTTCTAGCCGCCCTCACTCTATAAATCCAATATTTCTCGGCATCCGCTGGTTTTCTAGCCGCCCTCACTCTATAAATCCAATATTTCTCGGCATCCGCTGGTTTTCTAGCCGCCCTCACTCTATAAATCCAATATTTCTCGGCATCCGCTGGTTTTCTAGCCGCCCTCACTCTATAAATCCAATATTTCTCGGCATGCGCTGGATTTCTGGCCGCCCTCATTCTATGAATCCAATATTGCTCGGCATCCGCTGGTTTTCTAGCCGCCCTCATTCTATGCGTGTGTAACCTGATCCTTTCCCAGACACTTCTGTTACATCTTTTCCTATAGTAAAACACAATGCACTTCTGTTACATCTTTTCCTATAGTAAAACACAATGCACTTCCGTTACATCTTTTCCTATAGTAAAACACAATGCACTTCCGTTACATCTTTTCCTATAGTAAAACACAATGCACTTCCGTTACATCTTTTCCTATAGTAAAACACAATGCACTTCTGTTACATCTTTTCCTATAGTAAAACACAATGCACTTCTGTTACATCTTTTCCTATCGTTCAGCGATGACCTCAGGCGTGGGTGCATCCAGTGTGAAATTAGAGCACTGGGCGCATCGTTGTACGTAGGGGCTGAAAGGAGGAGTCGTTGGATACAGTGTTCAGACGGCTCCTAGACACAGCTAACTTCCAAAACGTGCAACCGAAACCGAAATCATTTGTTGCCAAATTAAGGTGAAAGAGGACCCGAATAATAATTTGACGTGTTCAAAGTTTTCGAAAGTTTTTTTTTTCGGAAGAGGACGAAGAGAGAGAGAGGGGGCGGGGGGGGGGGGGGGGGGGGGGGGGGGGTAGGGGGGGTAGGTTAAGACTGAAAAAAAAAAACCCAACAACAACTATATGTATATTTTGTTTTCAAATTAGCCATTGTCTGCCGGGGATGTCTATAAGAAAGAGGTTGACTGATTCAGTTTTCAAAGCGATTACAAAAAAAAAAATCCGTAATGGAAATGATGGTGGAGGGAAAAGAAAACAAACAAACAAAGCAAACAAACAACCAAATCTTCGCCGACGCATCTCCATAAGAAAATACTTCAATGGAAACGTTGTTCGATTCACAGAGGGGTGTGGGGGGGGGGGGGGGGAACGAAAGGAAATTGTGTATCAAAGAAACATGAATCTTTTCCAATTTACACACATTTTCTGACATTATCGTTTTTTCAGTGAGACAGAGAAACTATCCGTCGGCAAATGGACAACCGAAACTGCTGACCATTTATAAACATTGATCGACACACTTCTCACCCACGCTTTTCGCGAGAGGAACGATGTGAAGATCTCTTTCTCAAAGCTGAAAACCGTTCAGGAAACAAACAAAAAAAAAACGAATAAACAAATAAACTGACCAAAAAAAAAAACAAACAACAAAAAAAAAAAACAAAGAAAACGTAGGGTCGGTTCACAGTACTACTTAACCCGAAGTCTATCTACAAAAGTGAAAAGGATGGTCTTCATGGAACTCGAACGACAGCAAACCTGCAAAATGTCGTGTCCTTGCTGCAAAACAGGGCTGAATGGTGAATCCAAACTTTAATGGCAGACCCACGAACTGTTTCAGCCATGGAGATTGGAGTCACTATTCACCACTCCATTCTCCCAGTGTTGCAGACGGGGCTCTGACCATGACAGGGAATAGTATTGCCGGAAGGATTAGGGAGAGTGGGGGGGGGGGGGAGGGGGGAGGGGGGAGGGACGGGGTGTTCGGGGTGGAGGGAGTCAGGGAGAGTAAAAAGGGTCATACACAAACACCACCCACAACCCAACCCAACCCAACCCAACCCAACCCACCCCACCCCACCCCACCCCACCCCACCCAGAGAGAGAGAGAGAGAGAGAGAGAGAGAGAGAGAGAGAGAGAGAGGAGAGTTAAAAATAATGCTCCCTTGTTGTCCTGAGCTCCGCGTCTTGTAGACTGAAGTAAAAACCGGAGACGGTAAAACACAAGAATAAAACCAACAGTCGCTTCATGTCTCAGACTTGTAATTTACCAAATCATGTTTGCTGTTAAAAGCTTTATCAGACCAACCTACAATATACATATACAAGAATGAAAACAACAGTCGCTTCCAGTTTCCAGTGCTAAGCGATCTCTCTTCTCTCCTCTCTCTCTCTCTCTTCTCTCTCTCTCTCTCTCTGGAGTTATAACGGAAATATCATGCCAGTAGTAAATGTTTATAAATATTTGGGTATATCTTTTCAACACGCCTGAGCTTTACATTTGCTTGTAAAGATCTTGTGAGCAGAGCTAAATACGCCTTATTGTGTATCATGAAAAAGCTGACAATATTGAATAACATTTCTTTAGTACTATTCTTAAAATTGTTTGATTCTCAAATCCAACCAATTGTGCAATATGGTGCTGAACTGTGGGGTATTAGCAGCTCTGCTTATGAGGTGGAGAAGCTACATTTATACGCACTGAAGAAGTTTTTGGGAGTATCTATATATACGCCTAATGATTTAGTCTACAGGGAGACAAATAGGTATCCTATATATTTAGTTTCTATAGTCAGCTCCATTCGTTACTGGTTAAAGTTAACAAGAATGCAGTCACATAGATTACCCCATAGAACTTACAATATGTTAGTTGAGTTTGATGCCAAAGGCAAGACAAATTGGGCTTCGAGGGTAAGATTAAAATTGTATGAATATGGATTTGGCTTTGTGTGGGAAAGTCAGGGTGTTGGGGACATACGTGGCTTTATCCGCGAATTTCGTCAGAGATTAATAGATTGTCGATGGCAAAACTGGCATTCTCATGTTCTGGAAAGTGACAGATATGATATCTATCGTATGTTAAACGCAGAGCATAGATTGCCATTGTATTTGTCTATAAACTTAGACAAACATTTGAGATACATCTTAACAAAATTTAGATTTGGTATCACAGAAATAAGTAGTCATTTTAATCGTTATAGAGAACTCAGTGATGATCATCTCCCTTGCCCATTATGTCACGAGGCTTTTGATAATGAAGTTCATTTTGTATTTTCGTGCCAGGAACTTTATTGTATTAGGCAAGAGCTAATTCCAGAAAAATACTATAGAAAACCATGTATCTTCAAGCTGATTATGCTAATGACTTCAAAAAATGAAACACTTGTAAAGCGTTTTGCTCTGTTTTTGTGCAAAGCATTTATGATTCGAAAATTTCTTACAGCCTAGGTTCTTTTTTATCGTTAAATGCTTGAATTTCGTTTAACATGGTTACATATATTTGTTTAAGTGTAAGCGTTGATGCATCGCAGGCTTAAAACTTGTAACAATGTGAACGTTGTGAACCTGTTTTTTGTTTGTTTTACTTGTAGCATTGATATTAGAATATTATCTCAATTATTGTACCCCCTTCTGAGGGGCTATGGCCTAACAGAATAAAGATCTGAATCTGAATCTGAATCTCTCTCTCTCTCTCTCTCTCTTCTCTCTCTCTCTCTCTCTCTCTCTCTCTCTCCCACACACACACACACACACACACACACACATAACATATATACTAATATATATATATATATATATATATATATATATATATATATATATTATATATATATATGTGTGTGTGTGTGTGTGTGTGTGTGTGTGTGTGTGTGTGTGTGTGTGTTTACACATATACAGCAGTTGGCTATGATTAAAAAAAATCAGAATGTGGAGTATCCTTCTTTCATATCTTATGCGTTCAACATAGCTAATAATGCACATCAGTTGTACGATCGTGTACGGACACTTCTTGTGAAAAGACTTTCAAACAAGTAAATCAAAGAACAACACACTACACGAATTTTCCTGAAAAGTCAGCGGTAACAATGAGAGACCACGCCCACATTTTTGACAAAAGAAAGCCTGTAAATGAAATAAAGATATCAGCTACAACGGAAATCAGCTATCTCATTAGCTCATTCGCCCAGAAACTCATTTGCTCGATTAGGTTTTGTTAAGAGGATCGGCATAGGCTTTAAAGAAAAGGGGAGGGTCGGGAGGAGGGGGGGGGGGGGGGAGAAGCGGGGATAGGGGTGGGGAAGTGAGGGAGAGGTGTGTAGCGCTGGCGGCTAAATTGATTGACAAATCGCCCGATTAATCATTCGCTATGCAAGGTTGACTGGTAGTCATATTGCTGCCCTCCTTTCCTCTTGCCCCTC
>CM031614.1:11720734-11738029 GCA_018398815.1 Conus ventricosus
CACTTTTGACGTACTCACGAATTTTGTCGTACCTCACGAGTTTTGTTCCCAATTTGGTAACATTTTTGTAGCCCTTAACTGCTTTTGTCGTCCGGTGACAAAAAGGGTTGTGTAGACGAAAAAACTCGTGGGGTTTTTCCCCCAAAAAAAAAAAGGACGCAAAGTGGTTTGGTGACTAAGGGTTTGTTAAGTGACGACAAACTCGTAAGGTGCGAATAATGGTTGAAATGGGACAAAACTCGTGGGTGATGCAAGTGGTTCGGGACGACAAAAAAAGGGAAAAACACACCTTCCTAGGGAAAAATTTACAACCGTTCACACCCAAAACACGGACCCCATTTGGTTTTGGGGGAGGAATACTGATCCAGGCAGATCTAGAGGAAAAACGTTCAAAGCCCAAAGCATTATTTCAGCGTTTAGTTTACGGCGATGAAACACAGACAGTTTTCCCCCGCGTTTTCCTGTTTGGCTTTTCTCCTTTTGAAAAAAAGAAAAAAGAGTCTAATGGCTTTTTTTCGTTTTTTTGGGGGGGGGGGGGGAAAAATCTTCCTATTCACCCCCTTTTTCCCCCCCCCTTTTCCTATTGTGCAAACTGAAATGGCATCAAATGGAAAAAACCAAAAAAAAAAAAAACCCACAAAAAACAAAAAAACAAAAACAAAAACAACAACAACAAAACAAAAAAAACAAACAAAAAAAAACCCCAGCCTTCCCTCCGAATCAGGGGTAAACCGAAGTAAATCCTCCAAAGCCCTGTTAAAAAGCTATACTAAAATGAAAACGATTGCCTTTTGACCTCAAACCCTATAAATAACAAAATGGCACCTTGTTTAGTCGAAGTTTAAAGTGATTTAAAATGGTGGGAAAAAGCGCTTCGATCTCTCCCCTCCTCTCTCTTCTTTCTTTTGTGCGCGGATTCGTCTGTGTTTTGGTGCGGGGTGGTGTGTGTGTGTGTTGGTTTGTGCGTGCGTGCTGCGTGGTGTGTGGTGTGTTGTGTGTGTGCGTGGCGCGTGCATCCTGCGTACTGACCTATCAGCTAATGTAAATTTTTTTTTTTTTTTTTGTAATTGATCAAGCTTTTTTGGGGGCCGCGCGCGCGCGCGGGGGCGCGGCGCGCGCGTGTGTGTGTGTGGTGTGTGTGTTGTTTTGGTGTGTGTGTGTGTGTGTGCTGCGGTGTGCGTGTGCGCGGGGGTTGTGTGTGTTAGAATAGTGTGAGTGTAGGCCATTGGTGGTGTGGAAATGAGCGCTTAATGTGGTGGTGCGCGCAAGGCGGTGTTGATCCCTGGTGGGTTTTTTTGCGTGTGCTTTCCACCCTGTTGGGTTTTCGGAACAGATTGAATGCCCCCGTTTTTGCTTTTTTTTGTGGTTTAGAATATATCTGTATTAAACCCATGTTTGTCCTTGTTTCCCCAAACCGTCCGTTCATTTCATTTTAAAATGTACAACATCAGGCTTTTCTTCGTTGTACTCAGCCCCGATAAATTTCTTTTTTTTTTCTTTTTTTCCTTTTTTCCCCCCCAAAACCCGGGGGTTTTTAGTTCAAGTCGGGAAAAAGGATGGCTCAACTGAACCAGAAGAAAAAAACTTGTATTGAAAAGTTAATAGGAAAAAAAGGGCACACAACTGTGTTTTGAAATGGGCCATGAGTCGCTATAATCTTTTGCCTACACAAACGGTTTCGGTTTTGCCCGAATGTTTCCGGTGTTTTTTTTTTTTTTTTTTGGAATTTGGGGGTCATTGGGTTACCTTTTTTTTTTTCCCCCGGGGTTTCATTCCCGGGGGCTTGGAATTACCCCCAAATTGGAACTGAACCCCCCCCCCCCCCCAAAACCCCCCCCCCCCCCCCCCCCCCCCCCCCCCCCCCCCCCCGTCCATTTCCATTGTACAAAGGGACACAGGCACTCAGAAGACTTAATTAGTGTAAAAGTAGTTAAAATCTTTTATAACATTTAAAGTGACCCAAGGTCAGTGCATGACCACGGTTGTCTGCATTGACAAAGTATACAAACATCCGGACACTGATAAACCCTAAAAAAATTCGAAAAAATTTTTTACGTCTAGTGACAGTGGTAGGCATGACAAGCGACTGCATTGTACAAGGTACCAAAGGGATCGGGAGACTTAATTAGCGGAAATAGTTAAATTCCCATTTAGTCTAATGACAGTGGTCAGTGGGTGCCACAAGTAATCTCATTGTACAAGGTACCAAGCATCGGGAAAACATGATTGCTTTTAAAAAAGGGGTGCTGCGGCGGAGAAGAAGCAAAAGTTGAAAAAAGTGTTGTTTTTTACCGCCAATGACATTGACAAACAAAGCAACCCCAAAAAAGCTGGAAATAGTTAAAAACTCCCAAATTTTCGTCATAATGACCGTGGGCAGGGGCACGACCCCTATTTATTTGCATTTTACAAATAAAGGGACACAGGTACTCAAGAGACTAAAATGCTGTAAATAGTTAAAAAAAAAGGGAAACCGGGAGAAGCAAAAACGGTACTTGGTACAACAACACGGGTCACAACGACATTTTTTCACAAAAACGCTTTTGGGCACAATGGCACTTGGTCACACTGGCATGTAGCCGTCTTTCTTTCCCACGCATGTACGGGCGTACTCACACACCCGAATATTGACCCGCGCATGTAAGCTAGCGCGAGAAATGTTAATACATATCTGTTAGTGAACCAGGGTGTGTGTGTGTGTGTGTGTGTGTGTGTGTGTGTGTGTGTGTGTGTGTGCGGGGGGGGGGGGGGGGGGGGGGGTAGGAGGTCCATGTCCATCTATTGAGAAGAGTCTAGAACTACACTTTGTCTAAACCAACTGACTGTATATAGAAAATGGGAGAAGAGGGGTAAATATGCAGGCTAACACTTTTTTTTTTAAAAGGCGGATGTGCGTGTTGGGAAAAGGCAGAGGAGAACCCTGAATAACCCTCTCTTGTTTGAAGGGTGGGGTGGTGTGGAGGAAGATGCCAAATAGTTCTAGACTGACCCTTGGGGGGGGGGGGGGGGGGGGGCGGTAAATCCAGGCGGTAAATCCCGCGGGGATAAGTTCCAACTAGGGGGGGGGGGGGGGGTAAGTTCTAGCTAGTCCTAGAATGACCCCGGGGGTTAAAAGCAGGCTAGCCCAGACTTACCCCGGGGTACGTTCCAGAGGGGGGTAAGAACGAGCTGTTACACCGGCACTGACACGTATCACCAAGGTGCCGACACCCCCCCCCCCCCCCCCACCCCCATCTTCCCCTACCTGATTAGCCTGCCTACTCTGACTCAGAGCTGGCAAATTCTTGTAGTCGTCTGGTAACTCGAAGTAAATGTACCAGTGTTGGTATCAAAGGGTGTTGATTATTCCGGAAGCCTCACACCTTGGAAGTGATGCATGTGGGGTCATGATTTGGACTCGAGCACTTCTTTGGCGGGAATCCCAGTAATCTTGCAATACACGATCTGCTTCACTTGGGTGGACTGGTTAGACTCTGCACTCTCTGACCTCTTTGCAGTATCTTATAGCACCCCGATTGAAGCAGTCTTCAAGCCTGTCACCACATCTCCTTCCTGTGTTAGTCAGTGAAACACGAGAACAAAGAAGCCATTCAAAGTTCTCAAGATTAACTTCTGTTGAGTGGCAGGTAAGAAAGCTGAATTCGGATACCTGCCGGGTAGCATGAAGCCTGATGCCATTCCTGGCACTGATTCATGACTGGATCCGAGCATTCCCGACCCCGAGATTTTTCCGGCTGGTTTCGAAGATGCCTGTAAAGTCTTTAGGAGAGAGAGAGAGAAAACCAGAGGGGCGAGGGAGAGTTCATACTAATCAGATCTATTTCATAGCTTAATTGTGCCGGAGTTTACGATTGAGTGTGAGATCAGTGGGGCCAGGCTGAAAGTCAGAGGAAGCTGAACACTCTCCTTATGTACCTGTCACCGATCTAATGGCAAAGACAAGAACAGCATCCTTCCATTTGAATCCCAATGCATACATTCTGATCAGCGGGGACCTAAACTTCCAGGCTGGGACTGGCGAACGTTGACACCGGAACTTAAAACTAGTGCGTGGATCATCACCACACAATTGCTGACGTCATTAACTACCACGGTCTGGAGCAGATGGTGATAAAAAAAAAAAAAAAAAAAAAAAAAAAAAAAAAAAAAACACCAACCTTACACGGGAAACAACAGCGGACAATCACCAACAGCCCTCGGCTCGCTCCCAGGCAGGGAGACTTTCCAGTCCTCTCTGATCACACAATTGTGTACACACAGTTCAACATCAGTGCACAGATGAGGAAGAAGGCGGTCAAGTCCATTCCATTGTACAAGGAAACAGACTGATGTGATCTGCGTGAAGTGGTCAGTATCCTATTCCTACAAAAAAAATACAAACAACATTGAAGCCATGAAGGATTCAAGCGAGGACAGAGAAACTCTAGACCTTGTTCAAAACTCATCCAGAAAGCTGTTCAGCCTACATTCCTAACAACCGACACACGGGCCAAATTCTTTCAATCCTGGACCAGTCCTGTGACCTGAGACAGCTCGCTCAAATGAGAGGGACAGAGCTTACTAGGAGTCCAGCGACGCAAAGGGCCATCATATGATCTGTTTAGACGTTGGAGGTCTCTTTTATCTTCCACACAGAATGCAGTGCTGTTTACCTGCCAGCGCCTGCCTACCTCGTGAGGTTGGTCTCCTCGGGTAAGTCATTAATGTATGGCGAGGGAAAAGGGGTGGTCCGAGTAGGGATCCTTGTGGCACCCAGATTCAATACTAACAATGTGTGAGTCAACATATATGCAAGTAATGGGCTGGCATTACTGGTCAAGAATTTAGTACTATACTCTGTCTCTCAGTGCTACCCCCAGATGCCCAAGTTGCTGAGTGAAGGCTTCTGCATGGTACGTGGTCAACAAATTTTCAACAGCGTTTTATTTTTTTTGTTTATCATTATGACGATTATCGTTATTGTGCTGATCACCAGCATCACTATTATCATCATAATTATCAATTTTTTCAATCTTTTTTTTTTGGTTGAGTTCGGGCACAATCTCTCTTATCACAGAACCGCAATGACCAGATTTGGATTTGTACATGGCAGGAGCCAAAATGTTTCAGAGAAGACACCGCAATAAAGAATAATGATGCACCTTTCGAAAGAGTTTCTCGGTTTTTTTGTTTTGGTTTTTTTTTTTTTCTTTCCTCCCTTCATTTTCATTTTTCTCATCTGCACCTCTTTGGACTACTGTTCAAGGGATTAAGGCGGGCCAGCCTGGCTAGAGCAGTGCGAGTGTAGCGCCCCCTAGGGCTCCATCCCAGCCAGCACCGCCCAAGCCTTTCTTCTTCTGCGGAGGGATGTCAATGTTGAATGAGCGACAGAAAACTCTGCTACTCTTCATTTAGAATTGTTGAATGAAAGGGTTGAACTTCACTCTCTTTCCGTGATAGCTCAAATGCTGTTCTGTAATTCAACCTCTTGTATCCGACGAAACCTCAAGTGCATTCTGTTCTTCATGTCTCGAATAATGTACAGCCGTAGCTGCCAGCGCCTAAAAAGTAAATTCAGTATCTTTATATTGTAAGCGTAGCATTTCAAGTTTACGCTATAGCTCTCAAGTCACTCAACAGCATTTTCAGTCACACTTCCTTTCACACACTACATGCTGGTGGACTAAGAAAGGTAGCGGTCTCGCTATTCATCAAATGGTTTTGACTTGACCAATCAAACAAATCAAAATGGCTGACAATGAAACCATTCGAGAAGGTGCACTGGTTGTCTTTCATGATTTTTCTTCTGTTCATTTATTTTTCGTTCCTTTTCTTTCTGCACTTGCTCATTTTGTGGCAAAATGAGTCTACACTCTTAAATATCTACATTGTCTCAGTTCTGTTTAAGCCACTGTTGAGTCTGCAAAGCTCTTTTTTGATGATTTATTTATTTATATATCTTTATTCATTTTTACACGGTATTTCATTGCAAAGTGTAACAGCACAGTGTTGTCAACGAACTCGTAGCAACTTACACCAAAGGTAACACTTGGCAGTTTTGCAATGTAGTACACTGTCACCACAGGTCAAGCCTTTGCGATATTCTTCAGACTTCTGATGTGATGAGTCCCTGCTTAGGGTCGATTCTGAGAAGCTAATGTGCTTCGTTACTTTACTTTCTTTCAATTCTAAACTGTCACCGGGGGCCGGAATAGCTCAGTGGTAGAGCGCTGGAAACGTTATCCTAGGGTTGCAGGTTCGAATCTCTGCCGAGCCATTTCGGTACAGGGGGATTTTTATTGGGAGTTAACATTGGTTCTGACTCCATTTTCTATACAGTCCTTCGAATGAGACTATAAACCAAGATTCCGTGTATGAACACACGCATAACATCTTGCACACACGTAAAATCCCATCACCAACTTTCGGATGAGTAGGCCATTGGTATGGATGACACGTTACACATAGCATGCAGCTTCCCCGAAGTTGGAGTATGGCTGCCTTAATGGCGGGATAAAAAATGGTCATACACACAAAACTCCATTCCCTTTGTTGGGTAAATGGGATTAATCCTTGCCTGTCTATACAGGGGGTGTCCGCTGGAGTATCAGTCTGCGTACACAAAAGAAGAAGAAAACTGTCACAAAATTCATGCTACTTTCAGGCAGGTGGCTGTAACATGGTGCCACCCATCTTTCTTTTTCTCCTCTCCCAATATCCCTTCTTTTCTCAATTTACGTTACAATTTCCTTACTTCTACGAGTACTGTTTTGTCTTTGCTTGCTTTCTTTTTATAATCTTAACAAGGATTTGTCTGGAACAACTCCACCGATGCTGCTAGGTTCATTCATGTACACAAAGTGTGTGTACGTAACAGACGGCAGGATACTGGTGCATTGTTTCATTTGGAAGACTAGAACTTAGACCATTGTTTAAGGTCTGAATACGGAAGGAGGCAAAAATCTAACTAAACGAAACAAGTAATCTTAACCCCATATGACGTCTGAAATTAGGATGCTTGCTGTGATTAAAAGACATAAATGCGGTGCTGTACAAAATTTTGTTTGAACAAAGTAGGTCTCTCTTCCTTGCTCTTTCCTAACTTATCTCCAAGATCCTTCATGGTATAGTCTTTCTTTCTTTTTTTTTTTATTCATATGTCACACACACACACACACACACACACACACACACACACAACTACCAAACACACACACACATTTACATTCACACCCCACACACACACACACACAACACTACACCACACACACACCAAACACACACACAATACACACACACACACAACACACATACACCACACACCACTAACACACACACATACACACAACACACACACACCACACACACACACACACACACACACCCACACACACACTCAAGACAGTCATACATACACAGATACAGAAAAATACAGATGTTTTTTTCACTGTTCATGTATTTCAAAAACAATGTTTTCCCTTGATTTCACACAATGACTGAAATCACATTCATGCACAAGCAACGAGATGCGGTCCATGCACAAGCGAACAAGACATGTCCCTTTGAATTAATCAAACATGAACCTAGTCAAACGCACTAGGGAAAGTGAAGACCTCCGCCACGATTAATCAGACTGGACCTGTCCTTGAATCTGAACCACACAAAATGTATGGAGCACACACACTATAAACTTAGCACTGAACAAAATAGAGTTCATCATTGGCATACATTTTCTCATTTCAAGCCTCTGTGAGCAAGTCGGTTCACGAGTCAATTTTCTGTTATTTTCAGCAATGAACTTATCTAACAGCTATTACCAAAGAGTTTACTTCCTGGTATGTACCTTTTTTTTCGTAACAGGATGCGAAAAATTTGGAAACCTCAATGTTTATCATAAAAGGCTTTCTGAATCATACCCAATTTTCTACAGTAATTTATCAGTTAGGTAAACAATTATTTAACAGTATTTAGTTCATGGTAATTGCCCTAATCTGTTTGGTGGATCCTGGCCTCATTTATCCGAATCACAGCTAAAAATCGGTTTGTTACTATGCCCAGTTTCCCTCTTTCACCCAGTTTGGTTAATACGGCTTAACCCTTTCACCCAGTTTGGTTACTACAGGCTTAACCCTTTCAGTCATGACAAGTGTGCAGCCTGGGCAGCTTCTCCTGCATGGCCAGGTGGGGTGGCCCCCCCAAGTGGAAGGTATACTGCACTTACACTCCAATACCTTACAAACTGTTTGGCCAGTGAAGCAGCTAGCTTACCATGACCATGCAGCAAGTCGTTAGACTTTCATGTAACATGATGCCTTTCTGCATTTTGTATCCTTTCACCAAAAACTAAACATTATTTCATTCTTTTCATTGTTTAACATGAACAAATAGGTACTTCATTAGTATCTGGAATCTAATATCTTTAATATCTCAAAGGGCTTTTTTACCAAGACATGACAGTTATCACAAAATTAATCGTTTTGTAACATACTGCAATACTATGACATTATGCACTTTTGACCTACAATGCTTTGCCAAACTCAAACATTATTTCATTTTTTAACATGAACAAACTGGGCACTTCATTAGTATCTGGAATTTAATACCTTTAACATCTCGAAACCAAGATGTGACAGTTCCTACAAAATTAGTGTTTTGCAACATATCAAAATACTGTGCAATATTATGCAACTTTGGACCTACCATGCTTTGACAAACTCAAACATTGTTTCATTTTTGTACATAACTCCATGTTTGAATGTAAATGGTAGCGTCCATTTAGGTCCAAAGACTTCAAAACTTTTACATGTTTCGAACACATACTATATTTTCAGGTATGTCAAATTCGGTAACTATTAGTTCCACTGTTACAGCCCTGATGTGGCCCTTTCTTCGGTAGCGTCCATTTAGGTCCAAAGACTTCAAAACTTTTACATGTTTCGAACACATACTATATTTTCAGGTATGTCAAATTCGGTAACTATTAGTTCCACTGTTACAGCCCTGATGTGGCCCTTTGTGGTCGGCTGGGCTATAAGCAACATTATCTTAGTTCCACTGTTTTGGAGTTATTTCACTTTGAGTACATCTGTTCCCTTTCCCAAGCACTGCCCAGGTGCAGGTGTTTGGAGTGGTCAGTGGGTGGAACAAGTTAACAGTTTCACAGGAATTTTGCTGAAAGACTAACAAATACACCACATCCATCCCAAGAAAGCATAAGAGATAAACAACTTGTCCACAATCAAATACATAAACATCAATGTGCATATATGCATCACACTCACAGAAATTTGTACTCACACAAACACTTAGGCTTTCAAACACTAGCAGTTAATCCAGTCACTCTGAACTCAACGACTCTGAAGTGGCACAATGACTCCAGTATAAAGCTGACTGGGACACTGGCGACAAATGTGCACGAAAGGATACCAGGGCTGTGTAAATTGAATATTGCGTCAAGCTAGGATGGCAGAAAAATGACGATTTCATACACACTAAAACGTCCACTGATTAACTGATTTCACTTCTTGTGGCGCACAGATCTTAATAAACCTTTACTGAAAGACTGCTCTCTCAAATCCTCATGCATATACTAGGGCTAAAGCAAACGCATACACTGATGCAGTTTCCTAGAAATGTCTTGCTATGATGCTCTCTCTCTCTCACACACACACACAATTCACAAAAAAAACCACACACACACAATTCACAAACACACACACACAATTCACAAACACACCACACAACACACACCACACACACACCACACACACAATACACACACACACACAACACACACACACACACACAAACACACACATATCCAGAGAAGGGCTCCAGGGAGTCCGATAAAGGGTAAGAGAGCTTCCCTGACAGGGCAGCGATTGTACCCAGTCTGTCTGTCAACACTGCTTGTGTGCACAATTGTCAGCACACCGCCACGTATCAAATGCTTCTTCTCTCCATCAACAGACACTGTATGCTCTTTGGTATAATCTCTCTCATGCGCTTTTACACATTCAGACGCAATGTGTGATTTCACAGGCATCAATCTTTCCTAAGAAGCTTGCCATTCTTCAGATGATCCGGTCACCTCTTCCAAATCTTGTGATTCTCTATACACGTACCCTGGGATATGGAGACTTTTTAAAAAAAATATTAAAAAAATAAAAAAGTTTCCCCCACTTTGCTTGGAAGCTGAAACAACTGTTGATTTGTGTTGTGCTCCTGTGAGGTCAGGCAAAAGTACTTTTCTGCTCTTCACGCATGCGTATCTAGATAAAAACCTTCAAACATGGTGATATCCTAAGTACCTCCACACTGAAGACTTTAAACAGTTATTTCACTATTCAGATCTGAACAAATGCATGATTATAAGATCAATTACACATGCATAATGTTTTCAAAACCCTAAAGTGCTTTTGCTTCGGGTCCCCTTCAAGCAGAAGTGGAGGTACCGGTCCTCTGAATGGAATAAACGTTACAAAGTGCTGTGTGTGGCATTCACTGGCAAACAAGAAAAATCAGCAAAATGGCAATGAAAGTTGCCCTTGCCAAATTCTCGGAAAACATCCCACTGAAATTGATCCAAAAAGAAACTATAGTGCAAAAAAAAAAAAGAAAAAAGATTCCTTGTGCTCCATGAAGTGCAGTATGCATAGAGTGCACATCCAAACCACAATGATGCTGACAAACGTCTGACGGACAGGTTCCCAATCAAGTTCTGCAAATGACAATAAATCTAAGGTGGTGTTCACATGTTAATGACAGCACTACTGGAAGCAATTCTCCAACCAGAAGGTGTCTGCCCCTCCCATCAGAATGGTCAGGAGTTCTTTGAGTTGAAGTGTTTCTTGAAGCGGTGGTAGGCAGCGCTGGAGATGATGACGTCCACCAGGAGGTACTCACAGTCCTTGGGACAGGCTTCGGCTGATCTGACCGTGGCCTCCTTGTACAGCCACCTGCAAGAGGAGACCTGGCTGTTGTGGCTTATCGCTGAAAGTAACTTCCAAACAACACCTGACACACAAAACAAGCATGTTCATGGGCATATACAAATATGCATATAAACATACATACTCAGTGACAACTCACTCACACACATACCCCATACATGGAGATGTGCGCCTGGATACGCACGCACGCACATGCACGCACGCACGCACGCACACACACAGGCACACACACACACACACGCACGCACGCACGCACGCACACACACACACATACACACATACACACACAACACACCTCTACTCTCTCTCTCTCTCTCTCTCTCTCTCTCTCTCTCCAAAAATGAAGTTAATGCGCATTGATCAACGCAAAGTTTCAAGATATCTTACCTTTCTATAAACTCATTGCTTCATGCTTTTTTTTATTATGATTCCACACACTGGGAGCAGGATAGTATCTTAAACAACTGAGCAGAAGATACTGCATGTCCTGAAGTTTCTGATCCAATTGGGGAACAGTGAGATGATCTGCTCACATTGCATGAAAAGCATTCCCAGCACTGACAGATCCACGATCTCAGCTTGAAGTTCCCATCTAAGTGTTAAACCAAATGCCTACAAAACACATATGTCCATACACACATGTATGCATGCATATGCACACACATTCACAAACACCACGGGTACATTTGCAAACAAAATTGTCATTCTTCCAATCCTTACACCAAAGTCACATAAACTAACATGGGACCATGTGCAAATATGTGAAACCATTTTATCAAAGTCTTGTTGCTGAAGTCTCCACATTCTAAGGTTTACCTGCTCTGACTTCATGTGCACATTGATGAAGTCACACACACACACACACACCACACACACACACACACACACACACACACACACACAACACACACAAAACACACACACACATTTATTACATGGGTGACACTTTAAAAATCTAAAAAAACTGAAAATGAGGCAGGGGTCCAGGGGCCGGTAAGGCCCTGGCTGGGTGCAGGGGCAGTGCCCCGCTGGGGGGTCCGGCCCGGCCGAAGACGATTTTATGAAATTTTAAGAGCATTTCATGGCCTCTTCTGGCATCAAATTGGAAAATCAAGCAAAGCACTCACCTTACAACTGCAGCCTAAATGTTCACATGAAGGTCATTAACTGCAGACAGCTCATCCACAAAATCAGTAGAATCATTCTTTCCTTTGAAGGGAAACTGTACAAACTATTCACAACAGTCATTGCAAATCCTGCAAAGAAAGACACTGCAAGGTTTTTTCTTGTGGTAGTTCAACTTCACTCTTGTCTCATGACATCGATTTTCTTGTGGGAAAAAACACTCCTGAAGGTCTACTGGAAAAAATAGTTTTTGTACTATTAACACTGTTAACACATACACACACACACACACACACACTCACACCACACACACACCCCCACACCACACACACACACACCACACACACACACAAAACCCTATTGACATTGCTTTTTGAAAAAATACTGACGAAGGTCAGCTGAGCCCTGAGCCTTTCTTTTTGTGGCTGTTTTGGGAGAGGTACCAGGTAGAGCAGAGGGCAGATTTGTGGATGAACTTCCCTGGGGGGCAGTTTTCTGATGGTGGACAAAATGTCAGTGGGTGGAGCTGAACAAGATGTTGAGCTTTTGGCAGACACATTTCTTGCTGCAGGAGCACAACCTGGAGAGCCTGAGCCTCTGTCGCAAGTGTCAGTGGGTGGAGCTGAACAAGGTGGTGTTGAACTGTATGCTGGCACATGTCTAGCTGCAGGAGCAACACCACACCGTATGACATGCCCAGACTTGCCCTTGTTCTTTGCCTTTCTCTGAAGACGTTCTGCAGCCTTTTGCAGCCTACACTCTTTTGCAGCTACTCTTCTTCGCTTTTTTTCAGCCAGGAATGTTGTGTAGTTGCTCTTTGCCTTCACAACTGCACACTTCATGGCAGGTGACACTTTCAGCTTGGTGGAAGTCAGACCTTTGGCTCTCAGAGCAGACTTGATGATGGCCACTGCTTCATAATTTTCCAGTGAGAGCACTGAACGATCTTTGGAAACTATGTCATCCATGATATTAAATGGTGACTCTACAATGGGTCCAGAAAATATTGACAGTAAGCCTTTAACCAGTTTTGTGAGAGTTGGAAAACGGCTTCTGCCTGTGTCATCTTTGCTTCTGAGGGCAAAATCATCTTGCCAGAATCCTGATCAATTCTCATTGGGTTGGTATTGGCTGCCTCCTCTGCCAAATGAGCAACCTGTCTGTCAATGGTGTATGCCCTAGCTTCCATGTCCAACAGCCCCAGTTCTGTTTCTGGAATAACATTTGGCAAGTCCTCAGCCAGACGGGAAAAATTTGAAGATGTAAAACTTTTTGTGCAGACACTGGGATCCAGACAAGTCAGTCTGATGATGTTTCTGTTGTCCAGAGGAAGATTCTTCAGACATATCAGCTGCCTTCAGATAGCCAGCCCTGAGCTTGCTGAGGATGTCCTTCACCCAGTGATCAGACTTTTTGTCCTTCAAGGCTCGTCTGACTGCAAGGTGGGCATGCTCTCCCACTGCCAGCCTACTGTCTTCAAGGTGACAGTCACTGGAATAAATGTCAAGTTTTTTAAGCTCCTTCACCGAGTCCTCAGGAATAAAATCAGCTTTAATGAAGAGACTCAAAACATCTCTGACAAGATGAAACATCTCTCCATGAAGGCGGTGGCTGAGTGGAGCCTCTGTCTGGTATGTTTTCACAAATGGCTCAAACTTGGGGAGCAGCCCACGGTACAAGTTCAAGCAAGTGCGGAACTTGTGGTGATAACGAAACAGCCGAGTCAGGATACGGTCTTTCCTTGATTCATTGGCTGATGACCGGGCCTGTCTGCCCATCTCCAGGTGCAACTCTTCAATCCTTGTCTTCTCTGCATCAGAAGTGCCCCTCTCTGTCATGATTTGATCAGTTATTTTCCTGTGCTTGATCTGTTCTTCTTTTGTCAAGTAGGCAAAGTAAAACAGTAACAGAGCATCCATTGTTTTATGGAGCCGTTGTGTCACCACCAACATGTTTAGGAATCTGCTTGGGCATGGACGCAACATGTGTAAGAAGCCTTCAGCATTTTTGGGTGATGTGACAATACCAATGAGTTCTTGAAATTCAGCAAAAAAGTCTTTAGCCTTTGGAGACTTTTCTATGTCATAGTAGATGTCCCCACAAACTGCTTCCACATCACTGAACTGGCTGAACAGAGCCTTTTGCAGCATTAGAAACAATGTGGGCCGTGTCCCCAGCAACATCAAGAAGCTGTCCATGCTCTGACCGCAGACGAGTTTCCACCCCACTTTTGCAACCCGCATTGTGGCACAGTTGTCCATAAGGCATGATATTATATTTGTTGATGGAATATTCCTGTCCTCTAGTGCGGTTTTTAAGCCAGAAAAGATGTTTTCTGAAGTGGCCTGGTTAACTTTGAACGAGGCAAGATGGTGCACTAACACTTTTCTAGCATCGTCGTCATACTGCTGGACCATGACATTGACGATCTTGTCCCAACTGTTGTTGGTTGCTTCATCCAGATTTAGAAAAAAAAGGGGCACTCCTAAGTTTTTCACTCAGCTCCTGTTTGAAAGCTGCAGCAACACCATGTGTCACTGTGTAGGTTGCACTGGTTCTCTTTAGTTTCATTCTTTCCAATGAAGATTTGTCTTCAGCTAAATGCTTGCATAAGTCAAGCAGGTCAGGAGCAAGAGAAAAAGGGAGGCAGTGCTCTGCCAAAAAAGCCAAAAGGACTGCCTTCTGTTCAGCTTGCCTCTCCACCATGGAAGTCACCCGAGGGATGTGGGGGCTCCACTGCTGCTAAGCAGAGTCGTACAGGAGTTTCTAATCTGAAAAAAAAATCAACACTATAAAGAGAAAGCAGTATTCACAGGCTGCTAACATAGCACACACATGCATGCGCGCGCACGTGTTGTGTGTGCGCGCGCGTGTGTGTGTGAAAACGAGGAGATATATTCTTTTGAATGACTGTGTGTGTTTTGTGTGTGTGTGTGTGTCGTGCGTGCGTGCGTGCGTGTGAAATGAAATATTCTTTTGAATGCTCTTGTGTGTGTGTGTGTGTGTGTGTGGTGCATGTTGTGTGTGAGGTTGCGTGTGTGAAAATGAGATTTTTCTTTGAATGGCTGTGTGTGTGTGTGTGTGTATGTGTATGTGCGTGTTGTGTGTGAAAATGATATATTCTTTTGAATGGCTGTGTGTGTGTGTGTGTGTGTGTGTGTGTGGGGTGTGTGTGAAAATGTGATATTCTTTTGAATGACTGTGTGTGTGTGTGTGTGTGTGTGTGTGTGTGGTGTGTGGTGGTGGTGGGGCGTGGTGGTGAAAAGACATTTTTTTGAATGATTTTGTGATGTGTGTTTGGGTGTATTGTTGTTGAATCTTATGTGTGTGTGTTGGGGTTGAAAATAGATTATGCTGTTGATTGGCGCAGTTGTCTGTGAAAACGAAGTGTGTATTCTATGTTAAAGACTGTCTTGTGAAGAACATATATTCTCTTAATGAATTGTGTTATACTTTATTGAAAATGAGAACCATAATTCTTAATTGGAAGACCCTATGTAAGGTTGCGTGTTGTGTGTGTGTGGTGTGTGTGGAGTGTCATTGCATAGGAATGCAAAATATTCTTGTTGAATCACAAAATATCTAAAAAGTCTGTTACTTTTGTAATGTATTTCAGAAAAGGAAGCGCATTGTTTGTATTAGTAAGTGTCTAAAAAAGGAGAAGATTGTTTATGAGATCGTTTACAGTTCACTCAGAAATAGAGGAAAGAGGGACACATGGAGGAGTTTGGATTTCGTTACATGACCTACCATGCCCCAGCAGGGGTCAAGGATTAAGAATGAATTGATTGAATGATGTGTGTGTGAAAAGAGATATACTTTGAATGATGGTGTGTGTGGTGTGGTGTGTGAGGTGAGTGGAGTGTGAGAAGAGATTTACTTTGAAGACTGTGTGATGGTGTGAAAATGAAGAACTATATTCTTTTGAATGGCTCATGTGGGTGTAGTGTGTGGTGGTGTTTGGATGCGTGATGTGTGTGGTGAGAAATGAGAGTTATTTGAATGATTGGGTGGTGTGGGGGGGGGTGGGGGTGGTGGTGAAAAGGAGAGGAGTTTTATGCATCAGCGAGAAAAAGAGAGAGAGAGGGGGGGGGCGGGGGGAGGAGAGAGAGAGGGAAGGGGGAGGGAGGGGGGAGGGAAGGGGGGGAAGGGGGAGAGAGAGAGAAGGAGACAGAAGAGAGAGGCTTACAGGGCCAGCCGCCACTCCCACACTTCCACCACCCCCCCTCTCTTTAAATTTCTCCAAAGGGGGGCTCAACTCCTCTTGCAGGCAGTTGGAATAGACACCCGACAATGTGACAGATTGAAAGGATCAGAGAACTAATGTAGGTAGTTATTAATCTGATGCGTGAGCGTGTTCGAAGTCTTTGCCGTTGGGGTTTCCGTAGGTGATAGGGATGGTAGCAGAATAGGGACGCAAGAGCATTAGCGGAACATCAAGTTTTTGGGACGTCGAGTGGGGGGGGGGGTTAGATGCAAGAGTGTCGTCCAGACAACACAATTACGATTCCACTGTTCTCTCCTCCCCTTTGCTTCAACAGTAGCCCAATTTTGTCCCCTTTTTAAGAACGGGGTCAAACTTTCGTTCGGCTCCCTGGGAATAACTTTGGTTCACAACACAATGGCGCGACGTAGGGTTACAAATATGGGCTGGACCTTTCTTCATCCGGGTACAGCTGTCTTCCTTTTATTTTCCGTGTTTTGTATGGGTGGTTGCAGTCGCAAACGGCATTTGCCGGGTTCAATCAGTTTTACCTCACCCAAACTGTTCGTTTTTCATTCAGAGCTGTTGTATAAACGAATTCCATCTCACTTGATTACAACCGCTTTCCGTCACCAGACGAGATTTAATCCCCCTTGTGACCCATGACAAAACTTACGATTCCAACTGGAAACTTCTTCACCAACAAAACAACGCGACGAGGCACAACAGAGCTGGACCGTACCACACCATAGAGCGCTACTCATTCCTGTCGTCTGCTTCAGTGCTGCTTCGGTCAAAAATACTGCCGATCAATTCAATTTCTTCCTCCCAAAACTTTTTTTTTTTTTTTTTTGAATGATGAAACTTGAAAAACGAAATTTCCTCTGGGACCTTGCCGAAAAAAAACGGATTTCCGTCACCCAGAAAGGAAGAGTGGCACCCATGTGACATACATCACACAAAAACACAACCCACAAACACAACCACACCAACACACCACACAACACACACACAACACACACAAAAACACAAAAC
>CM031614.1:11738129-11763129 GCA_018398815.1 Conus ventricosus
ACACAAAACAAATTTACTATATTCCCATATTTGACTATGTGCACGTCCCACACTTCGTGAACTTTTCTGCTGCAAATCATATGTAGCTGATGGTAGGGAGCTGTTCCTATAGCCGTGAGCCATTGTAGTGACAGCAGTCAGAAACAAATTCTCATGTTTTTCCTTCTCCCAGTTAATGGATGCAATCATGTTGCATTTCCAGTTTTAAGTTTCAATGAATGCAAACTGGGTTGTTGTTTTTTTTAAATACATTTTTTATTATAGAGATGGTAGCTTAGAACAAGAAATTTCAGACATTTCCATGTCAGGACAGTCAAATTTCGTGTATTTTTACATGACAACAGCATTTTTGTATAACCTAAAGATGTTTAACAGCACACAGAATGAAGCGTTCATGTTTTACCATTTCCGTCCATATGCAGCAGTTCAGTTCAGTTCAGTAGCTGTATTTAACGTCTTTTCATCGCAAGATGATATTAGACATAAAAATTAATAAGTATAATTGGAAAACAAAACAAAACAAAAGAAAAAACCTACACAGTCAGCTTATCGCCCATTTTCGTACTTTCAATTTCCATCTTAACTCTGCATATTTACATAAGTAAAATACCCTAGAGGAACAAGAACTTGTTAATCTTTACAAAAATGTTGCAACCCATGACAGGGAAATAACTACGGCATTCAACAACGTATGGACCATATAGGACAGCGCTGACATGATCAAAATTATTCATCACAATACCTTTCTCCTGATATATAAAGCAGGGTCAACACTGGGCATTCAAACAAAAGATGATGCACAGAAATGTTTTCACTGCAGACACAAGCAATACAGTGATAAACTGTCACGTTTCTATGTAGATGGGTAAGAAAAACAAACCCTGTCCATTGCCAAGGGAAATAATTTGTTACGCAGCATCTGTAGCAAAAGAATTAACTCACGCATCTGCAATTCAGTAGGTTTATTGCTGCCTGTGTCAAGAAATGAAGTAGCCACACAGGACATACACACCCCTGAGCAGATAGCCCACACATATCACTCTTCTAATCTTTCAGTACAATACTCTCAATGGTGCAGAGACAGGTTTGAAATGTATGCCTTCAGGTGTTTGATCATCAGAATACATGGTATCCAGCATTCAAGGCCGCGATGCATGTGGGCACTCTCTAAGCAGATGTTGAAAAGGTGGTGTGGATTGAACAGGATGGGTGTGTGGAGGGGGATGGAGCGGAAAGGGTGGAGGATGGAGAAGCTGAAGCACCAGCAGTAAGCGAGGTGGGGGGGAGGGGGGGGGGGGGGTTACAGGAGAGAAAAGTATTCTCAAGATGTTAAGGGAAAAAAAGAAAAGGATAAAAAGAGAGACCAATAGTCAAAGGCTTACAGATTTTATTAGTAAACACACACAAACAAAAAGATCTAATAGCGAATACCCTACCCTCACACCCCTCAACATGTCGCCCCCTAACCCTGAAACGCCAGCCCTAATACACTCAATCGCCTTACCTGTAGGATCAGACGTCTCTGAGCCATGTAGGTTTCACCTGTACCTCCGTCAAGCTGCCCCACCCACCTGCCGATCATGGCTACCCTCCTGGATCTGATTCAGTCGGACCTGAAAGACATGGCTGATTGAGGACTACAGGAAAAGAGAAAATGACAGGAAGAAGAAGAAAAGAAAAAAAAAGAGAAAAAACAACAAAGAAAGAGAAACAATGCAAGATTGAAAACTTCATTACTCTAGGATCCAGATGTAGGTGATGTCTATTCTTCCAATCTGTCGTTGCTAGTTTTCAACATCCTACTGAAATATGAAGCAAGACCAGAGCGTAGTAACAATCACAAAAAAAGGAAAGAAATAGTAACAATGATCACAATACTGCTTATAAAATATTACTACTACCACTACTACTAGTACTACTAATGATAGTAATAATACCAACAACAATAATAATAGTAATAATACTACAACCTACAATAATCATAATAATGATAACCAAGGAACAATACATAATGAGCAAAGTAAAGCACATAAGCTCATGTGCATGTGCCACACACTACATACACACACAATTTTTGAAAATATTTATACATATCAACAAAAAACACCATCAAAAGGGCACATAAAGGTTCATGGCAGGGAATCAAACATGAAAATGGAACTTTCTGTCAGAACACACCACAAAATAAAGATGATAATAATAACAATAAAAACCTTGTGAATGAAGAGACAGACAAAACAGACAGACAGAGAAATGCTTAAAGTTTCCTGACTAAATCACACGTGTCTAGACATCTTTCAGAGGCTGGAGGCAGAGGACACAAAGCAAGCAGATTTTATCACCCCATCCCGATTAAACGATGGACTTTCAGCATCCTTTCTGTCGAACATCTTAAAAATTGATTCTGAAGGAAACAGTGTGTGGCCCTGAACAGCCACCTCTCCCTAACCTTCTGTCACAAAGCAAACAAGCCAGCATGTGTCTGTCCGCAGAGATGCTGAGAAGAGCAGCATGCTACTAACACAAGGGGAAACAAGGGAGACAACCTGTATATGATTTTGAGACACAGTTGTATTATCTCCCATCTCCCCCTCCCCCCCCCCCCCACAACCCCGTTATTAATTATGTGTACATGGTTTTTCATTCAGCATGTTGCCAGTTTTAAGCTCAGAGCCCTCCAGCTTTGAAACGCTTGTAGATATTCTGCCAACCCACAACTCTTGTCAAATCCAGTGAAGATCAATTCAACTGTTTTCAAACCATCTACCTGAGATACATCAGTGTTCCTGACGACTCCCAACTATGTGTACATTACACGCCAATGTCAAACTTACAGCAGAGATTTAAGGATTCCGATCACAGCAACACACACACACAAAGAAGATCCAAAGAGTACTGTGATATGCAGGCTATTTTTTCAGTGCAGTGTTAAAAAAACTAAAACGGGAGGAAAGAAGCAGAGGGAAAAAGGAGGAGAAGACAAAGAAGAACATGTTATACCGGACGTATGGAATTTCAGCGAGAGCCACTTGCAGCTTGGCCTCTTTGGTGCGTGCATGGTCTTTGAAGATCTGCAGGACTATCGTGTACCTGAGACATACAAGGACATTGTTTGAGAACCCGTGTTCGCATTGAAGATCTGCAGGACTATCGTGTACCTGAGACATACAAAGACACTGTTTGAGACCCCATATCCACACAGATGAATTTTTTTCTTTCAGAGCATTTCTCCTGGGTTTTTTTCTTTCAGAGCATTTCTCCTGGGTTTTTTCTTTCAGAGCATTTCTCCTGGATCAACACTCAAAAAAAAAAGGGGGCACAATATTTACATACATTGTAAACTTTTATGACACGATGAGAGTAAATGTCAAAACCCAACACACACTGAAGATTGCTCGTAAGTCAAACTAAAAAGCAAAACGATTTTAGAGCAAGAGCCGTCTGCTTCGATTAATAAAAGCAGAATTCACTCATTGTGTTACCACTGCTGGCAGGGTAAAATTTCCTCAGTGTCTCCAGATAACTTCCAGTAGTTTGTCTTTGGGTCCAAGCTGGAAACTGAACTTACTTGCAGCATTCACAGAATCATCATCACATTTCTTTTGGAGGGGGTGTGGGGGAGCATCAGTTTTTCAAACTATTGCAAATCAGGGCCAGTTTTCACAGATTTTTCAGGTCTGCCTCAGTTTCTCCAAACTTTCCAACCCTTCAATGACTGCATGAACCCTGGTTTTTGTCCAAGATCAGAGTAGCCAGTTTCCAGAAAACTGGTGTGTTTTTAATATTCTTTACTGGCTGAAAGCTGAAGATGTCTCATCACAAGAAGATTTGCATTTCAGCATGCTTAGAATCCACAAGTGCTGGAACATGACAATTCTGAAACTTTCAATAGGAAATCTCATTCTTGCTGATCTCATCTCATATTGCTATGAGAAGGCCAGTCAGTTATACGACAGCTAAAAGCTGAGGCAATGAGAGAGAACAAGAGCTTCAGTTTGTTTACGGATTAAATGACCTACTGCTGGTAAAAGTGAACGGTCAATTTTCAAAATAATGGGCTTACTTTAAATCACCTCAAGATACAGGCTAGGGGGTGGGGATCTGTTAGACTCAAACCAACTGCTAATGACTGCTCCATCATCAACCAGTCCTTTTCAGACAAAACTCACCTTTACAGGTTTCGCCATCTGAATACTTAACAAAAATAAGTAGAGAAGGAAAAAGTATCCACTGAAGTAAATCAGGAAAATTCCGATGGAATTGATGCATAAATTATTGCATTTTAAAAATATCTGATTCAATTAAAAAATGTTGGTTTAAAATTCTCCTTGATGAGATATTCTGCCAACAACTGATGAATAAACTGCTTAAAACATACAACCTATGTATGTGTATCTCTGATGTAAGAAGAAAAGTTTTGGTCAGTAAACGGCTTGCCCCCTAACTGATCCTTCAAGCACACGATTCAGACCTCATTAATGTTGATAAATATCAAAATATGAACAGCACTTAGAATACATCTTTGCCATACTTTATACACAAATGTAAAGCAGATATTCCATGTAAAGCAAACTATTTCCTTTTCAGAGGCAGGTGAATGCAAAACAACGCAAGATCATCCCATGTAATAAAATACCAGTGACGAACAGTCAAAGTTACCACATCATGTAATTACAATAAACCAGTGTTCTTCATATTGAATATATTACCTGATATGCTGCACTTTTGCTTATCAAGCAGCATTTTTTGTTTGCATATGTTAATGCCATATCTGTTAATTATGTCATCATAATGTTAAGGATCATATGTACACTTGTTATTCCCTTTTTTTCATGTTTTTGTTTCACTCATTTATACGTTTGTGTTTCGCTGTCAGGAAAGTATATAAAAATCTGTATTAGAAAAAAATGAATACACTAAATGGCAGATGAATACTACCACCTGATTTCTCAATCAAAGGGAAAAATATATTCCAGGTAAGGTCATAATTCTTCAAAGAAAAACCACTGTCAGTGTATTAAAAAACCAAAAACAAACAAACAAACAAAACCTCAACAAGAGACATTCCCACCCATACCTGTCAAAGACCGGCACTTTCCACGCCCGGTGCAGTTCGGCCAACTGGGCACCTGTCAGGAGGTCGACGCCCAGCACCACAGCACTGATTCCCCGGCATTCCCGCACCTCTCGCTTCAGCTGCACAAAGGTGCCAGACCCAAACATCTGGGCACTATCCGGCTGCTTGGCTTTGACCACTTTCTGCAAATAGGAAAAGGGGCAGGGCATTAGGGGTGCAGAATGAGTTCATAGGATATTTACATACAGACACATTGCTCTCATGGTTTGTTGTTTTTTTTCATCAGACAGTCACATAATAAACTGTTTATCTGTCCATGAACTTTTGTTTCTAATTTGGCTGAAAGCTGCAACATTGCTCGGGATTACATTTGGTTAATGTTTGATACTATTGAGACATACACATGTACACAAAGAAAACGCCATTCTTTGTGACATCAAATGCACGCACTCATGCACGTATGCACACACACACACAAACACACGCACACACACACACCACACACAACACACACCACACACACACACACACACACACACACACACGCACACACACACACACGCACACACACACACACACACACACAGACACACACATACACACATGCACAAAGATCTCAAAGATTTTAATCCTGTGACCCCTTTTGGGGCATGGAGGACTTGAAACAAATCAAACAAATAGAAATGAAACAAATCAAACATTAAAATTTTCCCTATAATTAACATACTGAATGTAATGTTACACAACTTTACTCAATTTCAAAAACTTCGCTAAGTTTAGCAACACTTTCTTACTACCACAAAGCAAATGACAATAGTTAAATACGGACTTTGTATATGTAAATTTTCTAGGTATAAACTGATTTCTAATGTCGTTATACTTGTTACATTTCATTACAAACTGAAATTCATCACCAAGGTCATTCTGGTCACAGTCCAACAGAATCGTTCATCATGAGGTATTCCAAATCGTCTGCAAATTTCTATCATGAGTTTATGATTGCCACAGCAAAACCGAATCAATGGGTATATATAAACATCAGGTAACATTTTAATATATTTTTCACGGCGAAACTCTGTTTTAAAATTTCTGTAAAATAAACACTTATTACTAGATTCTAAAGCATCATTCATGCACGTTTGTAAATGTCTTCTAATGAATTATGAACATTTCCACAGAGACTGTGAACAGACGAAAATTTTGTGTCTCCCACAGACAGTCGAATCCTGTTTCTATTAGGACATCCCATATACACATCAACCACCTGGATGTAAAACCCTGATTTCTGTATAAATCATATAATACCTGATACAATCTAGATGAATATTTGTTTGTTTGTGGAGAAAGTCAGGATGACCAGAATTTTATCATTCGTGCATGTACTTGAACTGACACAGGATACATTCCTAGTTCTCCATATCAGTTCTTTTTCGGTAGAACGATTAAATGAAAAAGGTGCTTAAAGAATTTAAGCTGAAAACTTTCCATTAGCTTTAAATCACTATATCCCCAAATTTCACAGCCAAATAAAAGCACAGGCAGTACCATTGACTGGTATAAGTCCAGTACAATGTTTATAGGCAAATCTTGAAATCTTGCCATCCATTAATAAAGAAAACATTGCACATTGCACACACATACACACACACATGTAGATCACACACATTCTCTCCAGTGACATGGAACCATCTTTACTGGTATCATCACCCTTCTTTAGAAAAGCTTCCTTGTCTGAACCTACCCAAAACCGACTGGCTGTTTGGAACTGACCATTCATTCAAGATCCACCTTCCCACACCTTCATTCCTGTGCCATTTGCATACAGGCCCCTCCTTTTACACCCTCTCTTATCTTTTAAAAGGTGAAGAAGCTCCGTGGTGCATTCCATGTCATGTACCGCTCACAGTGACACATATTCTTTTAGAGCATTGGGACTTGCATGATGTGAGACATAAGCATTTTATTTTTACGCAGACTCCATGAAAATCTTGTTCAGATATGTCTTACTTGATGTAATCTTTGAATGTCTAAAAAGGGATCAACATTCTTCATCTGATTTAAGATTTTACAGAAGAAAGATTTAGGCATAATTTCTTCTTTTCTTCTTCCTAAAATACTGGTTCACTCAAAACGTGTAGGTCACCAGCGCGCATGTTTGTGCGACTCAGACTGTTGGCCCTGGAGCAAATTTGGCAACAGGGATCGCACTCGATATTCAAGAAGTTAAAAGCAATGGCCAATTCAGGCCCAGGTAACAGTAAAATGTCTGGGGAAGTTAAAATAGAAAATCCTCAATATGCGATTCAAAACTGTCGTATCAATTTGTTTTTTAAATGAGATTGCATTTGTGGCAATCTTGATGGCACCCGGCAGTGATTCCACAGCCGTACAGAATAGGATAAAATGAATTTCCAATGTGTGTTCAGAAGGTGTATTTGAAAGGGCTGTGAGAATGAGTTTTTTTGTTTCGTTTTTCTTTTTCGAAATGACTTTGTTGACATCAACGCGGTGACAGCCCTGATACGGCGGCCCTTTGCAGTCGGCTGAGCTATAAGCAACATTACCTTACCTCACCTTTCCCACTCCTTCATCTCTCCTGCCTCTTACAGCTTTCACACGCACTTTCACACGCATTTTCACACGCACTTTCACACGCACTTTCACACGCACTTTCACACGCACACAAGCAACCACAGACATAAAGATTTCTCACCTGCTGAACGACCCTCCACCTGGGCAGGGTGGACACCAGGGCGCAGGTCTCTGCAAGCTGTAGCTCAGGCGTCGTCCTGCTTTTCTTCTTGGGACCCCACTTCACAGCTGCCCATGGGAAAGCAAAACACTTCACAGCTGCCCATGGGAAAGCCAAAACACTTCACAGCTGCCCATGGGAAAGCAAAACACTTCACAGCTGCCCATGGGAAAGCAAAACACGTCACAGCTGCCCTTGGGAAAGCAAAACACTTCACAGCTGCCCATGGGAAAGCAAAACACTTCACAGCTGCCCATGGGAAAGCAAAAACACTTCACAGCTGCCCATGGGAAAGCAAAAACACTTCACAGCTGCCCATGGGAAAGCAAAACACTTCACAGCTGCCCATGGGAAAGCAAAACACTTCACAGCTGCCCATGGGAAAGCCAAAACACTTCACAGCTGCCCATGGGAAAGCAAAACACTTCACAGCTGCCCATGGGAAAGCAAAACACGTCACAGCTGCCCTTGGGAAAGCAAAACACTTCACAGCTGCCCATGGGAAAGCAAAACACTTCACAGCTGCCCATGGGAAAGCAAAAAACACTTCACAGCTGCCCATGGGAAAGCAAAACACTTCACAGCTGCCCATGGGAAAGCAAAACACGTCACAGCTGCCCTTGGGAAAGCAAAACACTTCACAGCTGCCCATGGGAAAGCAAAACACTTCACAGCTGCCCATGGGAAAGCAAAAACACTTCAACAGCTGCCCATGGGAAAGCAAAAAACACTTCACAGCTGCCCATGGGAAAGCAAAAACACTTCACAGCTGCCCATGGGAAAGCAAAACACTTCACAGCGCCCATGGGAAAGCAAAAACACTTCACAGCTGCCCATGGGAAAGAAAAAAACACTTCACAGCTGCCCATGGGAAAGCAAAAACACTTCACAGCTGCCCATGGGAAAGCAAAACACTTCACAGCCGCCCATGTGAAAGCAAAACACTTCACAGCTGCCCATGGGAAAGCAAAACACTTCACAGCTGCCCATGGGAAAGCAAAAACACTTCACAGCTGCCCATGGGAAAGCAAAACACTTCACAGCTGCCCATGGGAAAGCAAAACACTTCACAGCTGCCCATGGGAAAGCAAAACAATCTTTCTCAGTGTTTTGTGCATAACAGGTTTTTGTTCTGCATAACGTTCTTTTTTGTCTGTATCTGTCAGGCCTGGTCGACACTGGTTGTATTATAAAAGTAAGCGTCATGCCCTGTCATGCAGCCTCAGACCACAATAGAAATCCATAGCATCACCTCATCATCCTCATTCTCATCGATCAGCATGAAAAAAGTCTCAAATTCTGTGGCCTTTCACGCCCTGCTCTCATGGTGTCCCAAGTTCCAATGTCCTCTCTATGTCTATGGCCTTGTTTTAATTCCGTCAGGGTCACTGGTTTCGGCTGTTCATCGGGGCTGTCATTAGATAGATGTGGTGGTGCCCCTGGAGGAAGAGCTCACTCACACCAGCTCTGCGAGTAAGGAATCATTGTCGTTAGTAGGGAGCCCATTAGTGGTGTCCTGCATATGTTGGATCAGAACAGGCACCACTGAACACCACCAAAGTCACTCAGCAATGGTGCAGTGTCTCCTCTAATGGGTTGCCTCTTAATGACTTAACATTCAACTGCTCCCTCTGGATTGCCCGGTGCCTGGGGCTGCGGTGGGCCGATCGGGGCTGTGGCTGTGGACGGGCATCGAAATGAGCAGCGTGAGTGCAATGACACTGAGGTGGCAGAGAAGATGGGACAGCAAAACAACAACAACAAACTTTCTTTTTTGCTGTCTCATCTTCAGTGGCACTTCATCCACACCACTCATTCTACCCTCCACCCCCCCCCCCCCCCCCCCCCCCACCCTCCCTATCCACAGCCTTGCCCATCCTGCCACAGCCCCAACACTGACAATCCACAGGGAGCAGTCAATGTCAAGTCATCAAGAGGCAGTCCACCAGAGAAGACACTGCACTGCTGCCGAATCACTTCGGTGGAGTTCAGCGGTGTCTGTTCAGATCCAACATACGCAAGACACCATCTATCATGCCCCCTACTGAGAGCAATATTTCCTTAGTTGTGGAGCCAGCTTACCTGCACCTTTGTCATTTGCTTTTATACACATACAGTGTTGCAAAGCTGCTACCCCACTCTAACACTCCCCTGCTCCCACCTCCACACTCATTCCCCACTCTCTCTCTCTCTCCTTCCTTAGTAATTTTCTGATTCCTGACTTGCCAGCCTCAAAAGACACCAAACCAAACAACAACAAAAAGGAATCTTTAGCAGCAACACAGACCTGGCTGAATGACCAACACGCGGTGACCGGCGTCTGGGATGGCACAGATCTCTCTCAGGAATGGAACCTCCATGTCCTCCCCCTCCTCCTCCCCTCCTTTCCCAACAGCTCATCCTCATGCCTGTCAGAAAGCTTGTTTCCATCTGTAACATGACATGAAAAAGCAAGTGGCTTCTCTCTCTCTCTCCCTCTCTCTCCCTTGGTAAGGAAACCCAGCATAGATAACGGGACGTTCGGATTTGAATAAATGATCCAAAACAACACAAGATGGTTTAGGTCAATTTTGGATCTCTCTCTCTCTCTCTCTCTCTCCTCTCTCATCTCCTCTCTCTCTCTCTCTCTCTCTCTCTCTTCTCTTGCTCAAGGTGCCGAACAGCTCTGTTTCTTTCTACCTGATTTCATATTCAATGAATGAGCAAAACAAGCATATTTTAAAACATGTATAATGGTGTGCATTTCAGCACGTGCATCACAAAGTGCTATTAACACATGTATTACAAAATGCATTTTAACACATACATCACAAACTGCATTTTAAGACATATATCACAAAGTGCACATATCACAAACTGCTTATAAAACATATCACACACTCCATTTTAACACATATTTCACAACATGCATTTTAGGACATGTATTTGTAAAGTGTACTTAACAAAAGTATCAATTTAGTACATATATCACAACGTGCATTTTAATGCATGTATCAAAAAGTACACTCTAATACAAGTATCAGAAGCTGTTCTTGTATTAAATAGTGCATTTTAACACAGGTATCACCGAGTGAATTCGATCAAAAAAATGTATTACCAAGTGAAATTACACACACACACACACACACACACACACACACACACACACACACACACACACACACACACAAATACATACACACTCTCTCTCTCTCTCCAGCCCTGATGTGGCCCTTTGTGGTCGGCTGGGCTATAAGCAACATTATCTTATCTCTCTCTCTCTCCCTCTTACACACAATCATGAATATGCTCCTAGTTGAACTCTCATAAACATAAGAAGCTGGCGTCATGCTCAGAAAATGTTGAATTAAAAAGTTTTAGTGTGCCAAAGATCATCCTCTCCAACCATTGACATTCAAGATGTCACCCACAGCACCAAAACAAAATTCTCTATCCAAAAAAAAAAGGTTGTCTGTGATCTCTTTAGTTTCTATCAACATTAACATACTACATAGTTACACACACACACACACACACACACACACACACACACACACACACACACACTCAAGGTAAGGTGCTGTCTATACGTATACCACAACTTGCTTTAGTTCATTATTAAGGTTTTTTTCATCACACCAAAACATTAACATACTACATAGTTACACACACACACACACACACACACACACACACACACACACACACACACACACACACTCAAGGTAAGGTGCTGTCTATACCACAACTTGCTTAAGTTCATTATTAAGGTTTTTTTCATCACACCTGGCATGGAGTTTGTTGCTTGGTCACACAGCACTGTAACTGTGACAGTTACTTCATCAAAGTCCTAGCAGCACCCTACAAACATGCAAGCAGTTTCTGTTATAGGAACGACAGGAGGAGCTTCCTCTTCCCAGCAATGAACAGGGTTCTTGATGTATGTTGATGTCCGGCCAGCAGTTGCAGAAATTTACCGACCGCCCTTCAGCCAAGAAAAAAAGGTTTAAACTATGTAAACTAAGTCAGACTGTGCATCAGCACTGGAGTGATGAGCCAGCGCACTGACTGAGCATGGTGTTGAAGACTCCAGTGCAGGAGAATCAGCAAGCCCGAGTGACGCGTTGTTCCACACGCACAGTGTTCGCAGGAAGAAGCTGTTGTAGAGTACTGGACTGTTGATTTGTTTCTGGAACAATCTTTGGCAGCCGCTTGTTGTGGTGTCCCCTTTGGTGCAGAAAAGGAATCAGTCCCTATCCATGCCCTTACTAATCTTGAATGGCGTAGTGCGGCAGTTCTGAAGTCTTCTGTCTGAAAGAGCTGTCTACTGTAATGTGTTCTTTGTCTTTTTCACATAGCCTGCAGTCCAGCCATTGAACTTACTGAAGACACACCCAGTTGCTCTGCATTGCACTTTACGCTGTGCTGAGATCTATACATGTCTTTCTCACAGGTCAGGTCCCAAAGGCTTTTAAGTTTGCCATGGCTGTCTCCTCTTTTCCATTCTTTTCAACATCTACCAAGAAAATATAATGCAGGAAACACTTCCACCGTTACTGACACTGAAGTGTTTATATCCACTGAAGCGCAGCCTCTCTGCAGCCTGTGTTTTGCAGAAGATTTCAAGCTATTCTGAAAACCAGAGAAGCGTCAAGTTCATGTGTATAGAAGGGAAGTCAGCTGAGAGAAAAGCATAACCTAAGTAAACTGTTTCAGGCAGCATCCAGTAGTTTGCACCATGCTGAAAAGACACACAGCAGAACTTCAAATATTTTGGGTTCATTCTCAGCCCAAGAAAGGACGTCAAGACGAGACCAGGTTTGCCGGAGTCTATCAGTTTCTCAGTGAAAATACAAGTCAGGTCATTGGTGATATGTATCCATCCATCACTATGATTTGACAAATCAACACTGAAACTTCTTCTCAAGCAATGAGTGGTCAAGTGGATCATATGAATCAGTTACATCTTTCCTACTCATTGTCAAAAATCTTATAATGTGAATGTTAGTCTTCAGCAAATGTCTGCATTCAACTGACCAGAGTGGCAAGCGCTCGACCCCACAGCTAGCTGCAATTCAAACACGCACCAAATACTTTCTGCCTCACACTCAACCCAACACTTACTCTTACCACAGTGAAACTTGATGCACATTGGCTGTGAACATAGGCGAGGCAGCCGGACGTAAGGAGAAGTATTTTTCACGGCAGGTCCTAGCCATGCTGTGCTCTTTGTTGCAGCCCAAATGCTTCTGTTATCCTGCCTCCGGCTCAACAGCTGTTTCCACAGTGCAAGGTCTTTTCTCACAGTCAACAGTCGACTGTAAGACCAAAGTGTCCCCTGGTTCGGAAGAAAGGTGAAAATCCGGCGCAACCCCATTCTCGCCTATCTGCAAAGGGTATAAAGTGATTAGCAGAAAAGCACAGATGTGATTGATAGGGTTTCAGGCTCATTTCATCCATAATCATACTCATCTTCTTATTCCCAAACTTTTAAACGTCACACTGAGTAATAGTTGGAGAGATTCATACAATCCCAAAGTGAGAGAGAGAGAGAGAGAGAGAAAGAGAGAGAGAGAGAGAAAAGAGAGGGGAGAGGGGAGAGAGAGAGAGAGAGAAGGAAAGAGAATGTGTTTGCACGTGTGTGTGTGTGTGTGTGGTGTGTGTGTGTGTGTGTGCCTGTGTGTGCGTGTGCCATGTGTGTATATAATGCAGGAGCTTTATGCCCAAAAATTAGTTAGTTGGGCACCTATTTTTTATTTATCGACAGATCTGTTAAAATTTCAAGTTTTACTTACAGTACTTCTATTATACACAGTTACTTATCTGAATGACTGCTGGCTTGTCTGCATGCTACCTGGATCACACAAAAACAGCTGAGCCAGTTTTAATTATGCTTGGTTGAGAGATACAGAATGTTGATTACAGACAGATCCACTAAAATTTCAATCATGCTTGGTTGAGAAATACAGAATGTTGATTACAGACAGATCCACTAAAATTTCAATCATGCTTGGTTGAGAGATAAAGAATGTAGATTACAGACAGATCCACTAAAATTTCAATCATGCTTGGTTGAGAGATACAGAATGTAGATTACAGACAGATCCACTAAAATTTCAATCAGCTTGGTTGAGAGTTTCAGAATGTAGATTACAGACAGATCCACTAAAATTTCAATCATGCTTGGTTGAGAGAAAACAGAATGTAGATTACAGACAGATCCACTAAAATTTCAATCATGCTTGGTTGAGAGATACAGAATGTATACTTCTATTACAGACAGTTTCCACTAAAATTTCAATCATGCTTGGTTGAGAGATACAGAATGTAGATTACAGACAGACCACTAAAATTTCAATCATGCTTGGGTTGAGAGATAAAGAATGGTGATTACAGACAGATCCACTAAAATTTCAATCATGCTTGGTTGAGAGATACAGAATGTAGATTACAGACAGATCCACTAAAATTTCGGTGTAAAATCCAGATCAAAGGACAGATCCATCCCAAATCATTCTGTATGATTACACAAAAAGACTTGTTTAAACAAGACAAACCCTCCATATTTTGGTGCAGGTATATGTTGCAGATCTTTTTATTCTTTCTTTCTTTCTTCGCGTACGCAGGCTGATACTCCTGTGGACACTGCCTTGTATAGACAGGCAGTGGAGTTTTGTGTGTAAAGACTGTTTTTGATCCTGCCATTAAGGCAGCCATACTCTCAACTTCAGGGGAAGGTGCATGCTTGTGTAAAGTGTCATCCATACCAACGGCCAAACTGGCCTTCTCTTCCGAAAGTTGGTGATGGATTTTACGTGTATGCAAGATGTATTTCGCATGCGATCACACATGGAACCTCGGTTTATTAGTCTTATTTGAAGGACTGCATGGGAAATGGGTCAGAACCAATGTTAACTCTGAGGGAAAAATCCCCCTGTACCGAAATTTGAACCCACAACCCCAGGATCACGAGTCTGGCACTCTACCAACTGAGCTATTCGCGCCCCCTATGTTGCAGATCAAGAACACAGAGCTGACTATCCACAATCAGTGAACCCCATCTGGCTGAGATAAACATGCAGTCTCCTGAAAGATCTAATTCACATTGGTAACACCTCCTTCATAACCACCTGATAATATCCCCAGAACCGCATGCATAAAAGTTAGGTCAGACCTGGAGCAAAACAGGATCACTGAGCTGTCACATGAAAGAACAAACAAAGTACAAAATAAACACAATGCATTTTGACCTGTCTGGCCTCCTTCAGACAAGAAGAATCACATTCAAGACAATGAAAAAACAGAGGATGAACAGTTACTTCTCTCTTCAACTGGGTATAGAATTTGGTCTTGGTGAATGACCAAAACCATGGAATGGAACCGAAGTTGAAGGGAGAAAAACATGGCTCAAAATAACAATAACATTAATAATGATAATAAAATAAAGAAAAGACTAGTAAGACTAATAATTTTACTAATAATGGTAGTATATTATACTACCAGTGTGATTTCCATGTGTTATGTGGATACAGATCTAATCATAAGACATGATTATTAAATGTGTAATTTGAGAACCCGAATAGAGATTTGACATTAGAAACGGCCATCAAAGTAAGGATATATCATTGAGCACAGCGTCAATTAATTCATTTGTATGAATTTATGAGCACTCTACATTGGCGACGAGGATGGGATAAATGAGAAGGGGATCTTCTGCACTGCATGATTTTATCACATACTTTCCTGTGAGTTGTTATTAGTTTTGCTTTGAATGTATGGCAGGATAATCTATTGCATGCTTCTTCATAAAACGTATACATGTATACTAAAACACAAGCATTCAATTCATTTATGTTTATGTTGTTGTAAAATCCTCGTTTAAATTCAAGATATTTGCATATCACTTAATCCAGCACATTCCTCAAAATTCATGGACATGTGATTCTGTACAAGAACATTTTAAAAGTCAACAATACATAATTTGAATTTAAGCTGAGAAGAGATGTGATGTCCGTCTGTTTATTTGGATACAGATCTAATCATAAGACATTATGATCATTGAGCGCGTAATTTAAGAACCTTGGTAGAGTTAACATTGAAACGGCGATCGAGGTAAAGATATCATTAAGCAGATAGCACAGAGTCAATAATTTAATTCTGTGAATTTACAACAATTCTATAACCAGTAGTACTAGTAGTAATAATGAATTCACGGAATTTCACTTTTTGTTTTTACATTAATTGTTTTGCGCTTTTTAAACTGTATTGTGGAGCAGTCTGCCTGATCAGTTTGCCATCATACAAATGCTTTAAAATTTTTAAAAACATTCAGTAGACAGACACTTGAAGGATTCATGCTTCCAGATAAATTCATCAAAAGGATCTTAATCATTATGAATTAGCAATGCACACTCAAGAATGGCCATGAAAAAATAATGAAAAGAAAAAAAGATCAACAAGGTTCCGTGTGTGAACGCATGCACATCTTGCACACATGTAAAATCCTATCACCAACTTTCAGAAGAGAAGGCCAGTTTGGCCGTTCGTATGGATGACATGTTACACATAACATGCACCTTCCCCGAAGCTGGAGTATGGCTGCCTTAATGGCAGGATAAAAAACGGTCATACAGTGATACACACAAAAGTGTCAGAATTCTTAACTCGATGAAAGTAGACACTCAAAGAAAGAAGAACCTTTGAATGTTATGGCAAAAGCTGATAAAGCCAATTATATCATGGTATAAAATATGATAAGAGTTTATTCAGTAAAACCATAGCTTAAATGCAAGATCTGTTGTGTAAACATCTTACTGTCCCATAAAAGATGAAAACCAGACAAAGAGGAACTGAATTATTCCTTGTTCAAAAACTGCCCCCCCCCCCCCCCCCCCCCCCCCCCCCCCCCCCCCCCCCCCCCTCTCTTCCTCACCCCCACACCCCCACCACACACACACCACCACACACCCACACTTTCTGACGCCCACTGATCAACAATGAAACCTTTCGTGCATATACATACCAACTGAGACCTAGCTAAACCGACACAGCCGAATGCTAGTATGTAGGCCATGATGCCATCTAATGACAACCAACAATTGTCTGAAAATGCTCTTCTACTGCTATTGTGAAAGTGAAAGTAAATTTCAAACAACACAGAAGGTTTTGATGCAATCGAAATGTAGAACAAAATAGGCTCAGTTCTGCGATTTATACACCCCCTTGCAACAGTATCCTATCATTTACATTCTGTATTCACAATGCCAACAAGCAAGTAAACAGCAGAATTTGGAAAGGAAAAAAAAAAAGAAAACCAACTTGAATGACACTAGCACGGAAGCCGCCATATTATGAATAAAGGAATTAATGCTTGTATGTTGGTCAGAGGAAAAGCAAAAACAATTACTGGGCCGCCAAGCGAAGGAACAAATTAATTACAAAGCAAACATAAAGCGTTGTGGCCTATCAAATCATCTTCAGGAAGGACAACTTACTTTCAGCATAATGAAAACGACGGACAATACATGTGCATGTCCAGCGAGGAGGCTGCCTGGTTTTGGAGCTCCCGTTTTAAATTCATTGTTACATCTTTTACGCCTTGCATCTTTTACTCATACGAGTATCCGTGAATTTTAATAATCAGCACTGTTAGCTGTTGGTAATTTAACGCTTATTTCTTTTCTTTTTCTTAACGAAATTGTGTTTTAAACCCTTTCAGGTAAGGTGAGTCTTATTTGGCTTTTCAAGATGGCTACCGGCGTGTTGTTCCTCGGCTTCGTTAAAAGTTTTCTATTTTTCCTTGCTGTTTCTATGGGTGAAACCACACGTCCGGAAAATCCGGAATCCGGATTTCGTATTGGTCGTTTGTCCGGAAATCCGGAAATCGGCGTTCGTTGTGGTCGATTTTCCTTTTTTGGGTAGTTTTCGGTGAAGCTGCGTTCTTGAACAACTCGCGCATGTGCCGTCCAAGTTGTTGCAAAACTTGTCTTCCGATTTGCACCATTTTCACGATAGCCTACAGCGTGTTCACGTCGCACGTCTTCACGTCTTCACGTCGCAACGATCTTCTTCACGTCGGAACGATCCCGTCGACCTAGATCTAGTCTGAATCTGCTGCACTTCATTCTCTTCTTTGAGCACAATGCCGTTTGTGGCTGTGAATGAAGACACGTCGCTGATCGATGCTTCTGTCCCCAGCAAATGGTCTTGGCGATGGCTGGACGAAAGAGGTCCGGACAATGATGGCGAAATGGGGAAGGGCGACACATTTCTGACTTGGTGCCGCAAAACCACAGCTGCTGGCGTTGCCTGGTGCATCGTCTGCTTGCAGGACATCTAAGTAGGTATAAGAGGACACATGCTTCAAAGACTTATGAGCTGTGTATACTACATTGGACATATGAATGTATAGACTTCCAGGATACCTTGCTTGAGCATCTGGGCTTGGACACTTTCTGCAAGGTTTTGTGTTACTATGTGCTGTATGGACTCCTTCATGAATGTGATCGTGTGGGCTATAAGAATACTGTTCTTGGACATCTGCGTTGTAAAGATTATTTGGAACACCTGTGGGTTTGTTTGTTTTTTGGATAGTGGGCTTTTCAATTTTGTAACTGCTCAGTGATGAACATCTGGACACCTGCTGCTGCTGGATAATGCTGAATATCATTCCTTGTAACAAGTAATGCACCAGTCTGTAAATAATTCTGCATAACATACAAAATTATGCTGAAATTTAGAAATAGAGTTTATTTGTTACCGCCAATGACATTGACAAATAAAGCACATGACAAGACACTTTATTTTACTTTATTTGTCAATGTCATTGGCGGTAAGAAATAAACTATTTCTAAATTTTACTTCGTTCGCCGCCATCAGTCACTCCATTTTGAAAAATTATGCTGGTTTAGTGATTTTTATTATTCTTTATGATTCACAAGTTTTCTTTTTTTTTGGGGGGGGGGGGGGGCAGCATAAGTTACTCTGGGACACAACATTAGTCTTATTTCACTTATAAAAACATGCTGAAAAAGTACCTCAAAATGGTCTGATTTTAATAACGAAAATGTAAAAATGCTTCAGCTTCAGGGGGCTTTGCCCCCTGACCCCCGACAAGGGGCTCTGCCCCTTGACCCCGCCAGGGGGGGGCCGGCCCTGGACCCCCACCTTTCAGGATTTTCAATTTTCCCAGGTTTCACCCATGTGTTTCCACATGTGACAGGAACAACAATATTCCTAGCACTCAGTTTTAATTTTGAAATTTTAGATGTTGATGTAGATCGCCTTTAGTTCCATTTTGCAGGTTTTTAAAACTTTGTGCAACCTGAACCATGTTAGTCTCCGTGTGCACCTGTGCCGAGTACTGTTCTTACGTCTATTACTAGGCCCAGATTTGAACCCCTGATTTCAATTAACATTAGAAATAGTACAGTGATAAGGAATTGTTTGATTAAAAGAGTATAGCATAGAGGAGTTTAAATTATGGTTTTTAAGCCTTATTCTATCGGGAGACATTGAACTCAATCCTGGTCCGTCCACCAAAGTAAAATATCCATGCGGAGTTTGCAATTTGAGAGTCACATGGAAACATAAAGCGTTCCCTGTGACGTCTGCAATTCATGGTATCCACAAATGTATGTTAATGAATTCAGCAGTTTATAAAGCATTATGCAATAGTGATATATCATGGACTTGTTTTACCTGCGGGCTTCCAAACTTTAGTTCAAGACTTTTTGGGATTCTATTGAAAATTGCAGCTCAGAAAGCAACCGTTTTGACCCTATCTCACCAGCCCGATCCCCAAAGAAAACTTGAAATTTGTCCTAAGTTTGCATCCACCCTGATTCAAAAACTGATAAAATCCCAAATCATAAAGTGCAACTGAACCCTAAATCATAAGAGAAAAAGATAAACTTAAATGCATAGTCGTAAATTTTCAATCTTTTAAATAAGAAAGGAAGAACTCAGTAATTTTGTCACTAAAAAAAACATTGATGTTGTAATTGGAACAGAAACTTGGCTAGAAACTGGAAAACCCAGTAGTGAACTTTTAATGGAGATTTTGATTTTTATAGAAAGGACAGACTTGGAAAAAGAGGTGGGGGAGTCTTGATTGCCATTAGGAAGAATTTAGCCAGTGAGTTTTTTATATCAAGGCAAAAATAGTGAAAGTTTATTTTGTAGGATTAATTTTAAGAATAAGAGACTGTCATTGTTGGATCAGTTACAGACCTCCAGACTCAGATGAAAATGTATGTTTGTCTATTTGCAGAGACATTTCTAACATTGTTTTGGCCAATAGGAAGGCAATATTATGGATTGGTGGAGACTTTAATTTACCGATATTGTTTGGGGGTTTGAAGATGCCATACTTGGTAATCAATACAGTAAAAATATCAATCTCAGTTTTTTGATCCCACCAAAAGACCTTGGATTAGTACAGTCAGTTGAATCACCAACTCGTGGTAAGGCATTCCTGGATTTATTTTTTACCAATTGTCCAGGCGCTTAGGCAATCAGGAATTAATTGCAGGCCGGGGGTGATCATGACATAGTTCTTTTAGAGAGTAATTTTCAACCTTTCGAAGAAAACCCCTAAACGTACCATCGGGACTCTGGAACCAAGCAGATTTACCAAAATTGCGCAGGGATATCATAATTTCAGTCGTCTTTTTTTGAGGTCCCATAGTGTTAAAGATAATGTCAGTGATATTTGGAAGTGTAAAAAAAACTAATTTGGAATTTTTTATGGTTTGACAACATACCTACTAAAATAACTTCAAGCAAGAACCACCAGCCATGGATTACTACTAAAACAAACGTTTGTTGAAAAAGGAAACATCGTTTCTTTAAAAAATTGAAACTACATCCTAATTCAGAAAGATTACTGGTTGGGTTTATAAACATATTAAGAGAAGGTGTCAGAGAGAATGTAGACTTGCTCACTCCAATTATGTTAATTCGATGATTTCGGAAGGTGTCATCAAAACAAGAAATTATGGTCTTACATAAGGAGTAAGAGACAGGACAAAATTGGGATTCCAGACCTGAGAAATAACCAGAATAACCAAATTTACGGACCCTGAAGGGAAAGCAAACTTACTAAACAAGCAGTTTTGTTCAGTTTTCTCAAATCCCAAACCTTTAATTATGTTAGACTAAAGGATGATGATAAACTCCTGAAATGCAAAAATATCAAAGTAAACAAGCAGGAGTATTTAAGTTACTGACCAATATCAATGAAAACAAAGCTACTGGCCCCAAATGGCGTTCCTGGCAAGCTCTTAAAATTAGGGCCCAGTGAATTGAGTGAGGTATACCAATTACTTTACCCAAGCTTCACGGACCAGGGAGAAATACCTGATGAGTGGCGAGATGGGGGCATTGTTTCCTTATTAAAAAGGGTAACAAACAAAGCAGAGAATTATAGCCCTGTATCTCTTACATCCATATCAGCTAAATTACTTAAACACATAATATATAGTAGCATAATGGACCATTTTGACAAATATGATTTCTTAAATAACGCCAGCATGGTTTTAGACAGCGAAGGAGTTGTGAGACTCAACTTAAAACAACTCTCATGATTTTAGTAATGTCTTAACAACAGACAGCAAATAGATGCAATTTTATTAAGATTTTTCTAAAGCCTTTGATAAGGTTGACCAAATGAGGCTCTGCTTTAAATTAGAAACATTGCATTGGCGGTTTCTTTGCTAAAAGGGCTAGATCATTTCCTGTTGGAGAACCAGAAAAGTGTTGGAAGGTCGTCATCCATTGTAACCATTTGTCAGTGTACCCAGGGAACTGTTCTGGGCCCTTGTTTTTCTTATTTATATAATGACATAGTAAAATCTCTCTCCTGGAATTTACTATAAGGCTTTTTGCAGTGACATTTTGTTATAAACAATTAGAAGCAAGAATGTACACGCATTCTACGGGAGATCTAAACGCTTTAAAAGAGTGGGAAAGAACTTGGAAAATGGGAATTTCATCCTAAAAAGTGCCAAGTGTTGCGTATATGTAACAAACGCTCATAATTAGATCAGATTATTCTATCCAAAATTTACTATTCTTAAAGAAAATGCTGCAAAATATTTAGGGTGATTATAGATAGTCGTCTCAAATGGAAAGAACATTACAATTTAGTATGTAAGAAAGCAAATAACATCTTAGCTTTCTTACACAGGAAATATCAATGACTGCCCCCAAAAAGGGTTTAAAAACGACTGCTACAAAAACACTGGTTAGACCAGTACTGGAATATGGTTGCTCAGTTTGGGGTCCTTGCCATCTAAAGGACATTGATAACCTTGAAAAGATTCAGAAGAGAGCAGCACGGTTCGTAACGGGAACCCAATCAGAGAAAAGGGGAATACTAGGAAGAACATGAGGAAATTAGAATGGAAACCCTTGAAGAGAAGAGCTTTTATTAAACTTAACACCTTTTTCAAAGGCAGAGCTTTAAAATAATTGATATCCAATGGAACAACTAGTATTGAATAAAAGTAGCACCAGGAGTGGCGGTCAGTGTTATTTCCATACCTGCATAAAATATTGACAGCCACTTACATTCTTTTTATCCTAGTTCTGTTCGGCTGTGGAACTCATGCCGGGTGCCATCAAGATTGCCACAAATGCAATCTCTTTTAAAAAACAAATTGATTTCAACAGTTTTGAGATCTGCATAATTGATGTTTTTCTATTTTTTTACTTCCCCCGATATTTTATGTTAACTGGGCCTGAATTTGGCCATTGCTTTTAACTTCTTGAATATCGAGTGCGACCCCTGTTGCCAATTTTTTTCTCCAGGGGCCAACAGTCGAGTCGACTTTTTTATGTTATTTTTTTTTACTTTTTAACATGCGCGGGTGACCTATCGGTTTTTGAGTGAACCCGTATTTTAGGAAGAAGAAGAAGAAGAAAATGTCAATAATAGTCAACAATGACGGCTGACCTACCTCTTTCTAATGCGATTTGGTGCCCTACTTGAAAAGACAGTCATCACAAATAGAAGAGTTCAAAGAGTGCTACAAAGCTAGACCATCTATTAAAAGAATGCAAAAATAAATTTTATGCAAAAAAGATTACAATATTTGAATCTACATTCACTAAAAGGCAGAAGGACAAGAGGTGATCTTATACAGACTTGCGCGCTGGGACCTACTCGTTTTGAGTGAACCAGTATTTTAGGAAGAAAAAGAAGAAATAGTTAATGGGTTTGACAAAGTTTGTGTTGACTCACTCTTTTTTCTTTCAAAAACATATATCACAAGAAATGCAGAAAGGGAAAGACATTTATTCGCACTGCCGTACTAACAGAAGAAATTTTCCTTTTCGCACAGAGTAGCCCCTTTATGGAATGAACTCCCTACTAACATAAAATTTTCAGAAGACACTAACAAGTTCAAGAATTTTTGGGATGTAATTCCCAAAATATAAGGAACTTTTCAACCATTTTGATGATTAAAAATGCCATATTAGGCATAGTGTAAAAAAATGACAATTTCGATTCAACACCCCTTTCTTTTAACAAAAAGTAGGCTATTTGGCAAAGAGGGGACGTACATAGCCGCGAGGCCTAGGCTTTTGAGCCCGTCCCTAATTAGGCCTACTACTACTACTACTATACTACTACTACTTTTAAGACAATTTTGAAGGACACAGCCCAGGCAGACAGACCAGCGTCAGACTTTATCTGTGCCCCTGCCACAGGGACTGTCATTCCCGCGTCGGACTGGCCAGCCAAAACCCGTCGCTGTACCAGAATAGACACCTAGAGCGCAACTCCATAGTCTTCCGAGACTGAAGGATGCCTATGTGAAGGACGAACAGGAAGTCATTAATCTCTTCGATCGTGGCGCAAAATTCATCTCTCTATTCATCGCTTTGAATGTGATTTGCAACGCCTAAAGAAGACCTCAATGAGTTGAAACGCGTTGGGGTTTGTTTAGTGATTTGTTTTTCCTTCCTTTGACGGCCCAGTAAAATTTTGTTTTTGTTTTCGTTTCAGTCTCTGCCTGCGATCACCCCACTTTGCAACCAGCCAGAAGAAACTCGTGAGACTGAACCACCGGTCCGTCCTTCCCGCGCCACAACGTCCCTTCCCCCACCTTGCCTCCCCCCCCCCCCCCCCCCCCCCCCCCCCCCCCCCCACCCCCCCCCCCCCCCCCCCCCCCCCCGCCATTTCACACATTTCATCTTATTTTTTTTCTTATCAAACTTCTTAAGAACACGTTCAATTGTGCCTGCTTCACGAAGTTATTTATCTGAACCCCAACAAGGCCTTCCGGCACACAAAGCTAACACCGATAAAAACTTGACAGGCTGTCTTGATATTGAAGATGGAAAGTTAAGTAGGCCTACATCAAAGGTGTCCCTTAGCGTTCCTCAGTGACGTTCGACGCTGTGGGTCATCTTAGTGATGATCGATATGCCTGACAATTAGGCCTACGGTGTTTTGTTAGTTTCAGATCTATCAAAGAGTCATTGCATGCGTTTGGACTAGTCCGATTACACTACAAGTCATCTTTATCATTGTTATTCTTGTTATTATCATTCAGATGAATACTTATATAGCGCCTATTCTCGGCTAGAGACCAAGCTCTAAGCCCTTTACAATCCACACTCGGTTTACACGACGAGCTGTCTACCTGGGTAGTGCCGACTGAAGAGCTGCCAGCTGACGTTTCATTCAGTCGTTTCCGTGTCATCCAGTCAATATCGTTCAATATTGTTCACTCAGTTTCCTTACTTCCTTCATTCTTTCCATTTCTCACGCAGGGTGCATGCTATGTGTAACGTGTCATCCACACCAACAGCCAAACTGGTCTTCTCTTCCGAAGGTTGGTGATGGGATTTTACGTGTGTGCAAGATGTTATGCGTGCGTTCACATACGGAACCCCGGTTTACAGTCTCATTCGAAGGACTGTATGGGAAATGGAGTCAGAACCACTGTTAACTCCGAGGGAAAAATCCTCCTGTACCGAAACGACCCGGCGGAGATTCGAATCTGCAACCCCAGGGTTACCAAGATTACGAGTCCGGCGCTCTACCACTGAGCTATTCCGCCCCTGCTAAGATACAAGACCACACCGCGCATGCTTTACAGCTGATGAATAAATCAATAAGGAAATAAGATGAGAGGATTTAAGACGAGGGTGTCATGCATACGATTTAGCTGATGTCTGAT
>CM031614.1:11770629-11778129 GCA_018398815.1 Conus ventricosus
TGAAATCCGGAGTTGCCGAGACTTCCTTTAGAGCTCTGCTAACGTCACACAATGCGCCGACTGTACTTTTTAGTTCACCCCAAATACTGGCATACGAAAACCCCGCTCACGGTTCTGTCTCTACATTGCAAACACTGGGCAACTCAGACATCATGCTGACTAGAGGTTTAAGTAAGCTTAAAAGCTGTTACTTTTCAAGAACGTGAACTCAAATCTCCACTTGAAACTACTATGCTCTCTGAATGTAAGCCAGGAAGACAGGTGATGTTTAGATGGCGTGTAACTGGCAGATGATATTGAGGATGTATTTGCTAGCGTTACCATTTTAACATTTAGAGCACGATTTTATCTTATTGTCTGTTGCTGTTTGTAACTAAGCAGAAAAAAAATACAATATAAAAATATTTAAGGTAATAAATCTTCAGTACTGACCTGGTCTTTCACGGGTGTGACGTAGCCCTTGCTTCGCCAGTCGACCTGGGAGGGAGATCACCCACGTTGCTTGGAGGCAGATAGGTGGCGCCAGCTGTCCTGTTGGCAGTCTTCTTGTATCCGTTCATCATCGTCCTGATTTCTTTGCTGGTCTGAAAACAGGCCGGGTATGTGAGAAAGGAACTCTCAAGATGTCACCGACCACCTCAGGCCTAAACAGGCGGTATGACAGGTAGTTCATGTCCGACCAGGTGTGTGAAATCAATCATGTATCAATGGTTTGTCATAATGCGTCACCAGTAGCAAAGGTTTGAATGAGGGAAGTGGCTGTGTTGTTTTACTGAAGCCAGTATTGTTGGAACATATTTTGCTGACCGCCATTACCATATTACCATTGATCACCCCTTCGGTAGGTTTTTATATGTTTGTTTCCTTCCGCCCTTCCCCCTCTCCCCCCCCCCTCTGCGTGCGCGCGCGCGCGCGCGCGCGCGCGCGCGCGGTGTGTGTGTGTGTGTGTGTGTGTGTGTGTGTGTGTGTGTGTGTGTGTGAACCTGTCTGTCTGTCTCTGTCTCTCTGGTGTGTGTGTGTGTGTGTGTGTGTGTGTGTGTGTGTGTGTGTGTGTGTTGTTGTTGTTGTTGTTGTTGTTGTTGTTGTGTGTGTGTGTGTGTGTGTGTGTGTGTGTGTATTCACGCTGTTTAAAAGATCTGTCTTGTATATAGTTCAGCAACATCATTTTCCTAGGAAAGTGAGATAAATAAAAGAGAAAAAAAAGCGTCTTGGTGGCATGTTGTAAAACGTGAGCATGCCAAACCAGCAAGCAGCTCGCCAGTTGTCAATGAACGAAGAACAATGCAGGGCATGTGGAAGGTGGGTTCTTTGCAAAGTCTTCATGAGGTCAATTAAAGAGTTCTTAGCTTTTTTTTTTGTTTTTCATAGTGGACGCCTCTGGGAACCCTGGACTACACGGAGACCCATGTCAGACCAGACAGTGAGGAAAGAACATGCGTGCGTTAGGTTCCGTTCGGTTTGTGGCGGAAAGAGGAGCATAATAGACAGTGAGGAAAAAACATGCGTGCGTTGGGTTCCGTTCGGTTTGTGGCGGAAAGAGGAGCGTAATCTAGGCTGTGGATAATGGAGGAGTTCGGGTTGTCTTCAGTTCAGGAGTGGCGAAAGAGGGAGTGTGGGTTGGATTCAGTTCAGGAGTGGCGAAAGAGGGAGTGTGGGTTGGATTCAGTTCATGGTGTGGGTGAAGAACTGTGGGTTGGATTCAGTCCAGGGTGTGGGTACAGAAGTGTGGGTTGGATTCAGTTCAGGGTGTGGGTACAGAAGTGTGGGTTGGATTCAGTTCAGGGTGTGGGTGAAGAAGGATGGGTTGGCTTCAGTTCATGGTGTGGGTGAAAGAGTGTGGGTTGGATTCAGTTCAGGGTGTGGGTACAGAAGTGTAGGTTGGATTCAGTTCAGGGTGTGGGTAAAGAACTGTGGGTTGGATTCAGTTCAGGATGTGGGTGAAGAAGTGTGGGTCGGATTCAGTTCATGGTGTGGGTGAAGAAGTGTGGGTTGGATTCGGTTCATGGTGTGGGTGAAGAACTGTGGGTTGGATTCAGTTCATGGTGTGGGTGAAGAACTGTGGGTTGGATTCAGTTCATGGTGTGGGTGAAGAAGTGTGGGTTGGATTCAGTTCAGGGTGTGGGTACAGAAGTGTGGGTTGGCTTCAGTTCAGGGTGTGGGTACAGAACTGTGGACTGGATTCAGTTCATCATGTGGGTGAAGAAGTGTGTGTTGGCTTCAGTTCAGGGTGTGGGTGAAGAAGTGTGGGTTGGATTTAGTTTAGGGTGTGGGTGAAGAAGTGTGGGTTGGATTCAGTTCATGGTGTGGGTGAAGAACTGTGGGTTGGATTCAGTTCAGGGTGTGGGTGAAGAGTGTGGGTTGGATTCAGTTCAGGGTGTGGGTGAAGAACTGTGGGTTGGATTCAGTTCATGGTGTGGGTGAAGAACTGTGGGTTGGATTCAGTTCAGGGTGTGGGTAAAGAAGTCTGGGCTGAGTTGGTTAAAATAAATTTAAAGGTCTACTTTAGAGATTTTCGATAATTTGTTAAAAACAGGTCTACATGTCATATAACTACAGTATGGTATTCATTTTTCCAGAAAATTCGCAGGAAGAATTTAATAGATAAAAAACGAGTTTTGCATACCTGTTCAAACCCCGCGCGGTAGACCGAAAACCGTGACGTCACTTGATGGACTGGCCGTCAGCCGCGACCTACACAACAAGCCAACGCCAAGTGAAATCAACACGAGTTGCGATCCCCACAGCCTAAAAAGTCACGAGGGGGTGGCAGATATTGTGCTGTAGGCGAGTGCAGCCGCTCAGCAGGAGACGGATATTCTTGGCACACATTTCCATCTGATCCAGATACTCGAAGTAAGTGGATTCGGTTGGTGCAACCATGCCGGGCCACTAAGTTATTTTCACCACGTCAGTTCCAGCTGGACCACGGAAACGAGAGCTGTTCCGACAATTGCCGAGCCCGTTCGAGTTGATCAAAAACTTCGTCTGCATTGTGCGCGTATACTTTGAAGGCGGAGTGGTAAGCTCGTACAGATGAGTACGATAGTCGCACGTTTATTCTGTTCTTATCTATGGACAGATCACACTTGTTAAATTGAATGAACACGTTAAGGCTTAAGGAAGGAGAATCTCCGCTCGCCGTCCACGCGTGATCGCATCAAGAAGTCAGTCGGTAGCCTCCCCGAGACTTCGGTAAAGTCCGTACGCCTTCGGAATGATGTGTTCGGGCGTCCAGCTGGAACTGAATAGCTCGTTTCCGTGGTCTAGCTGGAACTGACGTGGTAAAAAGAACTTAGCGTTCAAACTGATAAGGTAAAGGCCTTGCAGAAACATCCCCAGAGTTACATTGGCTGTCGCAATCATAGTCACTGCTTTTACATGATAAATTAAATACCGATCGGGATGTGCAAGAACCATCAGAATCGCTTTCTGTCGCCGTTGGCTTGTTGTGTAGGTCGCGGCTGACGGCCAGTCCATCATGTGACGTCACATCCAAGAGTAGTTAAGCCATGCCAAGATTTAGTTGATTACCTCCCGTTTTCCTGATTACAGGTGAAAATGTCCACTTTCGCGGATCGATTTCGTGTGATCGGGAGAGAATCGGATGTTTGTTTTACCAATTTATCAACATTTCATATTTCTGCATAAGCTGACCAATTATCGAAAACCTCTAAAGTAGACCTTTAATTTCAAATTACAAATCACTTTTTATTTTTCAATAAATGTCAAAATGTGAACAGCAACATGCTAGTGCTTATAATGTAAGTCTGGGCTGAGTTCGTTTCAGAGTCTGGATAGAGAATGAGTGGGCTTTGGGGTTCAGTTCAGGGTGTGTGGGTGGGTTGGTGGGTGGCGTGGTGAAGGATGGGGGTTGGGGGTGGTGACGGTGAGTGTCTTCTCACTGACCAGGTCACCCAGAGGGTTCATGCCCAGGCGGTAGGTGTGATGGCCATTGTCCGCCTCCAGGTTGTGCTTCTCGATGAACAGCAGGTTGGCCTCCCAGATCACACGCCTGATCCAACACAGAAAACAAACAGGGGGGTTAAGGTTTTAGAAAGATCGACTGATAATGCCAACTACTAGTTTTATATGAGAACAAAATTGGGCATGTAATATATTTTATTATATGCTGAACTCTTCGAAACACGTATTCGCTAGAAAGTTGGGACAGGATTTCACAAGGCCCTCTGATTGCTGCAACAACAACAAAAACATAGTGACATGTGTGTTCGCCTACAATCATCTTCGTTGTTAGCGACTGTAAATCACGAAAATGAACAATCTTAAAGACGATGAAAAATAGTTTCTTGCTCAAAGCCGGAATGGAAATGGTTTCATCCACTTCCTTCAGTCTGGAGGAGGAAAAAAACCGTAACGTATCGTCAGGATACGAAGAGGGTGAACCTGCTTCCATAGCCTGTTTACAAGGAAGAAAAAAAAAAAAGCAAGCAAGAAAGAAAGTAAGAAAGAAAGAAAGAAAGAAAGAATCACGACGTGACATCGCTAGTTCATTCTGACTGATCAGAGCCAGAAGCCTCGTGAAATCTCAACGAACGGTCGTAACGACAAAACAAGTAATCAGTCCTGTGACAGGTTTTATCTGAAGCAATCGAAACTAGAAATGCTAGTGACACACTGTCCTGGATTATTTGAACAAACGCTGAAAATGGAGATGGTGTTGACATGGTCATACATCCTGTGAAAACAATCCGACACCAGAAAATGTCATGGTGAGAGACATTGATCACGACTTCGTAATCTCTTTTTTCCCTTTGTTCTTTGTTGCATCTCGAGAAAAGGTAAGTGATTGCGATGTGATGCAAAAGTGTTGGAAATGTGAGCATCTGCTCCCATCTCCCATCTGCTTAAAAACATGTAGCGGTATATTGTTCACCTGAAAACATGTAGCAGCGTATTGTCTATCTGCCATGCCGTTTAAATGCTGGAGTTACATGTTATGCAATATTCCTCAAAATCACTCCAGCAACAATAATTGCTATCTCCCAGAGAAAGTCATCGTCTCAGATGTGTCTGCTGGTTCATTCACTGGTTTGTCGATCTGTCAGCAAGTGAAGACAACAACACTGATCCTCTATCAACGGGTTGTTGATGTTAAGATGAAAATAACCTCAGGACAAACTTAAAATGTGATACACCCGGCATGTTAATACATCCGTTCAGCAAGATATCAGACATTTGAAAACGCTGGAAGACTGTGACAAAAACTTGGTTGTAAAGACGAACTGTGGTCTAAAGACGTATTCATTCAATTTCAACAGCGGATCTCTGATACAGGCCTGTCTTTAAACAGTACTCAGGTGCAAAATCTGCAGTATTATTACCGAACTTGAACGAAGGGAAGTTACGCTCACAAATGGAGGAATAACTACAAATCATATATATTTACAGAATATTACAATTTTCAAGTAAACAGAAACATTTGTGATTTCATTGTTACAGACGATTACTAATGAAAAGTTGTGTGTATACCTTCGGAATATAGAATTTTCCAGTGATACAAAGCTGTTCTATATCATATTAAAGAAGAACATGGGAAGTAACTCCTTAAGTCTGTACTAGTTATCACTTGTCCGCTTCGATGGGTTAAATTCACGTGAGAGAGAGAGAGAGAGAGAGGGGACAGAAAGAGATGTTTTTTAGGCGGGGGGGGGGGGGGGGGGGGGGGGGGGGGCAAGGACATAGCTTTCGACACATGAAAAGATCTCTTGAACAGAATCGGTCGCGAGGAGGGGGGGGGGGGGGGGGGGGGCAAGGACATAGCTTTCGACACATGAAAAGATCTCTTGAACAGAACGGTCGCGAGGAACTTTGCAAAATGAAAGCGAATTGAATAACCCAACGCATATCAGGGCAGACGAGCGAGGGGGTGGGGATGGGGGATTGGGAGGGGGGTGGTGAGGGTTGGATGGCAGGATGTCCGGGGTCTCCAAAACCCCCTTTCCCCTGGCTGGCAAAAAAAAAAAAATGCACAGGTAGCACGTTTTTCTTCTCTCCCTCTCATGGGAAAGCCCCCCCCCCCCTCCCTCTCATGGGGAAGCCCCTCCCCCCCCCCTTCGCTTTCCTCCACCCCTCACCTTTTTTCCTTCCTCTCTCTCTCTCTCTCTCTCTCTCTCTCTCTCTCTCTCTCTCTAATTATAACTGTCAGTCCTGCACATTGTGAAATTCAGTAAAGTACCATGTAAAGAGCCGCCCGTCTTACCGATCCTTTGCTTTATGTGTAGTTAATGCCTCAACACTCTTTCCTGAAAGCTCAACCTGATCTCCGTGCAGGAAAAGAAACTAGTACAGGAAAGCAATAACCTGCAGTGACGTGAGTGTTTGGCTCTCTTTCCCTCTTTTATATCGCCTATCGACTTTACTGCGTAGCGCTGCGAATGTCATTCATTTTTTTTTTCCTCAGTGTCGGGTTTTCCGCCAAGAGAGGACCGGTTCAGCCGACCTGGATAAGATATGTTCTATGGGGGCTTTTCTACTTCCCTGTCTGCTGTCATGTTGTGTCTTGGCCATGAAATTCTGTTCCCAGCTCCTCTCTTTCTTTTTGTACCCCCCGTTCTTATAGAACGGGAGTACTTTACAATGGGAACGAAGAAATGCTCTGTGTGTGTGTGTGTGTGTGTGTGTGTGTGTGTGTGTGTGTGTGTGTGTGTGTGTGTGTGTGTGTGCGTGCGTGCGTGCGTGCGTGGTGTGTGTGTGTGTGTGTGTGTGTGTGTGTGTGTGTGTGTGTGTGTGTGTCTGTCTGTCTGTCTGTCTGTCCGTCCGTGGTCAAATGTGTTCCACTCGCTCCAGACAAAACTACTGGACCCATCTTTCTGAAAATTTGTAGGTATGTTCATTATGGGTCATGGATGATGTCCAATGTTTTATTTTTACCGTTATAGCCATTACTAATGGCTATAACGGCCCATAAGATTTTTCTTCTTTATGGATATCTCAGAAAGTACTTGGCGATCTTCTGAAAACTTGTAGGTATGTTCATTATGGGTCACGGATGATGCCCAATGTTTGATTTTTTTTACAGGTATAGCCGTTACTAGCGGCTATAACGGTCCATAACAGTTCTTTTCTTTATGGAATATCTCAGAAAGTACTTGGCGATCTTTCTGAAAGTTGTAGGTATGTTCATTATGAGTCACGAATGATGCCCGATGTTTACCAGAATAACGTTACTAACGGCCAGAACGGCCCAAAACGTTGTTTTTTTTTCCACTTTATGGTATATCTCACGCGTATTCAAGATAAAACTGGGGGGTACGTTTATTGCTTTGCATCTTGTTTTTTTTTTTCTTTTTAATGATTGTCATGTGTGCACGTTTATTGTGACAGATGATTTAACCTCATGAGAGGATCTTTAAAAGTTGACACTGGGCCAAGTCGACGCCTGCTCTCCAGTACGACGAAGGCTCAAAGTTACTACACACAGAACATTGTGACGTCAAGTTAATTACTAAATGATAGTGCAATGAGGGCTAAACCATTTTG
>CM031614.1:11780629-11783129 GCA_018398815.1 Conus ventricosus
TTTTCATACTTTCTACTTTTCACAAGAATATGTAGCTTGTTTTGCTCTTTCATGATTTTCTTTTGCTTCTTAGGTGGCACCTTTGGTTGTTTTTTTGAAAACTCAACAAACATACTACGGTATTGCACACCACCCTTTTCTGGGATTGCATTCTTCTTAAAACTGAAAAGGCAGAGGAATCAAATTACCACTTTCCGCGGTTACTGAGGATAAACCACCAAGTTTCTAAATATCGGTATATGACCAGGAGTTATATCTTAGTGAGTTTCCCTCCCTATTGGAGGGTGTCTCCCCCTTGGAGACTATAAGCTTGCTGAAGGTTCATTGTGAGAAGCATTTATTTATTTTTTTTTCCCGATTCACCCACTCAAGCACATACTGTTAGTTAGGCAGAATCATCTACCACTGCAGATATGAATGCTTATTTCCCCCCATTTCTTCAATCTCGGACATGAGAGCAAGCTTTGTTTATAATTCAATATTTTTTGCAGTTATTGCAACACGAAGCTGCTCTGTAAGTTGCTGGAACGGTGCTCGGTACTTATCCTTGGAATTTATTAGTTTGTTGTATATATATATATATATATTATATATATATATATATAAAATCAATAAAACCGTATTTTAAACTGGTGTATATATATATATATATATATACCTGTGTGTGTGTGTGTGTGTACAGAGAGAGAGAGAGAGAGAGAGAGTTCATATTCTTGTGAAGAACAGAATGGCCTTTCATAACCCTCAGATGCAGTTTTGAATTACTCGTACCAGCAAAGAACTAGACGTGTTAACAGCTTGAAAACCAGACCCCTTAACCCTAATAATTATTTTTTTTTACGGCGTAGGCTTTTGTCCAAAGGGTATAAGGAATTGATGTTGTTGATGACGACGATAATGATCATCGGCATCGCCGTCGTCGTCGTCATCAACATCATCATCATCATCGCGGTCATTATCACGAAGGCGGGTATTTTTAAAATATGATTTAAGGGACATTTTGTTTCCCAGAATGCTATCTATTAGCTCAATAGAAAAATAATTCTGCGTTCTGTTTCTTCCTCTGAGTTACCATGCCTATATTAGCTCAAAAGGATAACAATTCGGAGTTCTCTTTCTTTCTCCGAGTTACCATTTTCTTGTTTGTAAATAAAACTTGTATATATTTTTCCACATAGCCATACTATCTCCCTTGTCCTGATTATCTTTTTTTTAAAAATTATTTACAGAGTGGCAGATGGACGCGTGAGACGAGGAGGAATACACGAACTCCCTCTCAATAGATACTGAATGACATACTTTTATGCTTGAATAGCATGTGGCTGTTTGAACTTATCCCCTTGAGCTTGGAGGATAAAAGAACACAGATTCACAATCACATAGATACAGGCGGACACACACACACGCACGCACGCACGCACGCACGCACGCACGCACGTAGATGCATCACAATGATAAAATAGGAAATTTAACAGAGCATTTACACGCACGCACGCACACACACACACACACATGCACACACACACATACACGCACACACACACATACACACACACACACACACACACACATACATAATGCATACACACGCATACACACACACACACAAATACAAATACATGCATACACACACACACACACACACACACACACACACACGTGGCAAACTAGCGTTGAGAAAGAAAAAAAACACACACGAGATGTTCGAAAACTGAACTCTAACATCAGAAAACAGTCTTGCAAATACACACCGTCTGGAATAATGACCCCACTGTAGTGCTGTTCTAACACTTCTCCAGTGTCAGCTGTCGGTGTACATTCGTGCTCTTTTAGGCTACAGTTTCGGGCAGCAAGCATCCCGAACCCAGCTAGACCCGAGCACTCAGTCGGTGTTTGACACTCGGAACGTTCGGATTATTCCTTCGGCTTTCTTTCTCATGTATTTTTTCATTGTATTGGGCTTGCCGTGTGCAAATCAGGAATGAAAAAGAATATGAAGAAAAGTCTCTTTTGGCAAATGCTTTTTATTTAAGAACAAGAAAACCATTTCAGCGGAACAGAAAGAAAGAAAAAAAGAAAAGAAAAGAAAAAGATGTAAAATGTAGAACATATGATGATTTTTATGCAAAGTGTTCGTCACTGGACGTTTTCTTGCGATGTGATAAGTAAGTCTGTATTATCATGATCATAGTAGTGATCGTCGCCTTCGTCATCATCATCATCATCATCATCATCATCATCTTTAACATTATCCTTATTGCGGTATCAGAATGCACTTATATTCTCCCCTCTCCTCCTCCTCCTCACACCATCATCACCACCACCACGCCACCGCCACCACCGCCAGGTAGCACCACGTTACCGCAAAAAAAGCCACATTATAGCGTAAGTGGGTATATCATTTCCGCAAAACCGATGCTACAAACCGCAATCTGCAGGAATACGTTACCGCAAATCTGTTCAACAGGTACTTTTGACAGTACCACAGTACTTTGTCTCT
>CM031614.1:11789722-11805505 GCA_018398815.1 Conus ventricosus
AAGGCCTTTGTTCTTCACAAGAATATGAACTCTCTCTCTCTCTCTCATCTCCTCTCTCTCTCTCTCTCTCTCCTCTCTCTCATCTCTCTCTCTCTCTCTCTCTGTTCATCTGTCTGTACCGCTCTCTCTCTCTGTACACACACACACACAACACACACACACACACACACACACACACACAACACACACACACAGAGGTAATATATATATATGTATATATATATATAATATATATATATATATATATATATATATATATATATATATGTGTGTGTGTGTGTGTGTGTGTGTGTGTGTGTGTGTGTGTGTGTTTGTGTGCGTGTGTGTATGCGCGCGTGCGTGCGCGCACGCGTGTGTGCGTGCACGCACGCACGTGAGTGAACGAATACAAACCTTAAAAAAAAAAGTCTTGACAACATACATTGTCATTAAACAGTTCAATCAGGATGAATCAATCAGTACCAATCCTTATGATCTCCCATGTCATAACGGATCCCAAGGGAGCAACTGATTTCGATCTTTATTACTCTGCTTTTGGTTTCTCTCTACCAATCAGATGCTTCGTCTCATCATCGGGCCGTTCTGTTGGCTTTGGCTCTGTCCGCCTCGCTAGACATGGACCGAGAATGGATGATCTTCAAGAAAGTGTACAACAAACAGTACACCCCTGAAGATGAACCGTTCAGGTGAGTACGTGGCTCTTCTTTCTATCTATCTATCTATCTATCAAATCTATCTACTATCTATCTTTCTATCTTTCTATCTTTCTTTCTTTCTTTCTTTCTTCTGTCTGGCTGTCTGTCTGTCTGTCTGTCTGCCTTAGTCTGTTGCTTTCTATTCGTTTCCAACCGTTAACAATTTTCTGCTTTTTCGTCTGTCATTCTGACTATTTGTTAACATTTTATACATTTTTTTTTTGTGTCTGCCGTTCTAACTATCCGTTAATGTTTTCTGCTTTTCCTCTCTCTCTCTCTCTCTCTCTCTTCTCTCTCTCTCTCTCTCTCTCTCTCTCTCTCCCCTCTCTCTCTCTCTCTCTCTCTCTCTCTCACTCTCTCTCTCTCAAGTTGCTAAGACCAAACCTTTCGTTGCCATGATTTTGTATCTACTTGCTTTCAGAGATGAAAGATCTCGCTTCATTGTTTTAAACGTAAGACTAGCTCTCACGTGGTCATGTAAGTTCTAGTGGAGACAACAGGAACAGGATACCACTCCCTTCCTTCCCCTTTGCCCCCCCCCCCCCCCCCAAAAAAAAAAAAAAAAAAAAAAAAAAAAAAAAAAAAACACAGCAACAACAAAACAAAAGCATACAACAACAACAACAACAACAAAACCTGGACTGAGATTCAAACCGCAGACCCAGGGATACTCTAGGGTTTTTTTTAATTTAAATATTTTTTTTTTAAAGACCAGTGGGTTAAACGCTTGGCCACTTCTCCAAGGAAACCACCAGCAGTCCATTTCAGCGTTATCCACGGAGTGTGGCTAGGTGTGAATGTGTGTCCATATGTGCCCCACCACATCTGCAAAACCATGAGGTCACAAATGGCAAGGATTACAGTTACAGTAGACTCATGTAGTTTCAAACCACAATGGAACTCCAGGGCGTCATTTTCCTCATACCCCATCCTCATCGATCATCACGGGATTAAGTGTGCTGAATTTAAAAAAATCAACTCGCTCTGTTCAGAAGGAGCTATTCATCTGCAATCATAAGCAGACAAACACGTACACGTTCTCGTCTCAATAACCAACTCTGAACAACGTTCCCTCCAATAAGGGGCTTCAACTTAATATTCAATTTAAAGTTTTTGTAAATTAGCAGTAGTAGTCAGTATCCCTTTCTCATGAAAATAAAAACACTCAGCACACGCCCCCAAGTCCATCAAAAATCCCTTGAATACAGTTACAGTCCGCCATAGCCAGTTATACAGGGTCCCCAAGGACTAGCCGTCACAGGCCCCCAAAGCCACTTCTTCAGCCCCATAGGCTCATTTACAAGTCAAACGGATTGATTGTCCGAACCCTGCCTAGTCAGGTCATTCCTAAAAGCTTTTAGAACGCTGTCTGTGCTTGAGTCTGTTTACCACACGGTGTCTCACTCTCAACACGTTGCACTTCACCACTAAAGCTGAAAATGTATCAAATTTGGACAAATGATAGGCTTGGCTATCCCAGATTTAAAAAAGAATGGTAGCCCTCAGTTGCACTATCAGTGTAGAATGAACTTGACGTCACAATAGTTCTGTTGTGTAAGTAACTTTTGAGCCTTCGTCGTACTGGGAGAGCAGGCGTCGACTTGGCCCAGTGTCAACTTTTAAAGATCCGTCTCATGGAGGTTAAATCATCTGTCACATGACTGTGCACACATGACAATCATTAAAAAGAAAAAAAACAAAATGCAAAGCATATAAACGTACCCCCAGTTTATCTGAATACGCGTGAGATATTCCATAAAGTGGGAAAAAAACCGTTTTGGGCCGTTCTGGCCGTTAGTAACGGTTATTCTGGTAAACATCGGGCATCATTCGTGACTCATAATGAACATACCTACAAGTTTTCAGAAAGATCGGCCAAGTACTTTCTGAGATATTCCATAAAGAAGAAGAACTGTTATGGACAGTTATAGCCGCTAGTAATGGCTATAACGGTAAAAATAAAACATTGGACATCATCCATGACCCATAATGAACATACCTACAAATTTTCAGAAACATCGGTCCAGTAGTTTTGTCTGGAGCGAGTGGAACACATTTGACCACGGACGGACAGACAGACAGACAGACAGACAGACAGACACACACACACACACACACACACACACACACACACACACCACGCACGCACGCACGCACGCACGCACGCACGCACGCACGCACCACGCACGCACGCACACACACACACACACACACACAAACACAGAGCATTTCTTCGTTCCCATTGTAAAGTACTCCCTGTTCGATAAGAACTGGGGGTACAAAAAGAAAGAGAGGAGCTGGGAATAGAATTTCATGGCCAAGACACAACATGACAGCAGACAGGAAGTACAAAAGCCCCCATAGAAACAATATCTTATCCAGGTCGGCTGAACCGGTCCTCTCTTGGCAGAAAACCCGACACTGAGGAAAAAAAAAAATGAATGACACTTCGCAGCGCTACGCAGTATGTCGATAGGCGATATAAAAGAGGGAAAGGAGAGCCAAACACTCACGTCACTGCAGGTTATTGCTTTCCTGTACTAGTTTCTTTTCCTGCACGGAGATCAGGTTGAGCTTTCAGGAAAGAGTGTTGAGGGCATTAACTACACATAAAGCAAAGGATCGGTAAGACGGGCGGCTCTTTACATGGTACTTTACTGAATTTCACAATGTGCAGGACTGACAGTTATAATTATGAGAGAGAGAGAGAGAGAGAGAGAGAGAGAGAGAGAGAGAGAGAGAGAGAGGAAGGAAAAAAGGTGAGGGTGGAGGAAAGCGAAGGGGGGGGGGCTTCCCCAGTGAGAGGGAGGGGGGGGGGGGGGGGCTTTCCCAGTGAGAGGGAGAGAAGGAAAACGTGCTACCTGTGCATTTTTTTTTTTTTGCAGCCAGGGGGAAAGGGGGTTTTGGAGACCCCGGAATCGCCTGCCATCCCAACCCTCACCACCCCCTCCCAATCCCCCATCCCCACCCCTCGCTCGTCTGGCCCTGATATGCGTTGGGTTATTAAATTTCGCTTCATTTTGCAAAGTTCCTCGCGACCGATTCTGTTCAAGAGATCTTTTCATGTGTCGAAAGCTATGTCCTTGCCCCACCCCCCCCCCCCCACCCACAACATCTCTTTCTGTCCCTCTCTCTCTCTCTCTCTCTCTCGCACGTGAATTTAACCCTCGAAGCGGACAAGTGATAACTAGTACAGACTTAAGGAGTTACTTCCCATGTTCTTTCTTTAATATGATATAGAACAGCTTTGTATCACTGGAAAATTCTATATTCCGTAGGTATACACACAACTTTTCATTAGTAATCGTCTGTAACAATGAATTCACAAATGTTTCTGTTTACTTGAAAATTGTAATATTCTGTAAATATATATGATTTGTAGTTATTCCTCCATTTGTGAGCGTAACTTCCCTTCGTTCAAGTTCGGTAATAATACTGCAGATTGTTGCACCTGAGTGCTGTTTAAAGACAGGCCTGTATCAGAGATCCGCTGTTGAAACTGAATGAATACGTCTTTAGACCACAGTTCGTCTTTACAACCAAGTTTTGTCACAGTCTTCCAGCGTTTTCAAATGTCTGATATCTTGCTGAACGGATGTATTGGAGTGATTTTGAGCAATATTGCATAAAATGTAACTCCAGCATTTAAACTGCATGGCAGATAGATAATACGCTGCTACATGTTTGCAGGTGAACAATATACCGCTACATGTTTTTAAGCAGATGGGGAGATGGAGAGCAGATGCTCACATTTCCAACACTTTTGCATCACATCGCAATCACTTACCTTTTCTCGAGATGCAACAAAGAACAAAGGAAAAAAAGAGATTACGAAGTCGTGATCAATGTCTCTCACCATGACATTTTCTGGTGTCGGATTGTTTTCACAGGATGTATGACCATGTCAACACCAATCTCCATTTTCAGCGTTTGTTCAAATAATCCAGGACAGTGTGTCACTAGCATTTCTAGTTTCGATTGCTTCAGATAAAACCTGTCACAGGACTGATTACTTGTTTTGCGTTACGACCGTTCGTTGAGATTTCACGAGGCTTCTGGCTCTGATCAGTCAGAATGAACTAGCGATGTCACGTCGTGATTCTTTCTTTCTTTCTTTCTTTCTTATTTTCTTTCTTGCTTGCTTTTTTTTCTTTTCTTCCTTGTAAACAAGCAATGGAAGCAGGTTCTGTATCACCCTCTTCGTATCCTGACGATACGTTACGGTTTTTTTCCTCCTCCAGACTGGAGGAAGTGGACGAAACCCTTTCCATTCCGGCTTTGAGCAAGAAACTATTTTCATCGTCTTTAAGATTGTTCATTTTCGTGATTTACAGTGGCTAACAACGAAGATGATTGTAGGCGAACACACGTGTCACTATGTTTTGTTGTTGTTGCAGCAATCAGAGGGCCTTGTGAAATCCTGTCCCAACTTTCTAGCGAATACGTGTTTCGAAGAGTTCAGCATATAATAAAATATATTACATGCCCAATTTTGTTATCATATAAAACTAGTAGTTGGCATTATCAGTCGATCTTTCTAAAACCTTGACCCCCCTGTTTGTTTTCTGTGTTGGATCAGGCGTGTGATCTGGGAGGCCAACCTGCTGTTCATCGAGAAGCACAACCTGGAGGCGGACAATGGCCATCACACCTACCGCCTGGGCATGAACCCTCTGGGTGACCTGTCAGTGAGAAGACACTCACCGTCACCACCCCCAACCCCATCCTTCACCACGCCAACCCACCAACCCACTCACACACCCTGAACTGAACCCCAAAGCCCACTCATTCTCTATCCAGACTCTGAAACGAACTCAGCCCAGACTTACATTATAAGCACTAGCTTGTTGCTGTTCACATTTTGACATTTATTGAAAAATAAAAAGTGATTTGTAATTTGAAATTAAGTTTATGTTAACCAACTCAGCCCAGACTTCTTCACCCACACCCTGAACTGAATCCAACCCACAGTTCTTTACCACACCCTGAACGAATCCACCCACACTTCTGTACCCACACCCTGGACTGAATCCAACCCCACACTTCTTCACCCACACCTGAACTGAATCCAACCCACACTTTCTTCACCCACACATGAACTGAATCCAACCCACAACTTCTTCACTACCACACCATGAACTGAATCCAACCCAAACATCTTCACCCCACACCATGACTGAATCCAACCCACACTTCTTCACTCCACAACCATGAACTGAATCCAACCCACACTTCTTCACCCCACACCATGTGACTGAATCCACCCACACTCCTCTTCGCCACTCCTGAACTGAAGACAACCCCGAACTCCTCCATTATCCACAGCCTAAAGTGAACCAATTACGTTTCCACTTCAGCCACAAACCGAACGGAACCCAACGCAGGCATTTCTTTCCTCACTGTCTATTACGTTCCTCTTTCGCCATAAACAAACCGAAAACGGAACCCAGCCACAACGCATGTTCTTTCCTCACTGTCTATCACGCTCCTCTTTCCAGCCACAAAAACAGAACGGAACCCAACGCACACATGTTCTTTTTCCTCACGGTCTATCACCGCATCTCTTTCAGCCACAAACCGAAACGGAACCCAACGCAGGCATGTTCCTTTCCTCACAGTCTATCACGCTCCTACTTCAGGCCACAACCGAACGGAACCCAACTCCCCGCATGTTCATTTCCTCCACTGTCTAACACGCTCCGCTTTCGCCACAAACAGAAACGGAACCCAACGCACGCATGTTCTTTTCCTCATCTGTCTGTCCTGACATGGGGTTCTCCGTGTAGTCCAGGGTCCCAGAGGCGTCACTATGAAAAAAAGAAACAACAACTAAGAACTCTTTAATTGGACCCCAGGAAGACTTGCAAAGAACCCACCTTCCACATCCCTGCATTGTTCTTTCGTTCATTGACAACGGCGAGCTGCTTGCTGTTTGGCATGCTCACGTTATCTCCAAGGCCATTTTGCCACAAGACGCTTTTTTTTCTCTCTTTTTATTACTATCTCACTTGCCTAGGAAAAATGAGTTGCTGAACTATATACAAGAAGATCCTTCTTAAAACACCCAGCGTGGAAATACACACACACAGCGGGGACACACACATGCACACACAACACATACACCAGAAGACAGAGACAACAACAGATAAACAGAACAGACAGGTACACACCACACACACACTCACACCCCATACACACAACACACACACACACACACACACACACGTGGCGCAGCGCGCGCGCGCGCGCGCGCGCTCAGAGAAGCGGCAGGAAACACACATATAAAAACCTACCGGATGGGGTGAACAATGGTAATATGGTCATGGCGGGTCAGCAAAATATGTTCCAACAATACTGGCTTCAGTAAAACAACACAGCCACTTCCCTCATTCAAACCTTCGCTACTGGTGACGCATTATGACAAACCATTGATAAATGATTGATTTCACACACCTGTCGGTCTGAACTACTACCTGTCATACACCCTGTTTAGAAGACTCAGGTGTCTGTGACAATCTTGAGAGTTCATTTCTCCATACCCGGCCTGTTTTCAGAACCAGCAAAGAAATCAGGACGATGATGAACGGATACAAGAAGACTGCAACAGGACAGCTGGCGCCACCCATCTGCCTCCAAGCAACGTGGGTGATCTCCCCTCCCAGGACGACTGGCGAAGCAAAGCTACGTCACACACCCGTGAAGACCATCCAGTACTGAGAATTTATTACCTTAAATATTTTTATATTGTATTTTTTGTTCTGCTTGTTACAAACAGCAACAGGCAATAAATAAAATCGTGCTCTACAATGTTAAAAGGAACGCTAGCAAATACATCCTCAATATCATCTGCCAGTTTTTACACGCCATCTGAACATCACCTGTCTACCCTGGCTTACATTCAGAACGAGAAAGTTTCAAGTGGAGCTTTGGAGATTTGATCACGTTCTGAAAAGTAACAGCTTTTAAGTCAGCATGATGTCCTGAGTTGCCCCGGTGTTTGCAATGCAGAGAACAGAACCGTGACGGGGTTCGTAGCTAGTATTTGGGGTGAACTAAAAAGTATCAGTCGGGGGCGCATTGTGTGATGTTTAGCAGAGCTTCTAAAGGAAGATCTCGGCAACTCCGGATTTCTTCTTGACCTAAGTTCGACAGCCGACAGAAATTAATATAGGGCAAACTGCTTGCCTACTGAAGGAAAGGGTGTGGAAAAAAAAAAACAAAACAAAAAACAACAACAACAACAACAAAAAACAACAACCACACACAAACACACCACACACACACACACACACACACACACACACACACATACACACACGCACACACACACACACACCTACACACACCCACAAACACAAGACACACACCACAACAAGTACCACACACACACACACACACACACACATACACACACAACACACACGCACACACACACAGAGCAAAGAACGAAGAAGCAAAAAGACGGGAAAGACCCGAAAGCAGAAGGAATTTAAAAGAAAAAAAAGAAGAACAAAAAGGTATAAAAGAATATTGGAAAAAGAGGATAATCAAAAGAAGCCGACAAAACGACGAACGAAAACTGGGTGTTCGTTACTTTCAATGGACAAGTGTCTGTTCCCACACACACCACAATCACACACACACACACAACACACACACACAGAACACACACAAAACAAAAAATGACCACCGAATGCAAAACAATCCTCCCCGGCACAGATCGATAGTGTATGACTTTAAGTGACATGTTACAGCGTAAAAATGTAATAACGCAGAACAGCCTCATATTCAATACCCACGCAACACAGCGTATTCAGCACAAATACAAGCAAAGTACAGGTTTTTACAATCAAGTTCAGCACAGAGCAGACACGCGAAGTATGATTCACAATCTTGAATGTGACCATAACACATCAAACCGCGTGGTCTAATTTTAATATTACAATTGTGAAAACCATCCAGAGGTTCGTTGTGCGTAGTGCACGACATCTCTGAAGGCGGAGACCGACATTTTTCATCTGCCACCTTCCCATATCAATTATCTGTTTTCCAAACGGTTGACGACAGGATTTTCAAGCGAACCCCACGTACGATTCGATTTCTCGACTGTCAGCTCCACGGCTGAATTTCCGACGACGATTGTTGATGTTGCAGGGGCAGTGTGGGTCGTGCTCTGGGCCTTCTCCGCCACGGGGGTCATTGGAAGGTCCAGAGCACTCAAGAAGACAGGGAAGCTGGTGTCCGCTGTCCTGAGCAGAACCTGCGTTGACTGCACCCAATCAGGGGTGAGATTATGAGTGTTGTCATAGCTGCAATTCCGTGATGGTAGTGACAATGAGGTGATGAGTTTGATAACCATGACGTCGGAAATTTGGAGGTGAAACGGTCAGTCGAGAGATGACAAGACAAGGACTTTTACTTTAATACAAATTGCGTTTACAGAAAACTAATGATTAAGATCTGATGATGTGATGATGAAAGGGATGTGAAAGTAACGAGAAGATGAAAATCGATGATGATTATGATGATGATGATGATGATGTATGTATGATGATGATGATGATGACGACGACGACATAATGATTATGAATATGATGATTACGACGAATGACGATGTAAGACGAACATCGATGTTGATGACGTATGTTGTTGATTGGAGGATGATGAAGATTATGATTATGATGATGATGATGAGGATGAGGATGATGATGAATTGGATCATCATCATCGATGCACACATCATCAACATCATCATCTCATCATCATCATGTTGATTATGATGGATGATGCACAAACGGAAACTGAAAATATGAATATTAAAGTCTATGTGAGGATATTGTAATTGTGATGTTAATTGAAGTCGATATGATGATGAGGTGAAAGTAAAGGTAGGAAGAAATTGTGGATTATAAGCTTGAGAGGAAGGTAAAAAAATAAGGAAGATATGAAAGAAGAAAAAGTAGGTGAGAGGTATGTACCTGAACAGGGAAAGGTGATATTTAATTTAGATGAGATTTCTATCTAGCTATCTAAGATATCGAAGCGATGCTATTTTTTGATTTATATTGATCTCTCTATCAATCTACTATTTATTTTAATTCATCAATCTGTGTATGATGTGTAAAAGTAGGTATCAGTTTGATTATTAATGTATCTGTATATTTAGTCATTTGTTTATTTAATTCGGTCAGTGTATGGGGGGGTGACTGTGCTGATTGTGGATTGCTGGTTGGTCAGTATGAGTAGTTAATATTCATGTATTTATTCCATGTGTGTATGATGTATGTAGTATGTAGGTAAGTAGGTAAGTATTATGTATTCATTGTATCATTGTGTTGGTTGTTGTTCTTTTTTCAAAGTGTTTGATTTTCAGGAGTCATTTGCATACAAGGTTTTCCGTTTCTTACTTTCGTTCTAACACGAGCCATGTGTTATGATGTCAATCGGCTTGCGTGCTATGCCTCTCTTTGTATGCGAACTACGTGTTTGTTGGTTAGTTGGTTTGGTTTTGTTTTCTTGATTCTCACTACATTGCAGGCAACATGGATGCGAAGGAGGGTTGATAGGAACCAGGCGTTCGAGTACATCAAGGTCTACGGCGGCCAACGCCACGGAGCAGTCCGTCTACCCCTACACAGCCATGTTGAGTGAGGCTGGGCCACTTTGTTTGACATTGTTCTCCCCTAGATTAGTGCAACGTCTTCGTGCGTCTTTTGACGAAGTGTGAAAATTGGAAATCGCTACTCATCCCTCGCACCAGTTATATGAAGATGCAAATATTTTATGGTGTTTTGAAGAAAAAAAATGGTGGAACAATGAAAGGAAAAAGATTTTTGAAAAAGAAAAACAATTAAAATATGAAAAATAATGGAAGAACAGATTTCTTTTGTGTTGTTTGTTGAGACTAGCAATTAAAATCAATGTTTTGTCATACATTGTGGAAGATGGAATGGACTTAAAACAGAAAGACGATAAATCAAGCTATAATTAACATCAACATCATCAATCTTTTTTATCTGTCCTGTCCGTTTTAGATTTACACCTGTGTGTGTGTGTGTGTGTACTTCCCCACCCACCCATCTTGAAAAAAACACTCTCTGCGTCTCTCTCTCTCTCTATTTATATCTCTCTCTTATATATATGTGTGTGTGTTTTGACTTCCCTCACCCACCATCTTGAAAAAAAATAAACACACTTTTCTCTCGCTCTCTCTCTCTCTCTCTATCTCTCACTCTCTATAGTATATATAGCTGAACAATAAAGTAGTGGGGAAAAAAGTGCAATTGTTTTCCCTTCATATAGCAATGACTTGGCAAAAAAAAAAGGGGGGGGGGGGGGGGTTGAAGATGAAAAAATTGGAAAATGTATATTATAATATGATAAACCCTTCACTAGCTGCTGACGAACCCTCCCCAATCCCTCTCGAAGACAGATCTAGATGTATCGCCTGCTCTTAGCCTTTCGTCCGCTGGATTTGGACTGATCAGCGAGCACGGCTTGAATGTGTCTGTGCTCTTGGCGTCAAATAGAGACACACCACAGTCCGTATTCTGTGGTGTTCTCCACCACAAGGGTTCAAAAAAAGAATCAACAGCACCCCCAAAGCAGCCCAGCCGAAAGGTAGTAGAATAACACAAAACGAAAGTGTGGAGAGGAAAAAAAAGTTGCTAAAAAACCGAAAACATTTTGCAAGCAGTATAAAACGTAGGGGACAATCTTCGAACCTATGCTTGAGGATCCATTTAAGGATGCAAGGGGAGATCAAAAGATATGGAACAGTCTGAGTGGTCAGCTCTCAGTTCAATAAACCCAAGCATTGTCCAATGGCTAAGAATTGTGCAGAACAACCGTGCTTGGATCTCCTAAGCCGATGCGCCCACTGATTGACCAGATATATATATATATTTATATATATATATTATAGATATAATATAAATATATATATATATATATATATATTATATATATATATAATATTATTCCCTCACCGAACCATTTTGGAAAAAAAATCATGGCCTTTGGTGAATTTTATCAGATGGCAAATTGTCAAACTTTTCCCCCCTACCAACGTGGGAGCCACAGTCACGGGGCTACAAAGACATCACCCGAGGCAGCAGGGAACGACCTGCAGTCAGCCGTGGCCACTGTGGGACCCATCTCTGTGGCATCGATGCAGCCACTCCTCCTCCAGTTCTATAAGTCCGGGGTGAAAAGTGAGCCGATGTGCAGCTCCAACAAAACCTGTCCACTGGGTCCTTGCCGTTGGCTATGAACTGAATGACTCAGTGCCTACTGCTGGTGAAGAACAGAGTCCTGTGTGTGTGTGTGGAGGGTGGTGAAGGGGAAATAACGCACGCACGCGCGCCGGCGCGTGTGTGTTTGTGTGTGTGTGTGTGTGTTGTGCGTGCGTGCGCGCGTGCGGGTGTGGCGTCGTGCGTGCGTGCGTGCCCGCGCGCGCGTGTTGTGTTGTGTGTGTGGAGGGTTGTGTGTGTTGTGTGTTGTGGGTGTGTGTTGCGTGTATGCTTTCCGGTGTTTGTGCCCCGTGGACGTGTTTGTGTTTAGTGTGTGTTGTTTTGGTTAGTACAGAATGTGTGTGTTTGTGGGTGTTGTAATAGCTTTGTGTGAGTGCGCGCCTGGGTCTGCGCGGTGCGCACACGTCCCTGCATGCTTGTGGCGCGCGTGCGGGTGTGGTGTGTAGTGTGTGTGTGTGGGTGTTTGTGTGTTTGTGTGTGTATGTTGTGTTGTGGTGGTGTGGGTGGTGTGTGTGTGTGTGTGTGTTGCACGCGCGCGCCGCGCGTGCCTGCGTCGTGCGTGCGTGTGTGTGTTGTGAGGGGTGTGTGTTGTGTGTGTGTGTGTTCATTTTAAATCGTCACCCGTTAAAAGCCATAGATTATACGAGTACAACCACGGCATCTCCACCATGGTACCATAATCCATAAGATGCGAAGATGGGTAACAACCCTTCATTTCTTCACCATGAACTGAGAACTTCCTCTGTTGTGTGTGTTGTGTGAGTGTGTGTGGGTTGTGAGTTGTGTGTTACTGTTTCCACTTTAAGCTGCAAAATAGATAAATTAATTAACAGCGTATAGATAAATCGATAAATCAAAAAGTAAAGACATAGATCAATAAATACTTTAATAAAACTCTCCATGTATACTTTTTTTTTCTGCAGGGGCGCAGTCTGGTATGCCGGCTACATTAAAATGTCCCGGAACCACAACAACAACTGCGGCATCGCTTACCCATGCCAGCTAACCCCTGGTGTAAACAAGCCTCCGTTAATAATTTTTTTTTTATCGTGGTCTTGGAGACGTTTTTGTGTGCGTTTTGGTTTTCTTTTTAAGTGAACATTGGTAAAGAGCCACGGGGGGTCGCTTTTTGTAAAACTCTAACCATGATAGGAAAAAGGTCAGAAAATGTAGTTGGAAATATCAACTGTCTGTGGTTTGGGGAGAGGAGTGGGGGAGGGGGAGGGAAGTGATGTGATGTATATGGAGATTGAAGGGGGGGGGGGGGGGGGGGGGGGGGGGGAGAAGAAGAGAAACGTGGCCTGGTCGTTGGGGTGTTTTTTTTTTTGTTGTGTTGTTGTTGTTGTTGTAACGTGCTTAATATTTCACAAACGCTAACGGATGCTGTGTCACAAATAACATCATGACATTTTGAATCTATTTCACTTGGGACATTTCTTCTCGTCTGACTTGTTTCTTCTGGTTTTTTTTTTTTTTCCTTTTCTTTTCTTTTTCTTTTCTTTTCTTTTCATTTTTTTTCCTTCTCTTCTTCTTGTTTCTCTTTTCTTTTTTTTTTTCCCTCTTTCTCTCTTTCTCTTTTCCTTTCTCTCCTTCTTGTTTTTCTTTCATCCGTCTTTCTTATTCCTTTCGTTTTTTATTTTTTTTTCTCATTATCGTGTTTTATTTCAACAAGTTCCTAATCCCACCATGATCACCTAGGCAAATGGAAAATCATAGGTGCTTTGTTTTGTTACGTGATTATTTTATTATATATCTATAATATCTTCCCCCCCCGCCCCCCCTTATATCTTATCTTTTCCCTCCCCCCCCCCCCCCCCCTTTCCCCCCCCCCCCCCCCCCCCCCCCCCCCCCCCCCCTTTCCCCTTTCTTCCCCCCCCCCCCCCATCTTATCTTCTCCCCCCCCCCCCGTTCCCCCCCCCCCCCCCCCCCCCCCCCCCCCCCTCCCCCCCCCCTCCCCCCCCCCCCCCACCCCCCATCATCCACTTCCCTCCACTTTCCCCCCCCCCCCCCCCCCCCCCCCCCCCTAACGTACTTCGTTTCTGCCTGAATTACCGTGGACACAACCTGAGCCGATCTCTTCAAACAAATCGAGAGAGATCATCCAAGGGAAAATGTGTCGGAAGGAAAAAATTTGAATGATTTGTGTGTGCTAAAGTTTTAAAAATTTAATCGCAACGTGGTTCTCTTCTCTGTCTCTCTCTCTGTCTCTCTCTCTTCTGTCGGGCTGTCTTTCTCTCTCTCGTCTCTCTGTTCTCTGTCGTCTGTCTGTCTGTGTCTCTCTCCCCTTTCCTCTCCTCTCTCTCTCTCTCTCTCTCTCCTTTTCTCTCCTTAACAGCTCCGAAAAAATTACTGAAAATCATTTTTGGTCATGGGAATGCGTGTGTGGCTGGTGGGGTCAAGAGAACTTGGTGTGTGGTGGTGGTGTGTGTGTGTGTGTGGTGGTGTGTGTGTGTGTGTGTGTGGGGCCCGGTGTGGTTGCGTCAAATTGGTGTGTTTGGCGTGCGCCCCCCACACCCACCCCCACCCACAACACACCACACAACAAACAACACAACACACACACACACACCCACACAACACTACCCAACACCCACCCACTACCCACCCACACCCACCCACACCCACCGCACACCACCCGCCCCACCCACCCACACACACACACCCACCCACCCACCCACACCCACCACACAACACACACACACACCATCCCCCCACACCCCCCCACCACACCACACAACACAACACACACACACCATCCACCCACGCCCACACACGCCCCAAAACCCCCGCACCCACCCACCCCACCCCACAACCCCCCATCCCCCCACAACACACACCCAAACACACACACCCCCAACACCCCTCCCCCCACCCCCACAACACACACACACACAACCCACACCATCCACGACCCACGCCGCCACGCAACACACCACAAACAAACAACACACACACACAACACATTCACCCCACAAAACCCCCAACCACAAACCACACACCCCACGCACGCAGCACGACGCACCACGCAGGGCCGCACGCCGCACGCACGCACGACGCCGCACCCCCAACACCACACCACACCAAACACAACCACCACCCGGTTTTCCCCTTGTAAACACCAAAGACGTCCTATTTATTTATTGGATAAAGCTGTTTTGTGATCGATGTTATTGGGTCCTGGTGGGCTTAAAATTTCCCAAGTTGGCCGGGGGGAGAGGACTTTTAGCTTTTTTCTTTTCTTCTTCTTCTTCTTTTCTTTTCTTCTTTTTTCCCCTAAAACCCAAAAAATGAATGTTTATGTCAGAGATCTGGCAGGGGTTGAATACACGGGGTAACAAAACTCTTTCAGATCCGTCCAAACTTCAAGGAGTTCCTCTCATTAGTTGGTGGTCGTAAAGAAAAAACAGTTCTATCCGATGAAACCCCGGCCCATTGTTTTGACTTTTCCTCCCTTTTTAAGAGTGAAAGAAGCTCCATGGGCATTCCATGTCAGCGCACTCCAATGAAAAAATGTTCTTTAGAAATTTGGGCTTGCAGATGTGAGACACAAAAATTTGACACAGATTCCATGAAAAATTGTTTAGAGATGTTCCGCCTGACGCGATCTTTTGGGTTTTTGAAAGAGTTTAACATTTTTCATCGGATTGAAGTTTTTCAGGGAAAGTTTTTTTGTTTTTGTTTTGTTTGTTTGTTTGTGTGTGTTTTTTTTAAAAAAACTTTTGGATGGGTTTCTAGAGTATTTTTAAAGAATTGTGGAAGAAGATTGTGAGTTGATTTTACCGTGGTGCAGCCCCGATTGGCCCTTTGGGTTGGTTTTTTTTTTTTTTTTTTTTTTT
>CM031614.1:11816096-11818596 GCA_018398815.1 Conus ventricosus
GCAGGACTGGCCCAGTAGTCGGGCGCTGCTGTCGCACATGTTGTTTACTGGTTAATACGACACTGGAAACAAAAAACACAATAATACAGAGTATCACTCAGTCAGTCTCTTCACCGCCGCCATGCGGCACAGTCTTGCCGTCAGCTACATAGTCAAAGCATTTCAGCTGTGCGCTGGCCTCCTTCCTACCTCTGCGCGTTACATGCTGTTGGCTTGCTGGCTCGCGCTGCGTGGTCAGTGACGGCACATAAAGCGGGAACCACACATAATCACAAACAAATAGACAGAATATTCCACTTTGTGCGCTTTGGCGCTCAGTAGAAGCACCACGCTTCAGAGGTGCAAGTACTGAACTAAAAGAATCATAGCGTGTAAAAATTTAAGCACTCCATTCCGTGAATCACATAGAAATATCCGAATATTCAGGACAGTGAATGTGAAGCGCGTCTGTCGGCCACCAGTGAAGCCAGAGAGATGGTTAATTATGAGAGAGGAGAGAGAGAGAGAGAGAGAGAGAGAGAGAGAGAGAGAGAGAGAGGAGAGAGGAGAGAGAGAGAGAAACATCAGAAGTTTTAAGATCAATAAATAATACAAGAAGAAAAAAAAACACAACCCCCCCCCCCCCCCCCCCCCCCCCCCCCCCCCCCCCCCCCCCCCCCCCCCCCCCCCCCCCCCCCCCCCCCCCCGCAAATTTGCATGCAAGAAATTATTTAGGCAATGCTGCATTCCAGCCTTTATGAGGGGCGGTAATCCAAATTCTTCTGTTACTTCCTACCTGTTCACAGTTCATTCCCCCTCATATGTTCACAGTCCCTCGAAGCTCTGTCCCCACCTCAGCCACGTGTGTCAGGTCTGTTCTTGTCCTTCGGTTCTGGCGTGGCTCGAGCTGAGATTTGACATGTTTTCCTAAAGTTTTGAGATGGTTAATTAACCCTTTCCCTGCCAGCTTGCCAAAGTCCCCCCTGCTTGCTGGCAGGCACATTGTAAAGCCAGCTGCCTGGACGCTGTCAGCTATGTTGTGGTTGATTTCACCAAATCAACTGTATCTGACTAGCCCATATCTTTCATTTTCATTATTCTTTTTGCGTAGTAACAGGAAATGCCTGGATTAAAAACGCTATTAAACTTTGAAAAATTTGTATATCCACGGTCTGACTTTCTCCTCTACTGAATCAAGGAAGACATCTGCACGGAAAACACACTTATCCACAACCATCTCATACCGGCGTGATGACGCGCACGTATCATAAAAATAAAAATAACCTTATTCTTATCTTGAAGGAAAGAGAGCAGAGAGAGTGTGTTAAAGTTACCCCTCCCCCCCTTTCTGTTCGACGATTGTCGCCTCAGCTGAACGGCTAAGCGCGTGTCGGCAACGGTAGCTCGCAACGTTGTCAACGTTAGTGGCCAGCGGCAGTGAGCATGTTAAAGATTTCTCTCATCTAGGATCTGCTTCGGTAAAGAACCACTCATCAGCCCAAGAGTGAAAATTCATGGAGTCCAGGATCATCTCTCGCCTTGGTACCACAATCCCAGATGGACTCAACTCCACCTCTGACCTTTTTTTGTATAGTTTGAATCATTCCAGCTCTTTTCCTTCCCCCCGACCTCTCCTCCATCCCTTTCTCTCTACACCACCTCCCCCAATGTTCCCATCCCACCTTATTCATATTCACACCCCATGCACACATATAGCATATCTTTCACATCACATGTACAGCATGATATATATACCCCAAACACCATCTCCACCATCCAGGAATGCATACTCGTAGACACATATACACATGTGAACAATCCAGATGGACACACACACACACACACACACACACACACACACACACACACACACACACATTTAAAAAAAATTCCCTCATACACACCCTCAAGTGCCCCTTCCAAGAATAAGACTCCTCATCTACCACTCTCTCTTCTTTTACACACTCTCAAGCGTCCCCTTCCAAACAAAAAGACTCCTCTGCCGCTCTCTCTTTATCTCTATCTCTGGTTCTGTTTGTCCTTTCCCTCTATCTGCCTCTTATCTATCTCTTTTCCCTCGAAGTGAAATAGGATTGGACACTGAAGTTTCCTTTTCCCCATCACACACGTGTGGTGTGTGTGTGTGCGCACGCAGACACACAGACACACGCGCGCGCACACACACACACTCACGCACGCACGCACGCACGCATGCACGCACGCACGCACGCACACACACACACACACACACACACACCACACACACACACACAAAACAACACACACACCACACACACACACACACACCTATAAGCACGTCATTGTCGTGTTACGTATATGTTTTCATACGTCATTTCCATAATATTTATTTGCTTTTTCTTTTTATGTGACAACTCCTGAAGACGGTCTATGACCGAAACGTTGTCGATATTTGTTCTGTTTTCCTTTTTTTCAAATCTTGAAAACCCTCAAAGACATTTATTATTCAGTTGTAGATGAGTTTACTGAATGACGATACCAT
>CM031614.1:11823596-11853596 GCA_018398815.1 Conus ventricosus
GTGATCAGATGATTTTAATGCATCTGTGTCTAGCATTTGGCTATGAAAAATACACGAAGGGATTGTTTGCGTACCACATATTCTGTAGCGGTCAGTTCCACATAGAAAAAAGCGTGAGTCACATAACCGTCAGGGCATTTTGTCATAAACTGGTATCCGGATGATAACAAAAATGCAGGTTTATTTACCGATGTTATCTTTAAAGAATCATTCGGTGTAACCGTCTTGTTGCTTTTGACTTCACACACTGCCCCGAAGTGAAAGAGGTCGTATTGTGCATCTAGCTGCAATGTGGCAATAAGCCTTAATATAAAAAGATATATATATGAAATACTTCAGTGACGAAAGATGTCTTCAACGACAACTTTAAAATCCTTACACTATCCCAGTAATGATGCAAGACTGCCCTTTTATCCTTCACCAGGGCATGCCTGTACATCCTTGGTAAGGAACTATCCAGACAGTGCACATTGACCAGAAGCTGGTTCAGCCGGAGAGGATGCAACTGTGTTTTGTTCTTCAATATTGCATACCAGTCATGAGCGCACAGTGGGAAACTTTGCCGGCCCTGTATTACACTACAATACTCACTGGCCCTGGTGAAGGGGTCTCTTGTTGTACTGACAAATCCTCTCAGACTCTCCGCAAGTTTGTAACAACGGTTGCAAACTGCAATCAGTCCATTGCACTGAGGACTGCTGTAGGGACAGTCAGCTGGTTCATCCCGTCCATCTTCACACTCTGTCTTCAGGTTACAGGCCAGGTGGTGATGGAAGCTGGGGTAATGCTTCACGGAACAGTTCCAGGAACCAAGCGGTGTATGAACAGGTCTTTTATGGCTAGAAGAAACGTGAAGAAAACTCTGAAGCAGATTCCGTTCCTGCAGCTTCCTAATCGTGCTTTAACTTCGAATTCCAGGGTTTGTAACACGTGGACAAAATCGGACTTCGTGTGCTTGTATCGATCCCATACTAGATACAACTGAGAGTAAGACATTGTTTCAGCACCATAATAATAATAATGAATCACGTGGTTATATAGGAGTACGTCTGCCAGTATTATTGTCTCTTCCTTAAAACTGACAAGAGCTGTATGATTGACAGGCACAGACACGACCTTTGTTACAGCGCTGTTGTCAGTATGATTTCTCCTAAATCTGACCAGTCCGGACTTCGGTGTCGCCATCTCGAGAATAAGAGAGTCTGCATCTCAGCATTACAGTAACGTCATTGAGGAGGTACAATGACATCTAACAATTATAAAGAATATTTCAATCTGAAACAACTCCAAAACGAAAAAAGGAGAGAGAGGAGGAGATGGTCATATATCAAGAAGAAAACAAAGATGACGGTAAGCAGTAAAAGAAATACTAATATATAGCACAGATATGCGTACATCAAAAAGGCCCTAAAATGTCAGGTCAGAACATAGTCTTTTGTCAACGTTAGTTATACTGGAGCATCTAATTATTGAGAAAACGCCATTGTCGCAATGTATCAAAGGCACACGCACACACACACACCAAAACACACACACACACACACACAACACACACACACCACACACCACACACACACACAGAGAGCATTTCTTCGTTCCCATTCTAAAGTACTCCCTGTTCTCAGTTCAGTTCAGTAGTTTATTTAATGTCTTTTCATCGCCAGATGATATTAGACACACTCCCTGTTCTATAAGAACTAGGAGTACAAAAACAAGTCTAGCTTGCTGAAATGGGCTACTAATTCGCCATGTATACCTAAGATAAGCTTGGTTTAAATCTATCCAATGTCATTTAAGTCTATATCATGGCTTGGCTAACCGACAAGTATGGTAACACTCTGAATAATCAAAAAGACATCTTGAAGGAAGTTGAGTGTTTTTATGAAAACTATATATATATATATATAAAAGAAGTGTTGATGACTGTATGATTAATGATCTTGCAAAGAATGTTCCACATTTAGAAACGGAGGAGGCAAAGAAACTAGAAGGAGAGATTACTCTGGAAGAAGCAACTTTACTTTTGAAAAATATGAAAAACAATAAAAGTCCAGGAACAGATGGCTTCACAGCAAAATTTTTAAGTGCTTTTAGAGCAAGATTGGTATATTTGTTGTCAGGGCACTAAATGCAGGATTAAAAAAAGAGAGCTTTCGAGTGTCCAAAGACGAGGAGTGTAATTTATTCTCCTAAAGGGGATAAACCACGAAACTTCATAAAGAAGTTAACTGGAACACCGATCTCACTGTTAAATGTTATATATAAAATTAGCTCATCTTGCATAATAAATCGTTTGAAAACCGTTCTTCCGAAACTCATCAATGAGGATCAAACTGGTTTTATTCAAAACCGGTATATTGGTGACAATTTAAGGCTCATCTACGACACCATAGTATAGTTAGACCAACACAGTTTACCTGGACTTTTATAAATATAGACTTCGAGAAAGCATTTGACATTGTTAGCTGGGACCTCATGTTTAAAGTATTGAAAGCATTTGGTTTTAAATCAGGAATTTGTAAATGGGTGGAATCATTTTATTCAAATATTAAATCATGTGTTCTTGCTAATGGTCAAGTCTCTCAATGGTTTGACGTGGGGCAAGGCTGTAGACAGGGTGACCCACTGTCACCGTATATATTTATCTTATGTGTAGAAATTCTGGCAATCATGGTACGCAAAATGAGAACATACAAGGAATTCTTTTAAATAATGTTGAACACAAGCTTTCTCAGTATGCAGATGATACAGAGTTTCTTTTAGCGGGTGATAAAAAAATCATTTGAAACTTGTATAAATGCACTAGACACATTTAGTTCTAAGTCAGGCTTGAGAATGAACTGTGAGAAAACCAGCACAATTAGGTAGGTCGTAAAAACTCCCCGGTTCTCACTTGGACAATTAGGAATTGAATGGAATCACCAAAGTTCAAAATTTTGGGTGTTTGGTTTACTAATGATGTACAAAACTGCGAACATGTCAACTATTCAGATAAATCAGCAGATGTAAAATATTTGTTTAATATTGAACTAAAAGACAGATTACACCTTTGGGAAGGGTGGCGGTTCTGAAATCCTTAAAAAAAAAATCAAAATTGATTTATCTGTGGATTTTTCTACCCAACCCACCGAATAGTTTCTTTCAGACTCTGCAATGCCATTATTACAATTTTGTATGGAACAAGAATAAAAGATAAAATGAACAGAAAAACTGCACATAAAGGTGTAAGAAACGGCGGCATCAGAATACCAGAACTAAAAATCTTTGCTAGTTTATTAAAATTGACATGGCTACGGAACTTTCGGACGACAAAACATAAATGGAAGATAGTTGCAACAACCAATTTTCCAATTTTGAATGTTCTTGAAAAAATATGGACCTGAAATCGTACTACCTTTTCAAAATCAAATGTATTACGGACAGAAGTGTTTGATACATACAAAGATTTTTTTCTATAAAATTAGTGGTAAAAACTGTAGTGAACTACTTGCGGATCCGGTGTTTTATAATCGTAAAATACAGATAGGCAAGAAACATATTGTTGGTAAAACATGGATATTAGTAAAGGAATACACAATATTGCAGAATTTCTGCTTCAAAATGGAAAGTTTAATTCATATGAAGATTTCAAACAGACATATAATGTCCATATATATTTTATTACTTTTTCTGGGTGTAAGAAAGCAATAGCTGAATATATACGAAATACTGAAATAGCAGGTCATAACAGAAAATGTATGGAAATATCTGTTTGTTTTAAAAAGCTGGCATCTGTATTCAAAGGGTCAAAATCACACTATGATACACTTATTGATGATAACACACGGCCAAAATGCTGCGAAAGATGGGACCAAAATCTGAATGTTGAAAATGACTGGGATACATGCTTCTTATATCTTCACAAGATATCTTAAGTAAAAATAAAGTGATTTCAGCTTAGAGTAGTACACAGGTGTCTCGGGACACCTGTTCTTCCTAAAAACATTGGTGTACTGAACAGTGAATTATGTAGTTTTTGTCACGCCACAAAGGCAGTATTACTCATATGTTCTGGCACTGCGGTGTTGTTAAAGAGTTTTGGAATTCTTTGATGTATGCAATAAATGAAAAATGTCAGAATGTGTCAAATTTACAAATTACAGAACCACTGGCTATTCTTGGTTCTGATAAAGATATAAGCATTGATCAGAGCTTTTATTTCATTTTGATTATCTGCTAAAGAATACTTTCACCCCTGTAAATCAAATGGAAGTATACCTACTGGACAAGCTTTTGTTAATAATTAAAATACAGACACAATATTGAAGAGTACATAGCTCGCAAAACATGGTATATAATGATATTGTTGCCAAGTGAACTCCTTACAAAGCTTTTTTAAAAGTTGATTTAAGCAAAAAACACTGAATTCATATGTATTTAATTAATTATTAAAAACAAAAAGCAAATTCGGTAGTTTACATGTGGACATGTTCCAGGCCCAAAATAGACATCTATAAGCCATTTAGTCCCTCTAATCATGTACAAACCCACCTTTATTTGCATCTATCTGATGTAACTGGTTGACCATGAAAAAATGGTCTTCATATATCTGTGTATTTAACTGATTGGTTATTCAATTGTTTACATAGTAATTCAGCTGTTTTCATTTACATTTTTATAAATCTTTTTCTTCTATTTTCACTTATATCGTTGTAATTATAATGAATACCACGTATATGTATTTTTGTGTCTTACAGGTGTGTGTGTCCTTATGAATTGAAATCTCTGCACACTGTCTTCTTTTGGTGCATGTGTAATTTCTCAACTTATCTGATTAAAATTTGATTTAAAAAAAAATAATGAGCAGACCCAGGTAATAAACTGAACGGAGACGGCCCATGTACAATATGAATCCCATTATCCTTAGGGTCAGTATCCACTGACGGGAAGGGTCAGGTTGTTCACGTCGGCGAGCCGTGTGTTTGGTGCTTCAGGACTACCGTTTGCCACGCTCACCCCTCTGCTGGCCTGTAATGCCATGGACCATGTTGGAGTCCGTGTTGGATGCAGTTCGACCTGGTTCTGCTTTTGATGTCGCACTGGTAGGAGGAATCACTTGTTGATTTTGATCGACTCGGATTCGATGCACGCTAAAACATGAAAATGAATGTTGAAAATCTAATCTGTCAAATGAACGTGAGAAACACTTAAGCAACGAATCTCAATCCAATTGTCTTTTTTTTCAGACATGACAAGAACAAGCAAACAAACAAAACGAAGAAACAATGATTCTGCAGGGATCTCAAAAGTAGGAAGTTGGAATGGGGGGGGGGGGGGGGGGAGGGGGGGGGGGGGGGGGGAGGGGGGGGGGGGGGGGGGGGGAGATGGTATGAGAAAGAGGACATGTAAGTGTGAATAGCTAATGCTTTATTGGCTGAGATGGGAACCGTTGAGATGGGAACCGTACAGCGGAAAGGATGATTTGTACACCCGTCCAGAGTCATTGTTCATCCGCTGGGTAAGGTGAGGTAAGGTAATGTTGCTTATAGCCCCGCCGACCGCAAGGGGCCATATCAGGGCTGTCCCCACGTTAAAATCAACTCACATGTCATTCTTTCACACAACTCTTTAAAATACATCTTCTAAAAACCCACCCGAAGTTTTGTTAAAAAACTTTCCACTGTAAAATCTCAGATCCGATGAAGAATGTTAATCTCCTTTAAGAATTCAAAGATCGCATCAGGCGGAACATCTCTGAACAAGATTTTCGTGGAATCTGCTGTAAAATGTTTGTGTCTCACATCATGCAAGTCCCAACACTCTAAAAAGAATATGTTTCATTGTGAGTGGCACATGACATGGAATGCACCACGGAGCTTCTTCACTCTTTAAAAGGTATGAATGAATAAAATACGAATGGCCGGTGAACAGCCGGCATAGAACCGTTTCTTCTTTGCGACCACCTGAGGTGGATGAGAGGAACTCTTTTAGGTTTGGACGGATCTGAAAGAGTTTGTTATCCGTCTGTGTATTCCAGTCCTCCTGCCAGAGGTCTCTGACATCATCATTAACTTTGGGTTTTTGATCTGTGTAGGGGATAGATTGTTTGACAGTTTCTGGGTGAGACATCTGCTTCAGAACACACGGCTGGGTGCAAGTGTGGCGGCCCACCCATCATTGATCCATTTTGTGGCATTTTCAACACGATGAGCAGAACACCACACAATTCACCAGACCCTCAACAGACTCAGGCCATCGCGGCATGGTTTTTATGAAAAGTGTATGTTGTGTTCATTGAAAACGTGTCATCTATCATCATCTATCTTGGCATCTCAGAGTGACAGTTCTCAAGAGCAGTCATGAAGGTAGTTGTGTCGGGAGCGTGTCATCGGTCCCAAGGTCCATTCGTCCCAAGGTTCGTTGGTCCCAAGGTTCATTGGCCCCAAGGTTCGTTGGTCCCAAGGTTCATTGGCCCCAAGGTTCATTGGCCCCAAGGTTCGTTGGTCCCAAGGTCCGTTGGTCCCAAGGTTCATTGGTCCCAAGGTTCGTTGGTCCCAAGGTTCATTGGCCCCAAGGTTCGTTGGTCCCAAGGTTCATTGGTCCCAAGGTTCATTGGCCCCAAGGTTCGTTGGTCCCAAGGTTCATTGGCCCAAGGTTCGTTGGTCCCAAGGTCCATTGGCCCCAAGGTTCATTGGCCCCAAGGTTCGTTGGTCCCAGAACCTTGGCCCCAAGGTTCGTTGGTCCCAAGGTCCGTTGGTCCCAAGGTTCATTGGTCCCAAGGTCCATTGTCCAAGGTTCATTCGCCCCAAGGTTCTTTGGTCCCAAGGTCCATTGGTCCCAAGGTTCGTTGGTCCCAAGGTTCATTGGTCTCAAGGTTCTTGGCCCCAAGGTTCATTGGTCCCAAGGTTCGTTGGTCCCAAGGACCATTGGTCCCAGGTTCATTGGCCCTAAGGTTCGTTGGTCCCAAGGTTCGTTGGTCCCAAGGTTTGTTGGTCCCAAGGTTCGTTGGTCCCAAGGTTCATTGGTCCCAAGGTTTGTTGGTCCCAAGGTTCATTGGTCCCAAGGTTCGTTGGTCCCAAGGTTCGTTGGTCGCAAGGTTCATTTGTCCCAAGGTTTGTTGGTCCCAAGGTCCATTGGTCCCAAGGTTCGTTGGTCCCAAGGTTCGTTGGTCCCAAGGTTCATTTGGTCCCAAGGTTTGTTGGTGCCAAGGTCCATTGGTCCCAAGGTTCGTTGGTCCCAAGTTCGTTGGTCCCAAGGTTCGTTGGTCCCAAGGTTCATTGGTCCCAAGGTTTGTTGGTCCCAAGGTTCGTTGGTCCCAGGTTCATTGGTCCCAAGGTTTGTTGGTCCCAAGGTTCGTTGGTCCCAAGGTCCGTTGGTCCCAAGGTCCGTTGGTCCCAAGGTCCGTTGATCCCAAGGTTCATTGGTCGCAAGGTCCATTGGTCCCAAGGTCCATTGGTCCCAAGGTTCGTTGGTCCAAGGTTCGTTGGTCCCAAGGTTCATTGGTCCAAGGTTCGTTGGTCCCAAGGTCCGTTGGTCCCAAGGTTCGTTGGTCCCAAGGTTCATTGGTCCCAAGGTTCATTGGTCCCAAGGTTCATTGGTCCCAAGGTCCGTTGGTCCCAAGGTTTGTTGGTCCAAGGTTCGTTGGTCCCAAGGTTCGTTGGTCCCAAGGTTCGTTGGTCCCAAGGTTCATTGGTCGCCAGGTCGTTGGTCCCAAGGTTCATTGGCCCCAAGGTTCGTTGGTCCCAAGGTTCGTTGTTCCCAGGTTCGTTGGTCCAAGGGTTCATTTGGCCCCAAGGTTCGTTGGTCCCAAGGTCGTTGGTCCCAAGGTTCGTTGGTCCCAAGGTTCGTTGGTCCCAAGGTTTGTTGGTCCCAAGGTTCGTTGGTCCCTAGGTTCATTGGTCCAAGGTTCGTTGGTCCCAAGGTTCGTTGGTCCCAAGGTTCGTTGGTCCCAAGGTTCGTTGGTCCCAAGGTTGTTAGTTGGTCCCAAGTTTCATTGGTCCCTAGGTCATTGGTCCCAAGGTTCGTTGGTCCCAAGGTTCCTTGGTCCCAAGGTTCGTTGGTCCCAAGGTTCGTTGGTCCCAAGGTCCATTGGTCCCAAGGTTTGTTGGTCCCAAGGTTTGTTGGTCCCTAGGTTCATTGGTCCCAAGGTTCGTTGGTCCCAAGGTTTCGTTGTTGGTCCCAAGGTTCGTTGGTCCCAAGGTTCGTTGGTCCCAAGGTTTGTTGCTTCCCAAGGTTCGTTGGTCCCTAGGTTCATTGGTCCCAAGGTTCGTTGGTCCCAAGGTTCGTTTTGTCCCAAGGTCCGTTGGTCCCAGGTTCGTTGGTCCAAGGTCCATTGGTCCCAAGGTCCATTGGTCCCAAGGTTCGTTGGTCCCAAGGTTCGTTGGTCCCAAGGTTCGTTGTGTCCCAAGGTTCGTTGGTCCCTAGGTTCATTGGTCCCAAGGTTCGTTGGTCCCAAGTTTCGTTGGTCCCAAGGCTCGTTGGTCCGAAGCTCCATTGGTTCCAAGGTTTGTTGGTCCCAAGGTCCGTTGGTCACAAGGTTCATTGGTCCCAAGGTTCATAGGTTCGTTGGTCCCAAGGTTCATTGGTCCCAAGGTTCATTGGTCCCAAGGTTCATTGGTCCCAAGGTTCATTGGTCCCAAGGTTCGTTGGTCCCAAGGTTTGTTGGTCCCAAGGTTCGTTGGTCCCAAGGTCCGTTATATATTTCACAAATTTATATGGACCTTGGGACCAATGGCATGACCCCGTTGTGTCATGCTGGTCATTGAGTTCATGACATTGGTTATGGTGTGCGGATTGTAGGAACACGTTGTGATTGTTTATGAACTGAGAAAAAAATGGAACAATAGTCCAGTGACATTTACTTGTCGTACTGCCAACACGCACTTGACCTGGAAGGCACAGAAGGAAGTAGCAGTGGTTGGGGGGGGGGGGGGGGGGGGAGTGAGATGGAAGCTGTACGACAGGGTCACACAGTGGAGGGAGAATGAAGGGCAGAAAACAAACACAATGGATGAACAGAAAGCTTGACAGAGGTGAACAAATAAATGGTCCCTATGAAAGGAACAGACAACACGATGATTCATATCTTTAAAATAAAGGGTCATGGCTCAGTCTCACATGCTCTCTCTCTCGTCCAAAACGCATCAAGGTCTGCGTTAGAGGTCAATATGCTGAAAAAAAAGGTCTGGATGTTGTATAAGTACAGTACCGAGTTCATTTTGCGAAAAGCACGAAAATCTGCGACATTCTTCCCCTCCCCCCTCTCACCCGTGACATGAAGATACTAAACAAAGAAGAAAAACAAATTCGCTCATGCTAAAATATATACGAGGGCAACAGCCAGTGGCCAAATATTCTCTGGAATGAATGGATTTCTAAATACAAGGTCTTGGAAAAAGAAGCGGTGGGATCTTCTATTGCCATATCAGGAGATGAAGCTGCTGAGCCTCTTGAGGACAGGGTACAGTCACATCTGATGGGTATGTCTACCACTGGAGACCGACAATGTTCCCGGCTTGGCACAAACGCCAACCAAACTCGGGTGTTCACGCACTCATGATTTACTAAAATGATGCACTGGCTTCTTTGACGTATGCTACACGTGAGTGAGTTCCTGGCTTCGGGGAGAGCGCTGGTGTTTGGGCACGGGACTAAAACCACAGCTCGCTACCTTGCTTGACAACGTGAAATGAGGAAATGTGAGGTACATGGTCGGCATCCCTCTCCCTACCCTCTGGAATAGTGTGGGTATGTTGATGGAGTTTGGAGGAGAGAAGGCTGTGATCCTGGGGCCAGAACCGTCTCCATGCATTTCAAAGATATGGAAACGAAAGTGACGGGAGTGGTATTTTAGCGTTAGGCTAGAATCACTGCCCACCCATGCCTCAGTGAATGAGGACACATGGCCCCAGTGAATGAGGACACATGGCCCCAGTGAATGAGGGGATATGGCCCCAGCGAATGAGGACATATGGCCACAGTGAATGAGGACATATGGCCTCAGTGAATGAGGACATATGGGCTCAGTGAATAAGGACATATGGCCACAGTGAATGAGGACATATGGCCCCAGCGGATGAGGACATATGGCCCCAGTGAATGAGGACATATGGCACAGTGAATGAGGACATATGGCCACAGTGAATGAGGACATATGGCCCCAGTGAATGAGGACATATGGCCACAGTGAATGAGGACATATGGCCCCAGCGAATGAGGACATATGGCCACAGTGAATGAGGACATATGGCCACAGTGAATGAGGACATATGGCCACAGTGAATGAGGACATATGGCCCCAGCGAATGAGGGCATATGGCCACAGTGAATGAGGACATATGGCCCCAGTGGCTCCCCGTACATGTGCCAGACACAATTGTTGAAAGGGGAGTGTCAGATCTGAGCCTTCCTGTCCTGTCGTCGTTACATGGTCACTCTGTCACGAGCTACGCGCAACGGATCGCGCTCTGTCATCAGCAGTCAGCCTGTGTTAGTGACAGTTTTAGGGGTTGTACTGCGCTCTGAGGTTAGTTCACTAGAAGGTTGTTATTTTCAAACCTGTAGAGAGTGTGGGGGTTTAGATAGACTAGTTCGTGTTTGGGCCTACTCAACGCCTTTAGTCTATTTTTAGACCAGGAGAACCGGATCAGCCGGTTTTCTGACACTGGCCGTGTTTGTGCGTGCCGCAGTGGTGTGTGGGCTTGTGCAGGGTCGGTGTGATTGTGAGTGAGGGATGCGTGTGTGTGGTGTTTGTGTCTGGTGTGTGGGTGTGCGTGTGTGGTTCCATTGACAAGGGGGGGGGGGGGGGGGGGGGGGTCACTCAGGTTTTCTCAACAAGTGGCAGGATTAGAGCACGTCTGAGTACGAATTGGCGTCATCTTTGAGTTCTGTTTGATTTGGCTGGCAAGACTGCAGGAGGTGTGGTTCTGAGCCAGATAGTTTTCTTACGGGTGATTTGTTCACGAGAATGGTAGACTAGTGTCTTGTGGCGTAATACCTAGCTAGTCTGAGAAGTCCGTGTGTCCACGTTCTGCTGTGTTAGGCGGGAAGAGGAGCCTGCAATACCAGTAGCTGTAGTGTTTAGCGTCAGAATGGAAGCGAGTCGTGTGTAGCTGTTACGTAAACTTCACTGGGGCCTCAGCTGCATGAGCGGCTGACAAAACCTTGTTGCGGTGCGTCTTCGTCCTGTGCGCTGCAAAGTGTTGCTGTTGACAGCGCGTGGCGTAGCTTCTGCATGTTGCTGTTTTGAGTGGTAGGTGTGGGTTTCATTTTCCGTTCATCAGGTGCTTTTAGTATGGATGTTTCGTGCATGTGGTATGAATGGTTCGTATGTGTGGTGTGGAGATGTCGTCTGAGGGGGATATAGGTGTTCGCTGGGATGTGGAGTTATTATGGAGAGTTCGCATCCAGTTCAGGACAGGCGGTTGAATGTATTATGCAGGAATGTATAGGGCATTAGGGTTTTGAACTAGGAATGATGATTATAGTGTGTTTGCGCTGTGATGGCTGCATTATTATTGACATCGTGTGTCGAACGGATTGTTGTTGACACTGTGAGTGGGCAGAGGGTGATGTATAGGGCTGTCCACTTGGTAAATGCAGAAATGCGGAATGTTTAGGGCTCTTCGTGAGTGCATTGCACTGTGGTAGTTACCGCTGGGTTTTGGTTAGGCTCGCAGTGTTCATGATTTGGAAATTTTGACAATGCTTGGTAAAACCTTATGCTTTGAACTCTGTCGATTCTGGTCACGCGCTCGAGAGGATTGAGAGATTTATTATGTAATGGGGAGGAGGTTTTGGTGGTAGTTTCTATTATTTGCTACGGGTTTGGATTGAGTATTTTGGTTGTGTTGATGGTATGGGATGTATCTGGGTTCCACTGCTCAGGTGGGGTTATTGCTCATTGTGGTGCTGATCTTGGTACGCGTGAACCCATAGTGTGAATGATGTTTGCGTGGACTGAGCCCGTTTGCTATGAGCGGTCTAGATTTGTGTGGGGTGGACTCGTGCACTGATCTGACTATTGACTAAGTGTTTAGTCAAGTTGGAGTGAATACTGGATTTAGACTAAGGATCTGTGCTCTTTCTCTGATTGACCTGTAAAGACCCCCCTGTTGTATGGACGGTATCCTACGTTGGGCTGCTGGACATCTCAGCGGAGACTCCTGTCGACTCCATCGAGGAACCTGCTGTGTCACCTGTCGTCCCGAGGTCACCTGTCATCCCGAGGTTAGACAGATTACCAGGGTCATCCGTCAAGTGTTGACTCATCACGCGTCCTCTCCGACCCTGTCCCTGCTCCCATTCTGATGCCCTTGACCCTATCAAAGTTTACCCCGGTTTGTCCTCGGTCCCCTCCAGACCGAGTGTCCAATTGACCCATCAACCCTCCCTGTCCCTGTCCTCCGCCCTACGTCGCTGCAGCTTGGGCGTGAGGAGGGAGCGTATGCCGGCCACAGTGGGCGGCTGGGCAGGCAACTACTCGCCTGCATCTTGTGGCGACCGGGCAGGACTGGGAGAGCATGTGGCTTGACCCTTGGGGACTTCATCGGAGAGAACTACGGGGAGGGCACTGGTGTTGCGGTGAGGGGCGTCATGGACGCTGTGTGGTGTGGCCAGTGGTCTGGTGTGGCACAGAGCATCGCACAGCTGATCGTGAGGGTCCAGCGGCTGGTGTGTTTGTTCGGATAGACGTGCGTATGCAAGTGCTTCGGGCTCACCGAACAATAGTGAACAACAGCACGAGTGTGACATACATGTGATAGTGTTGGGGATCGTGGACGGTGGTAAGCGAGTCGTGGGAAAAACCTGTGTGCTGTTTAATGTGTTTCTCGTGAACAATAATTAGTAGTTTGGTCAGCGTGGTTGTTGGCCTGGGGTATTTTCTATGCTGTTGGAGTCCGTTGAAGTTCCTTTCAGGGGTTGACTTTGGCACTGTGTTGTATACATTGTATTGATATGTGTCATGTGCCCTATGACCCATGTGGTGTCTCTAGGTACTGCCGGCTGCAGGGGACGGAGCTGGTGTCAGGCGTGAATGCAGTGTGATTGAGCAAAGACAAGCGAGGGTGTTGGTTGTGGCGTGTGTTATTGGCGTGGAAGGGATTGATTAGAGTTGAAAGGTTGTCGTTTTGTTATTGTCGGTGGAAATGTTCATGTCACATTCGCGGTCAATAAATGTTGTGTGAATGTTAATCTGTGTTCAGCAGTCTTAGGTCTGTTTGGGAAGCAACTAGATAGGCTGTAAATTCTGTCTGTCAATCTATAGCATTTAGTTCAGGTCTTTGCGAACCTGACAGGGAGGAGTCACGGAACAAGTCCCAAACACACTCCCTCCTCCTTTGCAGACGTCAGTTACGTAGTAAGATGTATTTGGGCATGACTGCAGAATTACTTCCATCCGTCTGTAAATGCCATCTGTCCAGAAAGGGGGAGGAGGTGAGGAGGGGGGGGGGGGGGGGGGGAGATGGAGATGTATGCGGTCGTAAGTCTAAAAAAATTCCACCTCTAGTCTAATCTGTTCTGTTTTGTTTTCTATCGCAAATCTTCAGAACAGTTTCATATATGTTTTTTTTTTAATTCGTGAAGAAGATGATAAAGTCAGTCAAGAATCACTTTTATTCTTACAATTCTGGTCTGTTTCACTTTCCTGGTGTGAATCTCGCCGTGATTAGGCACATGCCGAAACTCATCCACCCCAGATGACATGAACAGATAACAGGACAGCAGGCGTGGTGAGGGCTGATGGATATCTGCATGATGATTGCTGAGCGTGTGGCTGGATAACATCTCACCTGGAAGAGAAGAAGAAGAAGAAAGAAGAAGAAGAAGAAGAAACAAGAACGATTAGAACAAGAAGAATTATAAATAAGAAAATAATGGTGTCGAACAGAGTTATAAATATCCGTACTTAAGCTGCTTCTGGAAAAGCAACCTCAGGGATACAAGAAGTGTTGGCTAACTGCTCAGCAAGTTGGATCTTAATTTTTTTTCTTCTGATGTATGAACTATCACTCTTACAAAAAGAAGTTAAGACGTTTTGGCTGCCCTTGTGATTAAAAATGAAGTAGCCATGCAAGACAGATAAACGTTTGTAGATATGTGTTTTACATTCTTTTAAGTTAAAGTTTGTGGTCCAGTGTCATTGGATTTACACACCTGTGGGAGTACGTGTGTGTGTGTGTGTGTGTGTGTGTGTGTGTGTGTGTGTGTGCGTGCGTGCGTGCGTGCGTGCGTGCGTGCGTGCGTGCGTGCGTGCGGTGTGTGTGTATAAGTGTGTGTGTTGTGTGTGTGTGTGTGTGTGTGTGTGTGTGTGTGTGTGTGTGTGTGTGTGTGTGCTTGCGTGCGTGCGTGCGTGAGTGTGTGAGTCGCGCGCGCGCGCGTGTGGTGTGTGTGTGTGTGTGTGTGTGTGTGTGTGTGTGTGTGTGTGTGTGTATTATTCTGTTACAATGCCTGTACTTCTATCTACGAACTCAGAATGTGTCACCAGTTGCCCCCATGTTTGTTCACTAAATGTTGGAAAGCAGAGATAATCAAGAAACATGTTTACGACCAGCCACCATGGTACATTGACAAGCGCCATGAATTGCTGCCTTGGAGGTCGTTGGTTCGATTCTCATCACAGCCATTTATCTGTGGCATTTATCACCCCCAGCCAGATCGGATGGAGAGTAGAGGTTGATGTAGGCTCAAACTGGAAGACACTTGGGTTCTATCCGCTTAATGGATACAACTCTGAGAGTACTGCACACATTTCCTGAGCAACACTGCGCGTGTTGCATCCGTCAAGCCTGGTCGACACCAGGATATATTACGAAAGGAAGAGAGGAATAAAGTTTTTCTATTTAGTCTGACCAGAAGAGAGTCCAAAGTGTGATGTTTTATAACCTTTTCATTCTGCATTGATAGTCAGAGTATGCGGCCCTCCGTATCCTGCACTAAAGCTGACCTTGGCTTCCAGTTCATTTCCAGGACCTTGTAACGGCAGGATCATGGGTTGGAAAGGATAGGTAATGTGGCTTATAGCCCAGCCGACCGCAAAGGGCCATATCAAGGCTGGCACCACGTTGAAGTCAACTCACAAGTCATCAAAAAAAAAGAAAAAAGAAAACATTCAGACATCTCTATAAAATACATCTTCTAAAAACGCACCAGAAACTTCGTTAAAGATCTTTCTTCCGTAAAAATCTGAGATCAGATGAAAATGTTAATCTCTTTCAGAAATTCAAAGATCACGTCGGGTGGGACATCTTTGAACAGGGTTTTCAGGAGTCTGATGTAAAGTGTTTATGTCTCACATCGTGCAAGTCCCAACGCTATAGAAGAATATGTTTCACTCTGAGTGGTACATGACAAGGAAATGCACGGGTTGCTGAGTGGAAGAGGTGACAGCCTTCCAATGGGGTCATTCACGCATGCTGACTCATTATTAAGCAATTGTTTTGTGTCGTTACTTGGGGAAGGGAGGATGGAAGAGGGGAGGGGAAAGGAGGGGGGGGGGGGGGCTTTGAGGATGGTATCCTGCATATGCTGGCTCAGATCAGGCATGACTGAACATTCCCAGATGACCCATCTGCAGTGCAGTGTTCTTCTTGCAGGCTGCTTCATGACAACTTGATGCTGACTGTTTCCAGTGGGTTGCCAGCGCAAGGCTTTCAGAAGGACAAGCCAGGCTGTGGCTGTGGACGGGCAACCCAGGCTGCAGGAGGACGAGCCAGTCTGTTGCTGTGGCTGTGGATGGGCACCACAGGCTGCAGGGGGACGAGCCAGGCTGTGGCTGTGGATGGACACCCCAGGCTGCAGGAGGACGAGCCAGGCTGTGGCTGTGGCTGTGGACGGGCAGCCCAGGCTGCAGAAGGACGAGCCAGGCTGTGGCTGTGGATGGGCAGCTCATGCTGCAGGGGGACGAGCCAGGCTGTGGCTGTGGCTGGACAGCTCAGGCTGCAGGGGGACGAGCCAGGCTGTGGCTGTGGCTGTGGACGGGCAGCCCAGACTGCAGGGGGACGAGCCAGGCTGTTGCTGTGGTCGGACAGCTCAGGCTGCGGGGGACGAGCCAGGCTGTGGCTGTGGATGGGCAGCTCAGGCTGCAGGGGGGACGAGCAGGCTGTGGACGGGCAGCCCAGACTGCAGGGGGACGAGCCAGGCTGTGGGCTGTGGACGGGCAGCCCAGACTGCAGGGGGATGAGCCAGGCTGTGGCTGTGGACGGGCAGCCCAGACTGCAGGGGGGATGAGCCAGGCTGTGGCTGTGGACGGGCAGTCCAGACTGCAGGGGGACGACCCAGGCTGTGGCTGTGGTCGGACAGCTCAGGCTGCAGGGGGACGAGCCAGGCTGTGGCTGTGGACGGGCAGCCCAGACTGCAGGGGGACGAGCCAGGCTGTGGCTGTGGTCGGACAGCTCAGGCTGCTGAGGGGGACGAGCCAGGCTGTGGCTGTGGATGGGCAGCCCAGACTGCAGGGGGACGAGCCAGGCTGTGGCTGTGGTCGGACAGCTCAGGCTGCAGGGGGGACGTGCCAGGCTGTGGATGGGCAGCTCAGACTGCAGGGGGACGAGCCAGGCTGTGGCTGTGGATGGGCAGCCCAGACTGCAGGGGGACGAGCCAGGCTGTGGCATGTGGTCGGACAGCTCAGGCTGCAGGGGGACGAGCCAGGCTGTGGATGGGCAAGCTCAGACTGCAGGGGGACGAGCCAGGCTGTGGCTGTGGCTGTGGATGGGCAGTCGGAATGAGGGGAGGGGGGGAGTAAGGACAGCAACGTGGCGGGGAAGATAAGAGAGGATTCTTGTTCTTCCTTTTCCATAATTCATTGTCACAGAAGGAAGACCGGATTCTTGTTATTCCTGTTCCATAATTCATTGTCACAGAAGATAAGACCGGATTCTTGTTCTTCCTTTTCCATAATTCATTGTCACAGAAGATAAGACGGATTCTTGTTCTTCCTGTTCCATAATTCATTGTCACAGAAGATAAGACCGGATTCTTGTTCTTCCTGTTCCATAATTCATTGTCACAGAAGATAAGACCGGATTCTTGTTCTTCTGTTCCATAATTCATTGTCACAGAAGATAAGACCGGATTCTTGTTCTTCCTGTTCCATAATTCATTGTCACAGAAGATAAGACCGGATTCTTGTTCTTCCTGTTCCATAATTCATTGTCACAGAAGATAAGACAGGATTCTTTTTCGTCCTTTTCCATAATTCACTGTCACAGAAGATAAGACCGGATTCTTGTTCTTCCTTTTCCTTTATTCATTGCCACAGAAGATAAGACCGGATTCTTGTTCTTCCTTTTCCAAAATTTCATTTTTTAAAGAAGATAAGACCAGATTCTTGTTCTTCCTGTTCCATAATTCATTGTCACAAAAGATAAGACCGGATTCTTTTTCTTCCTTTTTGCATAAATCATTGTCACAGAAGATAAGACAGAATTCTTGTTCTTCCTTTTCCATAATTCATTGTCACAGAAGATAAGACAGGATTGTTTTTCTTTTTCCTTTTTCATAATTCACTGTCATAAAAGATGAGACAGAATTCTTTTTTTTTCCTTACCAATAATTTCAGTATCACTGAAGATAAGACTGGATTATTTTTTTCTTTCTCCATGATTAAAGTAAACGATGTGCATCAATATTTGCTTCATCTCAAAAGTTTCTTCAGAGACACCTTTTTTGTCAAAAAAGACCCGCCACATCACATTGTTTTGACTAATTACATGATTGTTTACAAATGCCTGCACAGTAAATACAGCTACACATGTCTTTTACACATAATTCATTGGAAGTGTGAGGTGCCTTTTCGAAACAGATTCAAGACATGACTTTACAATCGTATCATAGTCATTTACAAAAGCACGCTGTGTGTGATAAATCAAATTCAAGTCGAGACAACTTCAAGTTATGCAAACAATTGTGTTTTTTTTTTGCCAGAGGCTTCTATCAACGTGACTGGCGTTCGAAGCCTGCTTAGAGAGTGAACTTTATGAACCAAAATAAGGGTTGGTTGATATTAATTCCATGGACCTTGAAACTGATTTGTTCGAGCACAAGTTTTATTTTGAGAAGGTGATCCGAATTACTGCACCTGCAGACTGTATACTGGTATATTCCAAGCCATCCTGTTATTCAGATGGTGGAAACAGTCAGAACTTGTCTGGCATTTTGACCTTTGCCGTTTGAGATGAGTACCTCGTACAGGTGAAATGTGTTTTCTTTTAAACCTATGTGTGAAGATAATAGCCAACGTGCTCATGTAATGGGCTGTAATATGATATGATATTGAATCGTATTCAAGTAGTCATGAAGGGTCAACATTACTGCCAGAGTAATTAATCATTAGCGTGGAATGTATACAAAAATGTTACCATTAAAGTCATCAAGAGACAATCAGTTCTTTCATACGCATTTACAGCCTCATTACGACGGGGTAGATAACAAAAAAAGTAGGGTACACTTGCTGCCACGGTGCTAAAATTGCATGCCCACAACTCCAAAAGAATGTTGTGTGAATGACATCAAATCGCTTATCGGAAATGCCAACACAGAGCAAACAGAACAAACAATGAGACGTTCCCCAGAAATGACGTTCCAGGCTTGCCCATATACCCTGTTCCTGACTTATATATTCAGCAGCAAGTGGAAACATGAACAAACACAACACGTGAGACATTTTTTTTTTTCTTAGTAGGTTTTTTCCCCACTGGGCTCTCCATCCTCCCATTTCCCCCCACTTCCCCCCCCCCCTTTTTTTTAAAGTGTGAACTCTCATTGAACCTGCAAATTCGTATGTTGTTTTACCGATGGACATTCTCATGTGAACTTTAGTATTTAAGTGTTTGATGCAGAGCGTTTGGTGCTAATTGATGTGCTAATTTTGTTGTACTGACACATTCATTCCCTTTGTTGCAACAAAGGAAAAGAGTGTGAGAAAAAAGAAGAAAGGAAAAAACAGACAGACACACACACACACACACACACAACACACCACACACACACACACACACACACACACACACATCAGTCGTTCAGAAGCAACATTTTTTGAGTCAAATCAATGAAAAGTAGTGATGTAAATAGTAAAAGTTCTGGAACGCAAACAGAGGATCAGCCTTACCCATCTGATGCTGATGCTGCTCAGAGGATCAGCCTTACCCATCTGATGCTGATGCTGCTCGAGGTGGGTCACCGCAACAAGGGTCTTCAAAGGCACCTGTCTGTGCTGCATCTCAGGGTAAAGCATGTGTCAGGATAGATGGAGAGGAAAGGGCGAAAAGGAACACACCAGCGAAGAAGAATGTTCCAGTGAAGCAACAGGAAAATGACGTCAAGTCCAATGACGCTGGAAAGACGACGCGAAATAGGGCGTGGAGAAATCAGGACAAAGAACACCAGAACAATAAGGAACATTCTGACTCCCCAGTGGTTTGTTTATGAGTGATTCTACCTTCAATAAGATTGATTCCGTCCGACTGGGGATGGCCTATGGTCTTCAAGTTGCAGCCCGAAAGGCTTTTGTCATTGATGACATCCAAACAGTTGCTAAAAAGGCTAGGGAAGATCTGTCTCCTGCTCCAGAGTACATAGTTTTGCACGTGGGGATAAACGACCTTAAGGAAAAAAGCAGTTGAAAGCGGAAGAAAATGGTGTCTGCCGTAGAGACTGTCAAGGATATGTTCCCACAAGCCAAAATAGTTTTCAGTAAGGCTCTTCCGGTTAGACTAGAGAGACTGGAGGCAAAGCGCATGGTATACAATGCTCATGTGTACTCCATATGCATTGAAAAACAAAATCAAAAATGTTCTCTTTCGTGGGGTATGACGCTGTCAGTCAGGTGAGACATTATCAGGATCTCCTTAAACCCAGTCATGAAGGGGCGCGGTTGATGGCAGGCTTCCTTGGGCGACATCTCCATAATCTCTTCTGGGAGCGGCCAAAAACGCAGGCAGACGCAGGGAAAATTCTTTGGCAGAGGATGGTCGCACCCCGTGACTTCCTGCCTCCCCCTGGTGTCCGATGGATCCCCCATTGGGTTACCAGTAAATAATTCAATGAATCTCGAACTTGAAGATTAACTCTTCTGAAACAACAATGTAATGGGTTTTCAAAATTTTACAGTGGAATGCTAGGTCTATTTCTACTAACCTACCATCTTTCGAAAATCATGTTATGCAGGGAAATTACTGTGTGCTAGCCCTTCAGTCTCTCAATGTTGAAAAACAGAAGCTTCCCAATATTAAGGATTTTTATATCCTCCACTTTTTACCATTAACAGATTAAAATGAAAAAGTTCAATGCGCATTATATATAAGGTGTGGCTTTGAATATTCAAATATTTTTCCGTGGCCAGTACCAAATGATAAAGAAGGTTGGTTTTGCTGTCGGTTCTGCAGTTAAAATAATGATAGCTCAATATATAACATATTATCAATGTATTGCCCATCCGGTCCAAAGGAGGACAATACAGATTGGCTTAAAAATACGGATTTCTCTCAGAAAAATGAATAGTTTTGGGTGATTTTAATGCCCATGCCCCTTTCTGGGATACAAACAGCTCTAAAGTAACATGTAATAGGTTTGTTGAAAATGTTGTAGATTCGGACTTAATATTATTGAATGATGGTCGTATTACAAGAATTCTGATGTCTCAACTCATAATCCCAGCGCTATTGATTTGTCTTTAGTGTCCTCAAACTTAGCTGTAGATTATGACTGGTCCCCGGAGAAGATTGTCTTGGTAGTGACCATCTTCCCATTACCATCGCTCTCAATGTCAAATTTCAATTCAAACTCTACAGATCCAGTGGAAAACATGCCAAAATATAACTACAAATTTGCAAATTGGGAAGATCAGCAAATTCTTAGAGTCTCATGATCCTGATTCAATAATCAGTGAAGATATCGATGTATTCTATTCAAATTTTAAGAAAATATTACTACTTGCAGCTGATAAGGCGATAGCAAAATGTGGTTACAAGAAAATTGGTAAACATATTGGAAATGTGTGGTGGACGGAGGAGTGTAAAATAGTGGTGACATCAAGCGCAAGGCATTTAAGACATGGGTTAGAAATAAGACTGAGGAAAACTTCAATCCATGAAAATACAGAAAAATATTTGCAAAAGGATCATCGCTCAAGCAAAAAAGACACATTGGGAAATATTTTGCCACTCGGAGATTACAGAATCGAAGGATATGTACAAGGTTTGGAAAAAAAAAATAAAAGAAATGAAAAATTGTAACAGAACACAGTCATTTCCTGTGAAATTAGATACGGAATTTCCAACTGCTTTGGATAAGGCTGAGGCATTTGTGAATACTTTTTTCATGTAACAGTTGTTCTGCAAGCCTTAATTCAGAGGCTAAGCTTTTTAGAACAACCGAGGAAGAAAAAGATATGTATTCAGATCCTAGCCCAATTCAAGAACACTATTTAAATTTTCCTTTACAAATCACAGAATTGAAAGAGCATTAGCTTCTATTTCTTCTTCAGTTTCAGCAGTTGGTCTAGATGTCGTTTCTTACCAGATGCTCTGTCACATGCCTTCCTCTTGGATAGTTGCTACATTCTTTATTCCAAAATGTGAGATATTGGCGCTATTCCTAAAATCTGGAAGAGTTCAGTAGTTGTACCAGTTCTAAAAGAGGGCAAAATTAGATCTTCGGTTGACAGCTATAGACCAATTTCGCTTACTTCTCATGTTGGAAAAATTATGGAAAAAAATTATACTCCAAACGGATCACTTTTTTATTGTGAAAACAATAACGTCATTCCAGTTCAGCAGGCTGGCTTTAGAAAGGGAGAGTGCACTACAGATCATTTGGTTAAGCTTACTACTCAGGTTCAAACGTCAATTTCACGAAGAAAAGTACACTAACTACATTTTTGACGTTTAAAAAAGCGTATGATAGCGTTTGGCATGCCAGATTATTGTTCAAATTAAAGGAGATAGGAATTTGTGGCAAATTGTATGGTTTATTAAAGCCTTTTTGAAGGATAGACACATGTGTACAAAAATTGGCAATACCTACTCATCGTTCAGAAGTGTAGATATGGGGATTCCACAAGGTTCAATCATTGCTCCAATTTTATTCGGGGAGGTACCTTTAGGTCTATTCCTTTAGGTCTATTCCCTTTAGGTCTATTCCCTTTAAGTCTATTCCTTCAGTCTATTCTCGTTAAGTCTTAGGGATAGGTTTGTACCCTAACCCTATCCCTATCCCTAACCCTATCCTAACCCTATCCCTAACCCTAACCCTATCCCTAACCCTACTCCCTAACCCTATCCCGATCCCTAACCCTATCCCTAACCCTATCCCTATCCCTAACCCTAACCCTATCCCTATCCTTAACCCTATCCCGATCCCTAACCCTATCCCTAACCCTAACCCTATCCTAACCCTAACCCTATCCCTAATCCCCTATCCCTAACCCTAACCCTAACCCTAACCCTATCCGTAACCCTATCCTAAGACTTAACGAGAATAGACCTGGAAGGAATAGACCTAAAGGGAATAGACCTAAAGGGAATAGACCTAAAGGGAATAGACCTAAAGGGCCGCCCCCTTTTATTCTACATTTTTGTTTATGATCTTCCAAAAGCTTTGTCAACATCACACATGTGGTTCAATTACGCTGATGATATTGCAGTATGGATAAACACCAGTTTACGGAAAAATTGAAATAAGAGGATTATTAGTCATGTGCAGACAATGTATCAACAGGAACTAAACAATTTATCAAATTATATAAAAGAAAACGGTTTAAAATTGTCAAGTGAAAAAAACATGTTTGCTGCTATTTAATAATGGTGAAAATCCTTCCATATTACCTATTTTGAAATTAGAGGATAATATCTTGAAATATCAAAAACTGTGTTAAATTTTTAGGAGTATTTTTGACAACAAAACTTAGTTGGAAAAAGCATATAGAACATTTATTAACCAAGGCAAGAAAAAGATTAAACTTTTGAAATAATTACTATCAGCCTTGGGGGCAAGACACGAAAACTTTATTGCATTTGTCTACTTCTTTAGTTCGAGCCAAATTAAAGTATGGCCAAGAAGTGTATTATTCTGCTCCAAAATACTTGTTAAAAAAGCTACAAAGTTTGGATAGCAAAGCAGTGAAACTGGCCATAGGGGTACCAGTTCCTGAAAATACTATCAAAAGTTATCAATCTGCAGAGGTTTTACCTCTTCGAGAACAACGGCTCTTAGACGTATCAAAATATGTGATTAGAAGTCTGTCAGTTAAGAACTCAGTTACAGCAGAACTATTGATGGATTCGAACAAAGATTATCCCAAACGAGCTAGAAATATTTTATATTTACAACCAATTAGAAATTATGCGTATAAGCTTATGTCTGATTGTAACATTGATTTATCAACAGTTTCTGAAGATCCTATCACGCCTAAGATTCCCCTTGGGAACATTAGTGTGGAAATTTTGATTATAATTACACAACCTGCCAGCTTCCCCTACAACCTCAACACTTCACTTCGTGACCAAGTGCTTACAGCACGAAACGTTGAAGAGTTCTCCAAAAGGTACCCTTTTCTTGACCTTTGTATTTTCAAATTACACAAGTGTTCTAAAACTGAAAACGTTAATCTCTTGGTTAGGGAGGTCAAGTTCTCTTGCCAATTTTTATCAATCCCGGACAATTTCACTGAGGGTCGCCTAGATAACATTGGCGGGGGTTCGGTTTTGTCATTCCTACCAAAATTGAAAAAAAATTATCTCTTGGAAAAGGGGTTTTTTCCATATTTACGCAGAATTGTATGCAATTTATGGCTTTGAGCCTTTGTGATGTCCCATCATTTTCATAATTTCTCATATGTGTTGTTTCAATATGTTTTGGGCTTTCTCAAACATTGGGAGGAAGGGGCTCAAAAAGATTTATTTTTGATATTCTCACCTCAGCATGTTTAAGGATTCATGGAATATGTATTGACTTTTCTGGGTTCCCCTTTTGGGGGTTTGAAATGGAACGAAGAGCAATATACTTGCTAAACTGGAGCAAAACATTGTCTCATTTTTAATTTTTATTTCCTGAAAATCTTCTCCAAAATTTTTCTAAAATTAGAAAATTGTGTTTAAAAACAAAATTGGGGGAAAATCCAAATATGTAATACTTGTCCTCGTCACTTTTCCCAATAGTAACAAAACTAAAGTAAATGCAGGGGGAACAAAAATTTTTGCCATGTTTTTTTGTTTGGGGGAACCCTATTTCGTGTTTTATTTGTTGATAGAATTTCTGTCTAAACTCCATTGTAAAAAAAAATTCTATTGATATAAACGTCAAGTATCAGTCAGTATTGCCAGCCCTTTATCTTAAAACATTGATATTAAGCACAATCAAAATTGCCACTTTTGCTTTGATGGGTTTATTTTTCCACTAATGCAAAAAGTTTTGTCGTTGTTTTTTTTTTTTTGGGGGTTAAGCTTTTTTTGTTAGAATGAGTTTTGAATTATTTTTCGTCTAATATCATCAATGGTAAACAGCGTTAAAAAAACCATAAATGAACTAAACCCACCAAAACCCCACACACACACCCACACACACACACACAACACAAAACACACCACACAAACACACACGGGAAGAGAAAAAAAGAAGGGAAAGAAAGGAAGGAAGGGAGAAGAAGAGGAAAAAGGAGAAGCGAAACAAAAAAAAGAATTCGTTGCGTGTAAAAGGAAAACGAAATAACAACATGTAAGATAACACCTTTTCCATCTAAAATAAAACCCAAAACATAACGCAAGCCAAACAGAAAAAGACAAAAAATTTTGGGTCTGACGGGAAATAAAAGGAAATCTTTCATTTTTATTCAATTTTTCAAGTTTTAATGATACCAACCCGACAAACCCTTTTCAAGGCGATCACACTTTTGTCTCTATCTCTCTTGTTCCACAATCCTCTGTCTGTCTTTTGTCTGCTGTTGTCTGTCTGTCTTCTGCCTCTCTCTCTCTCACACACCCCACACACACCACACACACGACCACAGACACACACACCCCCCAACACACACCACACACCACACACACTACAACACACTCACTCACACCCCCAACCACTCTCTTCTCACACAACAAACACACCAAAAACCCCCACACCCCACACACCCCACACACACACACTCCACACACAACACACAACAACACACAACCAACACACACACACACCACACACCAACACAGTCCTTTCTCTCTCCTCTCTCTCTCTCACACACACAACACACACACACACACACACACAACAACACACACCACACACACACCAAAACCCACAAACACACCAACACACACACACACCACACCACACACCACACACAACCACACACACACACACACACACACGCCGCGCTGCAAAAAAAGGGTTAAACTCAAAAAAAATTTACCTGAAAAATTTGTATAACCCCACAGTTTTTTCTTTGGGTATCGTAAATTTGACCCCCAATGTTCCCCGTAGGCAAAATTTTGAATACGCACAGTTTCCTTCATGGTTTAATGTGTACAGGTGCGTTGCGTGTTGATTTCATGTTTTTTTAATACAAACGCTATTTTTATTGGAATTAGGGGGGACCTAAAAAAAATTTAAATTTTTTTTTTACACCAAAGGTAAAAGTCTTAAAAAGTAAGGTTTAAAATGCTTATCCTTAAGCCATAACCTCTGGGTTGTGTGTGTGTTGTGTGTTGTTTTGTGTTGTGTTGTGTTTGTGTTGTGGGGGGCTTTGGTTTGTGTTTTGGGGTTTTTCTTTCGTTTTTTAAATTTTAATGTCATCCACTTTACGTGATTTTTGAGAGAGAGAGAGAAAAATGGGATGCGGATGCGGATAATTTATTAAAAAAGGCCCTAGCCCTTTTGAAGGGGGGGGGGTTTTAAAATTACTGCAAGATGAATTCAAAATCTCACGTAATGCAACAAAAAGGAGAACAAAATCAATGAAACAAGAAATCCATTCAACGTCAAGAAAAGGAGAAGATATCAATCAGCACAGCAAATGGAGCGGTTTTGACGCCTTATATAAATAGATGGCAAATTGTTTTATAACATCTTCGGACAGAAGTGCCCAGAAAATAAGCCTAAAAAGAAAAGGGGGTTTTATAATTTTTTTGTGGGAAAAAATGGGTTCAAAAGTGGTTTCCCAAGGGGGGCGCAAAAAACAAATTGAACCTCTTTTTTCCGAGTCTTTTTAACAAGGGACACACAATTTAAAATCTCCGTACACTCTTTAGAAACGATTCGAAAACTTTAATTCAACAACCCAAAATCTAAATCTAGTCATTATTATTTTAAAAAGGGCAGTCCTTTGTTTAGAAAAAGGTTGGGATACGGTTGGGGGTTGGTGTCTTTTAAAAACAAATTACACTACTGTGTGACATTCCTTTTGCCATCTAAAATCGAAAAGCCGGAAAACGAAGCATTTCAAAAAGCAGTTTTTTTTTTCCGACACACGGGTTAACCCAGGCATTCCCAGCCCAATTAATAATTTTTTTGACTTTTGCCCCCCCGTTCCCTTTGCCCCTATTCAAAACCAAATAAAATCTTATAGGTTTCTTCGGAAATCTTCTCTTCCATTTAATAATTTTAACCTTTTAAGCTATAAATTTTATAACAAATTTAAAAAAATTGGTTTTATTGTTTGCCAAAAAATCAAATCGTTTTGGTGTCTGCACAGACCCCCTAAAATTTTTTCGGGGCAAATAAATGGATTTTTACATGTTAGCGCGCATTTTCTAAGCCCCTTTTCGACCTACTGTGCAAGGGGGATTTGGGAATAAAACTTTGTGAATACATAAAAAGTTTATTTCCAAACCAGATAATCTTTGAAAATACACAACAAAGCTGTTTAGCTTGCTCGAAAGTTTTTACAAGTGCAGAAAAACAAAAACCGGGTTAAAAAATATATTCCGAGGTTTTTATAATTTTAAACCCCCTGATCCGGACCCTCGTAAGCCCAAATTTGTTCCGAGACCAAAATCCCCACCCTTTCTGAACAGATTTTTACTTTTCAAATGTTTACCCTAATGAAGGGAAAAGTGCAAAGCGATTTAGACTATTTAATTGCTTTTGAAGGCCATGACTGTTTCGGGGAATGAGCTACTCATCTGCCAAAAGAGGATAAACAATTGAATTTCTGTTGTAAACTTGCACCATGCCTCCCTTTTTTTAACAATTCGAAGTTTTTTTCTTTGATAAACAGAGAAAAAGTATTTTGGGTGCACATTTTCCCCTTTTTTTACTCCCCAGTAATTGATTAACTGTTTTTCCCCCCACATCTGACTTTGGGGCCCTTTACATATTTACATGCCATTATGCCTGAAAAATTTCCCTCGGACCCCCTTTTTTTTTTTTTTTTAGAATAGGCCATAAAATATTCGTTTATAGAAAAAAAAGGGTTTTCAAAATCGATGAAAGCAAATATAATTTTCATTTAAAAAAAGCTTTTAACAAAGGCCATTAGAGTAAAAAAATGTTAAATTTCTGTGGAAAATTCCCTTAAAACCAGCCTGGGATTCACCCTTAAGATTTTTCCTTCCACCCCCTTTTTGCATCGACGATTTTAATAATTAACTGTATTCTTACTTTACATCACAAAAGAAAATACCTCGTGTTGTGGATTGTTTACGGTACCCTTTTTATAGTGGGGAAAAACAATTGTTCGGTCCACTGCTCTGGGTAAGTGCCACTGTCAAAAAGTGAATTTATAAATTAACAAGAAAAACCCAAAAAAGATTTTCCCATTTACAGAACTTTTAAAAACTCACCAAAAATACCGTCCGCCCCGCCCTTTCATTTTTAATTTCCAAACGCAAACATCACTTGTCTATGGATTTTGGGCGGTTTAAAAAACTTTCTTCCTCTACATCATCTTCGCATTGAAGTGCGTCATCGGTATTTAAAACTCTTGTTGGTGCTTTGAAGTGGTCGTCAGTATCAAAAATAATCGCTTTAGGGCTTTTTCTTTTTCAAAGGATTTTTTACACTGCGTTCCAAACTGTTTCGACTTTTCATAATGTCAGTAGTTTATTTTAACAAGGGATCGTTAAAATTTTTTTTCTTCCTCTTTGTAAAAGCTTGTATCAGCCTTGCACAAAGAACATTACGTCATCATCCTTTTCGACGTTTAATTTCTTAGTAAATTTGTACTTCTTTTTTTGAACTTTCTTCAAAATCGAACCGTCTTATCTTTTATTGTTTTCCCCTGGTATTCGTATTTTTATACATTTTGCGCTTCCTTAAAACATTCATTTAAAAAAACCCTTTAAAACAGCTTAAAGTCGTTTCAATTTTGGGGCTAAGGGCGTTAAACCATTTCCCCCAAATTTGATTTAATATATTGTTATAAAAACATCAGCAACCTCTTCTTTCCACACATATTCTCCACAACCATTCATTAACGGTTTTTAGTTTGTTCTTCCACGTCGTTTTTTAAAAATTTTATGAAAAGACACAGGCAGTGATCAGTTCAATTCTCTCGCATACGCGTAAATCACAGCAAACCATAATGAAGAAAACAGGGAAAGACTCAAAAGTAATCAACCCCATTTTACCCGCTGTCTGACACGAACGTGTAGTGACCTGACGGTCACCATGACACATTCCGTTGAGAAACACATAAATCCATTTGAATGCACAGATTTAAATTTAAAAATTTACAATTTTTAACGATAGGGCTTGGAGCATTTCCTTCGTTTAAAAAAGACTGGATTGAAAATAACAAACATTTTTGTTACATCCCCCCAGTGATAACACATTTGAAAAACCCGCTGTAAGGTACCAATACAAAAAAATGAACTCACCATAATTTCAAGCAATCAGTTTAATATTCTTTAATTAAGCAAAGCCCTTTTCACAATCAAAATGTCAAAAAAGGAGAACCCCCAGGGGGAATAACAATATACAAAAGTACATCTTTGTCATATTGAATTTTTTTGTTTAAAACAAAAGCACCAAAAATTTTTGGGGAAATTAATGTCTATTTTTTTAACGTGGACCAATTCATTTTTTAAACAAACATATTAACCCGAGCCCCGTTTTGTGAATTTATGTGGAATACGATATTGGGGATAGTCAAAAAAAAAAAGAAAAACAAAATTTTTCAACAAAAATTTCAACAAAACAATGAAATCAAACGACTTTATAAACAAATGAAATCATTTTTGTTAATTTTGAAATAATCCTTTATATTCCTGTAAAAAAAAAAAAAAATGTTTCGGTTTTTCTTAACATATTTTTACATCTCATCATCATCTCATCATCTTTTTACAAACATGGGTGCCCGTCACACTTCTCTTCCGACACCCTATTCACGTTCCCGTTTTCGTGTGTTTACAGCTGAACACATCAAACACGGAGTTCTCTCATTAAACTTGGGGAATCCGTCTTCAATTTTGTGCATGTTCACAGGAGTTTCGCTGGACAGCAACACCGGTGTTCCATTAAAAAAGTGCACCCCCGTGAAAAAAAACGTCACAGTAAGGAGGTATTTGGGGGTGGCCGTTTCCCCATCTTAACTCTGTGGAACTGTCGTCACTATCGATGGAATATTTGTTTCCCCCTCGTCAAAAAGTAGTTGAACACCAGGGGAAACTCTCTTGCCCTTCCTTGTCCGCCTTTCTCATGTGTGGAGTCAGTCTTTTTTGAAGTCCCTTACACGTCCGAGAGTCCCCAAAGAAAAGTTCGTGCCTTGTAATTTCCGTTTTTTAAGTGGATTTCAGTTTCTGTTTTTATAAAAAAAAAGCAACGAGCGATGACGGGGTCCGCCCCCATGAAGCGATGGGGCCCCGTCGAAATTTAATATCCCCAGTCCCGCTTGTCTGTACCAGTCGCGGGAAACACCCCTCACAGTCAGCATCGTCTCTTTTCTCTCTTGGGGAGCCATAGAAACAAGTTATTTCGTTTAGAAAAGTCCCTCTAGTGTCAAAATCTGTTTTTTGTAATCATTCATTTCGACATTAACTCACTTTTGTCTTTGAAGATCCAGATTTTTGGTTCGAAACGATGACTTCCCCCTTTAGACTC
>CM031614.1:11867651-11938296 GCA_018398815.1 Conus ventricosus
AATAAACTTTGGGATTTTTTCTAGGAGAGTGACAATTCGGCATTGAGCCTCTGGCGTGGGTCACTTTCCACTACACCTTTTTTTTTTTTTAATTCGAACTAATGGAGTTTGGATATTCGAGGATGCTGTCAATTGCTGAAGCCTTCCTATATTTCAGCGGCTTCACTGCATCCACGAATTCTGCTTAGAGATAGACAACTTAAAAGCCATCTTCATGTAATGAATCACGTACTGTTAGCATACTTGGATCGCTTTCGGTCTGTTTGTAGATTTCGATGTAAAACTCAGTCTATCTCTGTATGATGTCAGCTGTGTGACACTGGTGCCATGTTTGTCCTGAATGGTGTTCATTTTGCTTCTTTTTGGTCAAGTCTTTTACTGTCTCCAAATCGTTTCGTTGTGTGTGTGTGTGTGTGTGTGTGTGTGTGTGTGTGTGTGTGTGTGTGTGTGTGTGTGTGTGTGTGTGTGTTGTGTGTGTGTGCGTGAGTGAGTGTGTGTGTGTGTGTGTGTGTGTGTGTGTGTGTGTGTGTGTGTGTGTGTGTGTGTGTGTGTCGTTGTTGTCAGTGCCTACCAACTGTTGCTATATCCGGCTTTCCTTGCATGCCTCATTTCGTGATTGTGCTGTCACACACCTTAAAGGCACTACTTGCAATCCATTGCTCGATTATTCATTGGCTTATTCCTAGGAACTCTGTGTTTATTCTAGTAATCGTTTGGTTGAAGTTGTTTGTGAAGGCTTCAACGTCTCCTTCGGGCAGTAGCGATGGGCCACTTGTCATCCTTTGATGGCTTTGAATCGTCTGGCAATGTCCGGATTTTTTGCTAACCAATACGTGTTACGGATGGGTGCTTGGTGCGTGTGTGTCTGACTCTCCCAGAAATATGGATGCGTGCTCGCGCTTTCCTACCACACACACCCACTCAACCGCACATAGACAGCCAGGCAACACAACCGTTATTCTTTTCTTATTTTTTTTTCTGTGCCGCCTGGGCCATCCAACACATACAAAACATCATCATCAATAAACATGAATAACACACATGGAGCACACCCCAACTATGGGTGTACAATATTGATATACATATATGTGGCGCACACACCAAAAGTCTGTCACAGGCACTGTCTACAAGGAGCACACCCCATCTATGGGTGTACAATATAATATATATATATATATATATATATATATATATATATATATATATATATATATATATATATATATATATATATATTGTTCAGCATTATATTGTTTGGTCAATCGGTAGTAGATTGCAATCTCTTAGGAGATCAAAGTAAAGGTTGTCCTGCACAATTCTTAGCCACTGACAATGCTTGAGTTATTGAACAGCAGAGCTGACCACTCAGACTGTTCCATATCTTTTGATCTCCCTTGCATCCTTAAATGGGTTCTCAAGCATAGGCTCAAAGATTGTCCCCTACATTTTATACTGTTTGTATAATGCTTTTAGTTTTTCAGCAACCGTTTTTTCCTCTCCACACTTTCGTTTTATTCCATTTACTATCCTTCGCTGGCTGCTTTGTGGGTGCTGTTGGATTCTTTTTTGAACCCTTGGTGGTGAGAACCCCACAGAATTATGGACTGTGGTGTGTCGCTATTTGACACCAAGAGCACAGACACAATCAGCCGTGTCTCCCTGATGAGTCCGATCCAGCGGACGAAATGCCTAGGAACAGCCAATACAAATAGATCTGCCTTCGAAAGGGATTACAAAGGTTCCCTCAGGCAACTAGTGAAGGGTTTCTCATATTTATAATATATTACCCGTATTTTCTTCGTCTTCATTTTTTTCTCTCTCTAAAAGTTCAAATCATACTATAAACAATGAAGAATTGTTAGCCTGCACTTGTTTTCCCCCACTACTTAATTGTTCTCTCTCTCTCTCTCTCTCTCTCTCCTCTCTCTCTCCTCTCTCTCTCTCTATATATATATATATATATAAGATTGTCCCCTAAATTTTATACTGTTTGAATAATGCTTTTAATTTTTCAGCAACTTTTTCCCTCTCCACACTTTCGTTTTGTTCCATTTACTACCCTTCACTGGCTGCTTTGGGGGTGCTGTTGGATTCTTTTTTGAACCTTTGGTGGTGAGAACACCACAGAATTATGGACTGTTGTGTGTCTCTATTTGACACCAAGAGCGCAGACACAGTCAGCCGTGTCTCCCTGATGAGTCCGATCCAGCGGACGAAATGCCTAGGAGCAGGCAATACAAATAGATGTGCCTTCGAGAGGGATTGCGATGGTTCCCTCAGGCAGCTAGTGAAGGGTTTCTCATATTTATAATACATTCCCCATTTTCTTCATCTTCAATTTTTTTTAAAAAAATCTTTGCCAAGTCATTACTATAACGACAGAAGAATTGTTAGCCTGCACTTGTTTCCCCCCACTACTTAATTGTTCAGCATTATATAATATATATATATATTATAATATATATATATATATATAATATATATATATAGAGAGAGAGAGAGAGAGAGAGAGAGAGAGAGAGAGAGAGAGATATATATAATATATAGAAGAGAGAGAGAGAGAGAGAGAGAGAGAGAGAGAGAGAGCACACCAACAGTCGGTCACAGGCACTGTCTTCTCTAAGGGGGCGCAGTCTGCAAGTAGGGGTAGAAGCAGGTGGAGAACAAAGTCGACGCGACGACACTGCGACTGTCAGTTGGGGTAGTGACTTGCAAGACACTGCGACTGTCAGTTGGGGTAGTGACTTGCAAGACACTGCGACTGTCAGTTGGGGTAGTGACTTGCAAGTGTCGATGAACGATGCAGTGACATCTCTGACTTGCAAGTGTCGATGGAACGATGCAGTGACATCTCTGTCCGCCAGGAAGTAACCACTTCCTACATCTTTAAAAAACAACAACAACAACAACAACAACAACAAAACAAACTATGATTCAGCCCGAACACACTGAAGTAGCACTCTGCTACTTTTGAGGCACCAGCCTCTACTTCCAAGAGCTGTGCTCTGTTACTGCACAGCAGCAAGGGTCTCACAATGAGCAAGATGGACGACACGAAAGGTCTCACGACGCGCAGGAACGACGCTGACGCTGCAGGTCGTTGTCAACACAGGCGGTGGTTCTCTCTAGGCAGGACCAGCGCAGGGCGCAGCTGGCGAACAGGACTTTGGGTCTCGAACCCCAAGCGACGACTCTTGCAGAAGAGGCGCTGGCTCAGCTGGCTTGTCGGGTCTATACTGGCATGCACCGGCCTCTCGCACACCCGGCACGGTGGAGAATGGGGACACACAACAGGCCCCGGACCTGAGGTAGGGACAACCAGTTCCCAAGGACACCAGGGTCAAACTCTATCTGGGGGAACTGAGAAAACGTCTTGGACTATTTAGCCTATTACCCATAGTCTTTTAATCACACTCACAGTTACTAATGGCTTCCTATTTTTATTGTAAACACAGAACTTTATCTATAGCCAAAAATGGACAAGGTTTCAATAAAAAGAGAGACTTTACTTCTTTCAAGATTACTATCTCAAAAATTTAACACGCTGAGACGTCATCTTTCTTCAAAATCATAACCTTCGTGTTAGCGAGGAAAGACTACCATATAGACCTTTACAATGAGCAAAAGTATAATTAAAACCCCCCAAACATATTTCATTACATAACATAAGAACACATTACAAGTAAGGAATACAAAACGCAAAACGCATACTTATTGCAGTAAGACAATAACAACAACAGCAAAATATACATCATCATCATCATCATCTAATCATTACATTCATCATCGACATCTTCAACATCATCACCTTGCTACTACTGTGAGTACTAATACCATCAATAGTACTACTACTACCACCACAACTACTACTGCTATTACTTCTACTACCATCAAAGTGATAACAGTCACTTAATAAATACTGTATGCGTTTTTTTTTAAATCTCATCATAGACATATATAAACACAGTAATAAGCACAAAGGATAAGCACACAAAAATAATAGTTAAATAAACGAAAACAAAATGACTGAACCAAGCAAATAAATTAATCAAACAGGAAAACAAAGCAACTGACCGTTGTCATGTTATTTGGAAACCTTGCCAGAAAAAAAGCATTAATCCAATAAAAAAGAATATGGGAGCCACTGTGTAACGAACTTTGTGAGGGACATTTGAAGACATGTAGCATACTTTTCTATTTCATATCTTGCTTTCAAATACACGATGAAAACTTGAAATAATGACACATCTTTTTCATATTTACAATTTGTAAATACAAAATTTGGCATGGAACATGATTAAGTCAAATGTCTTATCCGATCTGAAATTATTGCCACAACCAAACAGGACAATATTTTCATTCAACAGTATATTCATAGTTTCGCATTTTCTATTCATTTCATTTTGAAATTCTTGCCAAAAAGTTTGAACATGACGGCAGTACCAAAATAGATGTTGAATGTTTTCTGTTTCTCTCTTACAAAAAGAACATTTTTCTGAATTTTCAATGCCCATGTTTTTCAAAACAGCATTGGTTGCTAGTATCCTATTATTAATTCTAACATGAAACCATCTTAACTTAATATCTTTTATCTGTTGGATTTTCTGAAAAGTTTTAGCCCAATTAACATCCTTCGGTGATCTTTCATTCCATTTATTGCAAAAAGTTGGCTCTAGATGTCTTGATTCAGTAGCTCATAATACAGTGAGGCTCCTCTTGAAACTGAACATATCACAGACATAAGTTTACTTGACTCACCTTCTTCACAACATTTTATTTCTACTCCAGCTTCTCTCGAATACTTTTTCACAGCACTAATATAACCATTATATGTTACAAAATCTGTATTGATGTTATACCTATCAACAAAGGACTGGAAACTAAAAAAAATCACCATTTTCGTCTAAAAGATTCCGTACGCAGAATACACCATTTTCTATCCAGTTTTTATAAAACTTAGATCTGCCCCAAATCATCAAGTTCCTATTACAAAATAAAGGCTCTAAACAGAATTCATCTGCAGTTTTGACACCAACAATCTCATCTATTTCTTATATGCTGTGAATACATCTCTCCAGAAATTATTTAACTTATCCTGCCCAGACAAATCAGTACCTAATTTATGAATAATTTCTGCCTTGTAATATAATGAGAAGAGTATTTTTTCCTAACTATGGTTACTTGGTGAAAGTTTCCGAATCCAAGTTAATTTTAATGCATTTATTTGCTTCCATATGTTTGGTATTCCTATACCCCCCATGCTGTATACTTTTTACAGATTTTTTCGCTTAATTTTATCTCTTTTTTTTACCCCACACAAACGTAAATGTAAATTTCTGAATTTCATCAATTATGTAGTCTGGTGGGTTCGGTAGTAACATGCATAGATGGGTTAGTTTTGATAAGATCAGGGATTTAAGTACTGCTACTCTGCCAAGATGTATTATCTGCCTTTTTAGCTAAGTTTTGTACAATGTTTTTATCTTTGCAAATTTTTTCTTCAAGATTCATAGTTTCACAATTCTTTAAATCACTCATAAACCAAATACCCAAAATTTTAGATATAGGAGGGTTCCATTTGATATTTAAATGTGGCATATACTTAACGGGCGAGTTTCGTTTACTTCCTAACCATACTGCATTCGTTTTTTTTCCGCATTTAGTAAGAGTCCAGATACTCTTCCAAATTTTTCAAGAACCATAATCGATTCTTCGAATGTTTTCGATCGCCTTCTTGTAAAAGTTCAGTATAATCTGCATACTGTGATATTTTATTCTCAGTATTAGCTATTCTAATTCCTTTTATGTCATCATTTTGTCTAACCATGTTTGCTAAGATTTAAACACAAATAACAAATAAATATGGCGAGATTGGATCCCCTTGGCGACATCCTCTCTCGACAGGAAACCAACCGGCTAGTGTTCCATTAACTGAAACAGTTGACTTAATATTTGTGTAGAATGTTTTTATTCATTGACAGAAACTTGGACCAAAGCCAAAGGCATGTAATACTTGAAACATGAAATCATAGCTTACACTGTCAAACGCTTTTTCAAAGTCTAAACATAAACGTATCCCAGGTGTTTTTGATATAATGATATAATCAAGTATATCATAAATAAGACGAATGTTATCTCCCAAATATCTGTTTGGAATACAACCAGTCAAGTCTTCATTGATGATAGATGGAAGCACACATTTTAATTGGTTGGCTATACATGTAGATCCTATTTTATACACAGTGTTCAAAAATGAAATTGGTCTCCAATTTTTGATTCGGTCTTTGGGCTTGTTACCCTTTGGAATGCATACGATAATGCCTTCTTTTTGCGTCGAAGATAGTTCCTTTCTATCGAATCCATCGTTAAGCGCTCTTACAACATATGGACCAAGTTGTAACCAGAAACATTTGAAGAATTCTGCTGTGAAGCCATCGCTGCCAGGACATTTCATATTACGCATGTGTTTAAGAGCAACACCGGCTTCTTCTAAAGTAATTTTGCCTTCCAAAGAAGTTACCTGACTTTCCGTTAATACTGGTAAATTATTTATTAAATCTAGAATTTCACAAGCTTCAATATCTTTTTTGGATAGAACTCGTTAACTTCTTCGGCAATTTCATCACTATCACTTAAAATAGATCCATTATCCAGCGGAAGTTTCGTAATATTTTTACAAACGTAATTTCGCTTTTCAAGTCCACAAAAATAATTTGTTATTTTTTCCCCTTCTGCGACCCATCTGGCCCTTGAACGCAGCAACACACCCTCAATCTTCTTTTCCCGAAGTGTAATCAGCTCTTGTTTATAACTTTCAAGTTCACGTCTTTCTTGCTCAGCAAATACCACTTTCTTTTCAAGTAAAGAAATATTTCTTTCGAGATGTTCCTGTTTTTCTGTGTCCTTCCGTTTCTTCGTCGTTGCGTATGATATAGAATTGCCTCTAATTTTCATTAATAATGTATCCAAAAAAAGTTGATCAGAAATAACAAACTGGATTCCTGAACATGTCACTAGTTAGACCCTGTTTATGCCAGATCTGCTGTGGCTGTGATTCTGACCACTTGGGGATTGCTGTGTACATCGTCGGGATGCTGTATGCCCACCGGCAGAGTTAGCAAGACCTGAGTCATTATCCACCAGTGAATTCAAGTAGATGAGGTGCTGTATTACTGGTGGTCTCATCACAATAAGGCTGCGGAACTTTTTTCCAGTCTTCATAAGCATCCATACCAACAGTCATCCTGACCGATAAGGACGTCTGTCGTGTCAGCCTTGTCGCTGACCACTGAAATCTCCAATCCTGTCATCTTCATAATCCTCCATGGGGTCATAATTATAGTTTCGCTGTCGTATTATCAAAGGGCTTTGTAAGCACGAGAATGGTCGTGATCCTGTTTGAAGCTGGATGGCATTTCAGTTCAGCGTTACTGACGTTCTCCTTAACCAGAAATACCCACTTCATGAACAAACTTGTATTCTGAGCACTGCTGCACGGGAGCTGCTCATCATCCACCTGTACTTCTCCCTCACTGTTCCATGGCACCTGGCAGCGCCACCTGTACTTCTCCCTCACTGTTCCATGGTACCTGCCAGAGGCCACCTGTCCTTCTCCCTCACTGTTCCATGGCACCTGGCAGAGGCCACCTGTACTTCTCCCTCACTGTTCCATGGCACCTGGCAGAGGCCACCTGTACTTCTCCCTCACTGTTCCATGGCACCTGGCAGAGGCCACCTGTACTTCTCCCTCACTGTTCCATGGCACCTGGCAGAGGCCACCTGTACTTCTCCCTCACTGTTCCATGGCACCTGGCAGAGGCCAAGGATCTGTCGGGACTTCCTCATTCTCATTTCATTCACAGTGACTGGAGTTGCTAGGACTGGCCTCCACAGGACTACCCTCCACCTCATGGATCAGTTCGTTGGTCAGTTCATTCAGATTGACAGCTGTCAGGACTACCTCCACCTCATGGATCAGTTCGTTGGTCAGTTCATTGGTCAGTTCATTGGTCAGTTCATTGGTCAGTTCATTGGTCAGTTCATTCAGATTGACAGCTGTCAGGACTACCCTCCACCTCATGGATCAGTTCATTGGTCAGTTCATTGGTCAGTTCATTCAGATTGACAGGAGCTGTCAGGACTACCCTCCACCTCAATGATCAGTTCATTGGTCAGTTCATTCAGATTGACAGCTGTCAGGACTACCCTCCACCTCATGGATCAGTTTATTGGTCAGTTCATTGGTCAGTTCATTGGTCAGTTCATTGGTCAGTTCATTCAGATTGACAGTTGTCAGGACTACCCTCCACCTCATGGGTCAGTTCATTGGTCAGTTCATTGTCAGTTCATTGGTCAGTTCATTGGTCAGTTCATTCAGATTGACAGCTGTCAGGACTACCCTCCACCTCATGGATCAGTTCATTGGTCAGTTCATTGGTCAGTTCTTTGGTCAGTTCATTGGTCAGTTCATTCAGATTGACAGCTGTCAGGACTACCCTCCACCTCATGGATCAGTTCATTGGTCAGTTCATTCAGATTGACAGCTGTCAGGACTACCCTCCACCTCATGGATAATAATGAATGATAATAATAATAATAATAATGATAGTTTGTATGCGCCCCATCTCTGATGAGCTTAATGCGCTTACAAAGTGTGAATAAAAGCATAAACTACAGTAAACAGCTGTATTCATGCCAAAGATAGAAAGAAAATAGAGGCAAATTTCATAAATATTAAGCAAGAAATAAACAAGTCACAAATATCTCACATAATTAGAATCACTCAATGATATGATGAATATCTAATATACAAAATGCAAGCGTACGCGTGCGCGCGCGCGCGTGCGCGCGCACACACACACACAACACACACACACACACACACACACCACACACACACACACACACACACACACACACACACATTTCATATATAGCATGTCGAAAGATATTTTGAAAAAGAAAGGACACAGAAATGCACTGGGAAAAAAAAAAAAAATAAACATCGCACCATTTTAACATAGGCCTAATAAAAATTTCTGTTGGAAACAAACAAAATCTTATTTATATTAAACAAGAAGACATAAGAGAAGTATGCAACGCACACACACGCACAAAGGCTACATATGCGCCCGCGCCCGCACACACAAATACACACACCGCGCGCCCACACACACACACACACACACACACACACACACACACACACACACACACACACCGACACACTCAGACAGACCTGCACAGACACACGAACAGACAGACAACATTACACGTAACTGAACATTTGACAACTCTGCGAAATTTGAAGAATCTAAACTGGACCATAACTGACAGTACTATAGTTTCATGACACGGAATGGGGAAAGTACTTTTGAAATAAATGTGTTTTTAGCCTTGATTTGAATGTGGAGAGAGAGAATGTAAAATGTGAGTTCAAGCTCACCCATGTTATTTTGCACGAAAACCCCCCATTTCACATCTAAATCACTCCACTCTTCGTCATTTATAGTAGCCAAAATTATCACCTGTTTTACAAAAAAATTAACACGCAAAACCGCCAAAAATTGACGAATTAGTACATAGAAACGGGGGCCTTACGTGCTAGATAAAATTTGGGTGATCCGTGAACTCACCATATATAACATTCGTCTCCAAGGACATAAAAATTAGGGTTTACAGCAACGCTCTTCTACTTCCAACACTATTAATAAATCCAAACAAACAACTGATTTCCGTTTGAATTAGTTATTGTTATTATTTACGAATATATATCTATGGCTCTTTATTTCTTTAAATTGAATGTCTCCGCCCATACTTATATAACTGATAAGCGCCAACCTCCGCTGTAATTGCCGGCAGGTAACTCGTAAGAACTCTAGAGGGCCGCCCCATAAAATAAATTGCGGTCTGTTTTTAAACTCCTTTAAATAGACATACAACGTCGGGTTCACGAGAAAATCGCGGGTTCTGACTGCCTAAGATACTTATAAATGCCCCATTTTGCAAGACCGTGTGTTTTAATATGAATACGTCCGCCGCTATTATAAAAGCCTAAAATCGAGCAAGGCTTCTAGGAAAAACATACTCCTTTCTCTTCTGGAAAATTCATAGTAACCTAATAAATTTGCCTCATTAATTGTTAACTATAATGCCAAAAACTGCTAAATACTTCTCTTAAAGCACAAACGTTGTAGTAGCCGTCGGGTATTTTAAAATGTTTTAATAGATTGCCTTGTTCATTCTTAACTCTACCAGTTTGTTCTTAGCCTTTCAAATATGTAAATCCATTTTACTTTAAACCCAATTTTCTTTTTTTTAAAAGAAGCCAATCCAATAATTACCTCGCCTGTTGTTAATTGGATGCGTTAAGAACACACTTTTGTTTTGTTGGTTATATAGATGGGCATCTTTTTTAAAACATTAAAAATGGAACCTTTTAAATATAACGAAAGTGTTATAACGCCCACGGGACTGAGTCCTCTTCCTCCCCCTTTTTCTAATATGATCTTCTACCTCAGCACCACTAATTAAATCAGAACAAGAAACTGGCTTTCCAATATGATTAGCTATTTTAAAATCCACTGAATTTATAGACCCTCAATTAATGTCTTTAAATGGCTGTTTCTGTCATAACTATAAACTGAAATCGCAAAACCCCGCCTTAATTGATATGCAAGTGCACGTAGACACTGTGGATGGATAGCCATTAAACAAATTAGTAGCTGTTTTTAGCTGCTGGAACTGACATACAAAATTGGGTTTATGAAGAAAATCAGGCCGGTCTACTGCCTAAATACTCATAAAGTCCGCTTTTTAAGTGCATATGTGTTTTTAATATGATATGTTTCACACTAACATAAAAGCCTAAAAGCGAGCAAGGCTTCTAGGAAAAACGCGTACTTCCCTTTTTTCTTGAAAGTTCTGAAAATTCATAGTAATTAAAAGATTTGCCTCATTAATTTTAAATAACCCAAAATTGCTAAATACTTCCTTAAAAACAAAAGTTGTAGTAACCATCAGGTATTTTTAAACTGTTTATAATAGATTGCCTTGTTCTCCTTAACATCCACCCAGTTTTTCTTATCTTTCAGATATGGTTAATCCATTTTACTTTAAAGAGAGGCCAATTTCTTTCAGGGCAACCGCTACAAATCACCGCGCCTATTGTCAATTTCATGCGTTAAGGAACACACGCTCGTTTTGTTGGTTATATAGATGTACAATCTTTATATAACTATTTAAAAAATTATTTAAAAAAATGGGAGCATTTAAAATAAATGAAAGTGCTAACTTACAATGTAGGAGAGTTTTATAAACCCAAATCTTTGGACTTACAGCAATTTAACCATTGCAGTAGATGAATCATATGGCTTCCAAGCCAGACTTGTAAACCACTAACAAATATTTAAATCCGCCAATAAAGAGTGACAGAGTGCCATCAGCAGGTCCATCCTACCTATGGTCTTTTTCCAGAATCAGTTAAATTTTGCCATTTACTGCGCAACCACTGCTTGTGGCGTTTCAATATGCAAACCATTTAAACCACCCCAATCTTTAGTAAGGTCAGTATAATAAACTATTCATGTTTATTACCAGTACAGACGCATACTAACCGAACTGCAAGTGCCCCTCCCCAACGACAACGCGTTTTATCCATTCAACAGTCACCAATGAGAACTATTAATGCATATGAAAAATCTCTGCAACGAATTTAATCATTAACCCTTTAACTGATTTTAGACAAAAGTTAGAACCACAGCCATGGGACTTGGTCACATTGTAATTGTGGGGTGAACATAGAGAATAAAATTTATGATTACTGGCCCGGGCCACACCTCTTTCCAACCAAACGCACAAGTTCGATTAGGGTCAATTGAACAAAAACACCCCTAAATGCCCTGGACCAACATTTATCGTAGATAAAAGTAAAGTTTAACATGCCAGGCGCAAAGAATCAATGACTCCAAAGGAATACGTTTGGTGTCTATTAGGAGCACAAGCACAGACCAAGTCGAGCAGAGTTGATCATCTCAGGCTTTGATGCAAGAAAACACATTAAGTTCCTAGTTAATTTAGAAGATGTTATTAACTCTGCTGTTGATTTTGCCTGCCAGCATACAAAGGTATCAAGACGTTCTTGCACATGCTAGGTCAAAGGTTGACTTTGTTGTAGGCCATGGGTATACATGCTACCCCCCCCTCCTGACCTTAGACCTGCCGATTGGCAGGATCCAGAAATTATAACAATGAAATCCTCATACTGAGACGACCAAGAACTTAGGGCACAATCAAAAGCTTATACACAAGGCCCGCCCGCATCCCCATTTATAAAAAAAGTACCTAGCCCTGAAGAAAGGGATCTAGTTATAAGCGTCCCACAGCCAGAAAGCACATCCCACTGTAGATCTGCTCCACTGACATCATACTAGCGAAAAGAACGGCCCTGGTTTGTTGTTTTTTAAAAACTTGTTACTGGATTAAGCCATACATTATTTCACTAAAAATTAATCCAGCAGCTAACGCTCCTAATGTCCACAGATGTCACCATATAACCAGCCACCTTACCTATAGTAGACAAACCCAACTAACAACACTACCTATTATTCCAGGCAGAGCATCAAGCGCGTTGGCTGCTAACTCTTTACTAAGATTTAGCTAGATAGGTAATTTTTTTCTAATCCATCTTTTACCAGGCGAGGCGGTGGAGGCGTTACAGGCCCTGGGCGTTCACGCCGTTAAAGCATAAACAGTGTAGAGATAGCAAACCCAACAGCTGTTAATATGCAACTATTGTAATCCCCCTGTTCTCGGACAGAGTCCTTATTCTTTCAGCAGCGTATGTTTCATAAATATTTTGTTTATAGTTTCTCCTTATTCTGCTTGTTTGTGATGCGCGGGGCGCTCTGTTATGTAGAACAGCGTTTCTAACCTAGCCGCCCTTTCAATCATTAAATCTGTATTTTTCTGCTGTTAGGTTATAGCCTTTTCTTCTCGCCCTAATTGTTATCGTCTGCATCAGCCATTTATTTTTTTCTTCTTCTATCTCGCTATCTAGCTCACCAAGTTTTGCTAAGTTGTTTGTTAGTCACATTCACCCCCATATTGTCCGTAGAGCAGCATAAGGCCCCAGGATTCACGCATAGCAATGGAGAATCGTTAATTGTTTTGAACTGTGTCTCCCTCATAAAACTCGTTTCAATTCCTGCATTAGTTCATTTGCTGGTTCGATTTAATTCTTCAAGGGGGATGTTTTTGTATTTCAGATTGTGGTTTGGCAACTCTGGCCCAAGTTCTGTAAAAAGACCTAACAGCTTTCAGATCTTAAATCGTCAATAAAGTTTAATTGCCTTCGGTCAACAACAGGGGAGATCTCTAAGAATTGTGGTCCTGCTTAAAAACTGGGTTGGGTATGGCTTTGCAGTAAGCCGTACACTCTTCCTTTATGGGGGGGGGGGGGGGGGGGGGGCGGTTTCTTACATACAAATGATTATTTTTATCTGTTTGAAAAAAATCATGAAACCCTAATGCTTCTGGCAGCTCTCGCCCCATTTGGCTATATATTGATTCAATTCTATCTTGCAATCGTATTTGAGCTTTAACCCTACTCCTTGGCCGCTGCTTGCTCCTGCTAGTTTCTTCTTGGCAATGAGCCCCAGTTCTGTTTCATCTTCTTCTTCTCAATTAGATCAATCGGGTCAAAATCTTCAGCCAAATTTTTTTATTTATATCTTTTTTGTTTTATAAAAAATGAACTCTTACGGCTGTGACCTCGATCCATACAGAAAAGAGAAGGATACCCCACGGCGTAAAAAGGGTAAGGCAGACTGTAATAGTGTAAATACTCCTCAACATTCAAACCTGGACAAGATTTAATAGTTATGTTCCCTGATCTTGGCGGCTGACGATGTTCTAGGCCAGGCACTGCTAAACTATCATTCAAAATAGATATTAAAACAGCAGATCCCTAATGCTACTGTTGTTGCAATTTAGGCAGAGCAATCGTTAAATCCACATAGTAATCAACAGGATGGTATTGAATCTTTGTACTAAGAGCGCAGATATTTTTACCCTCTATTCTGATCTATGGCTACCTAAAAAAGAAAGAAAAGAGAAAGTTTCTCAGGGAATAACAAAGCACCAAACGGCCTTAAGCACAGACTTAAAAGCGGAGGATGGCAAAAATGATGTTAAAGATGAGGCAGTAGCAGAAGCATTTGGCAAGCAGATTCAGCATCCCTCTAGATTTTGAGCTGTTAAAGACGCATATGCAATATCACCAAGAAGGCGCACTAAAAGAAAAAAACTTACTTATCATCTACGATTTAATCCTTGTGGTTCTGTCGTTCTGTCAGAAGAACCCCTTAGCTACTTACTCGGTCAGCGACATTCTCTTGAGTTTTGATTGTTGTTAGCTAACCTGGACTGGGGCCCAGAACAATCTTAAAACCCAGTATAAAAGTAAAACGGTTTATTTATTATGAAAAACGTTTATAACACGCCATTACAGAAAATAAAACAAGCGAGGACACTCTTTAGAAACATACATCTAAAATCAGGCTCTGAAGTCTTTTAAAAGGAATTTTGTTCTTGGTTTACTGAAGAAACAACCCCTTTTCAGAGAGAATCAAAGTGTTTATAATCCACCAAAAATTTGAGAAGGCTGACTGTGTAATAAATGGCAGTCGATCGCCTGTATTCATGGGCGGGAACTTTACCTCACCAACACTTTGATGAAATAAGAAAGTGTTCGCTGGAGGCAGGCCAAAGGATCCTGCAGTTGATCGTGTAATGTAAAAATATTCGCCTTATGATGTAAGGCACGAATACTACTTAATAAGTAAATATGGCTGTGTTGATTTTAGATCTACATTTGACAACCGATTCTTTGGAAGTGGAGAAAAGGAAGGCAAGTGGTATACAATACATATTCGCAAGAAAGCAGACGGAGACGGCCCAATACAAATGCACATTTTTTTGGTTTGTTGATGCTCAGTTAAAACATTGAAGAAAACAGACCTAAAAGATAAGGCCTTTTAAAATGCAGAGAAATATTCTAATAAAAAAAAACAGATGGATAGATTGAAAGTTTCTGCCAAAAGAGCCGCACTGTTACTCTTATCTCGGATTACTGGGTGTGGGAAAACTGTCTCGTACTTGATTTGTTACAAACAATATACCGGTTTCATTACGAACACATTGGTATATTCTGCACAACTATTAAGCACAACAAGTCTTACAAAGAAAGGAAGTTTTATTTGGACAGACGATAAGATATTTCTAGTTGATCCTAGTGACAAACTAGCGACTGTTAAGAATATCTATAGACATTTGAGGAACTGAAACACTGTTTATTATTGATGACTGTTTCAGCTGAACGAGACAGTGTTAAAAAAAGAAAAGCTTTGTCAAAGCTGTGGCTTTAGCGGGCCGTCACGCCCCTAGTTTCTGTTTGGCTCTTAACTCAAAAATACAATGCCGTCTTAAAAAGACTTTCGATCGCAGGTAAAATCAGTTGAAATTATTTTACACTAAGGACAAAGATAGATTTGAAGAATTGATTAAGTGACAACTATATAATCAGGGACAAAGATGCGCTAAAAAAAAATAAAAGAAGCATGTATAGAACCAGCTAAGCACGCTAAGCTATGCTTACGGATTGACCCCCAGTTCAATACGTTTGGTTTATTGTAGATTGTTATTATTGGCTGCTTACAACACTTTGTTTATTATAATTTGTTTATTATAAAAAAGAAGTCCTCCGAGGCCAAACCAAAAGGGGAGCTAGCTCCTAAATCACTGCAGTAGAGCTAAAAAGACCTAGGAGACACAACTGAGTTTGATCTAATAGGTGTGCCAGGAAATGTTATGGATATTGAGGTACACAGATGATGGGGTTTTACAAACGAACAGCAATAGAAGACAAAAAGCGGCAGCAACATCCTACCCAAGAAAGAGATAAGAAATTAAGACAAACGATTTTGGGCAAACGTGAATACAAACTTCATAAAAGAGAAATGCTATGGGCGTTGCATCCTGAAATTGACTGAATTTAAAGTTTGAACTACGAAGCCCCAATGTATACTACGAATAGAGACAACAATTTTAGAAAGGCTTTGAATGCAGGCCCTTTCGTGTTAGCTTGGTTCCAGGATCACAACAGAAAAAACAGGTTTGAACTAACTAAGGAGCGAGGTTTCCTGATATAGGCTACAGAGAAAGTAGTCCTCTTAGCTGAAGTTGGGGGTGACGTCCGTAGCTTAGAATTTACCCCAAAACTAGAATACTACCTAGGCAAATGAAGATGATTTTTTCGCTTATATTGACTCCAGGGAGGGGAATACTAGTGTGCCCGAACATACGTTTTATTAGAGGAAGACAAATAAAGGCCTGAAAACTTGGATGACCCTTTTAAGCTCGTTATTGTTATTACTAAAAACGGAGATGAAATAAACGCTCTGCCATCATCTGACAAGGTTACTGTGGATGGTTGACAAAGACAAACTACCAGTACTTACTCGACTTTATTTTCCTTAAGTCTTTGATTTTATTGGCGTTTTACTCTGTTGATTGAAGTGCTGCCAGAGATTACTAAGAAGATATAAGATTAATTAATAAAATAATCATGATAAAAAATGAGGTTCAACAGTTTAGGTTAGAGCCAATAACTGAACTTCAAAAGGAAATAGAAGCGACTTGGATAAGTATAGAGTTTACTAGAAAAAAATATCTTAAAGCTTTAAATACTCTTTCTTATGTAATTACTGGTCTCCTCGCTGTAGCTAGCGTAAGTGCGGGATCTGAGTGTTTGCCGTTCTAGCCAGCGGGTTGGTGCGCTGGCCTCTTTAGCATTAGGGGGCTTTGGTTTTAGTTAGGCGCCGTGTCTTTGGTTGATAAGTGCTGTTTTAAAAAAAAAATTAACTCCTAAATACAAAAGCACCTGCCAATGAGCTCTAGCATCGGCAAAACTTTGCTCATTAAATTAAGAATAAGCAAATCATACATGAGGATAACATCACGGACGAAGAATTGAGAAGCTTAAGGCTGACGGCGATGATAATAGGCGACAGAAGATTGAACTTCAAAAAGGAGTGGAGAAAGACCTTTTACCCTTCAGCGGCAGGTAGAGCACTGTTGGCAATTAAACAGCAACATTGAAAAACAAACCCATCACGATCGTTAAACCCAAAATAACCAAAAAATGGTTTACGGACTTAAAAAACCGCACCCCGACAAATGACTGGCCGTCGACAACAGCGGCTTGGCTAATATTGATTTTTAAAACCCCCACCACCACCACTGCTTCACTTGTTCGCCGCCTACACAGGGCGGCTGAGCCACTGATATTGAATCGCAAACCCAGAAGCATCGATGCTTCGACTGGTCTAGAGTGTCGTCTGCCAAGGTTTAGCGCATGTGCAGTGAGGAATTTTCACGCACGCCTTTTCCGGCGAGCAAAATTTCAGAGCCAGAATTAGTTCCAACTCAGAAGCAGAATTAGGTCAACTAACTCACTCCGAAAAATATATTTCACAGAAGAACAGTGACAAAAAATCTCACTGCCTCTAATGAGCGCTAACCTGCATAACATAATGAAATCGAAACAACATTTGTAAGTGCGCATGTGCTGGCCTTAAAGTGGATGCATTACCATTATGCAACCGAAACAACATTTGTGAGCGCGCATGTGTAATATAAATAGGATCATGAAAAAAGCCTGGAGGCTGGCGAGACATCTCAAAGAGAGGCCAGCCCTCAACAGCCGACCATCAACAAGCCAGCCCCCAATAGCCAGCCTTCAACTAACCAACCGCCAACAAGTTGGAACTCGTGTATTTCAGTTCTTAGAAGCGTTGCGACAGATTCGAGTATTTCAACCGCTGTGCGTTAAAAGTCCGCCTTTACCCAAAAGAAAAACGAACTTCGTAGATTAAAAGCAAAAAGTAGAAAGCAAAAACAAAGAATACGGGATCTACAAAAGAAGTAAGGACCACAGAGGACACAGATAGACCAAGTTTAATCAAGAAATATCCTCATTAAAAAATTATGGCAAATGGGTTGTGCTTCACAATCACAGTCTGAGTGAAGAGCAAAGCGCCAGCTTACTCAGCGTCAATATTCTTCGTAGAACCGCCCGGCAGGTAAGTTATTGATTTTTCTCTATTCCCCCACTAAAGCTTGTTTGCAGTGCGCGGCGTGTGAGGAGAGAGAGGAGGGAGGGGATAAGCGGCGAGACGACAGAAGAGAGCAAATAGAGAGAGCTGCGATATTTTAATTATTTTAATTTTAATTTATTCTCGTTAAAACTGAAGCCAAAAGAAGTAAAAAGCTTACTAATATACACACACGTTGAATTAGGAAGGGCCAAAGAGAAAGGTTAAGGAGCAGTATGAAACATCCAATTACTGATACTTTTATTCACATAAATATACAAACAAGCGTGAAGCAGGCATCATGAAAGACAAGATAGTTGGCCCCCACAGGCCATAAAATTGGTTTTGCCAAATTAGTTGATTATATGGCTTCCAAGATGTTAAATCTGACTTTTTCTAGTAGCCCTGAAGGAGTAATCTATTCGCTTTAATTAAGATTAAGGTTTTACGATTAGAAAAAGACTATAAATAACAGTTTGAATATAATTATTTTTTATTTATTTTTAGATTTAAAAATGACTGCCGACTCAGGGAATCTGATTTAAAGAAGTGTAATGAACTATTTAACGAACAATGACAGCGTTAACAATAAGTTTAGTGAACTAGTATTTGAGAATGATGTAAACAATATAATAAAAGATCATAGTGAACTATTTGACGAAGCAATCAAAGATGATGACCGTTGACTGTATGATTCAGAAAAGCTAAAATGTTTTGGCAGACGTTATTTTAAGGTTAACAAGTCTTGAAGTGATTGCAACGCTTGGTAATAATAAAAAGCGGGTTTTTACTTACTTTATATACATTTATGTTTTTGATTACGTAAATATTTTGAGTTAAAAAATGAGCCTCACAAACACGTCTGAGTTTGAAAAACTGCCCGGCCAGCGCCCTGGCGCAAAGTAGTGACAAACAATTAATCAATATGTTTTAGCGAAGTAGACATGGCATTCATTAACCCATCGAACGTTTCATGAAAGCGTAGCATATGCTATTCTCTAAAATCCCAGAGTCTATTCAACGCGAACCACAAGTAAAGTGTTGTTGGCCGTTCTAGGATTGAATTATATAACGCCTGATGATACAACATGTCAGTCAGGTTTCAACAAGGCAGAAAGAGTAATCAGCTATCATGACTTTAACTCTGACTGGGCCGATAGCATGCTTACACATGTTAAACCACGCAAGTGGAGGAGCAAAGTTACGGGGGTCTGCTGTCTGAAGGACAGTCCTTCAAATTTATATTAAACAAACAAAGTTTTCTATCCTATAGTTGGGCAATTCTCACCTTCCTCTCCCAAAAAGAGTTAGTTTTAAAACGAGCAGTCCTAAACATAAAAAATCCTGACAACATGAGTTTTTATGAGGGGTGCGTTTAGCGCAATATACAGCCTGTTAAAAAGAACGCAGAAAGGAGTAACTAATTATGAGCATATAAGCAAGAGCTAACTTTGATACATAACCTTTCCATTAAGTATAGAAAAGTATAAACTCAGTTTGAAGAGCAAACAAACTCAATCCCTGTAAACGGTATACACATGGTCTGTAGAAGCAGAATAGTGCCTCAAAGGGTTTCTCCCAACGCCCCTACTTTAGCGAAACGCTTGCAAGCCTGTAACTTGATACGGTTTACAACGGTCGCTAAGAGGTCATTATGTATAAATTAGAACAATAAGTAGACCTTATGGGTTTTACATACAAAGAAATCGTGCTAAGAAAGAGCTTTGTAGAAGATGTTTGGTTAGAATCCCCACTAAGAAGAGCTGCCAGTCAAAGAACTCATTGTATAGTTTTGTAGACTGTGACACTAAAACTCCACACACCTACACCAGGGTTCGAAATTTGTTTAAAAATTTTACACAAAATGCAAATGAGCCCGTAATGTGGTTTATGCTGACTTTGATTTCGGCTCTTGCCGCAGTACTATGGCCCAACAAACAAGCAAGAACAAAAAACAACGTATTAACCCCACCCATCAGATCTGTCTTATATGCTATTATTTGTTGTTAGGTCAATGGGACACACACACGCCCAGAGATTTACAGAGATACTAACGCAGCTAGTAGATTTCTAGAAGCAGATGAAACAACTTTGCAATCAGTTTATCCAACCAACGATAAATATCTTTCAGGTATTGTTATGACTCCTGAAGACCAAGAGCGCTATGACTCATCTACACACGGTTGGAATATGTAACATGAGAATATTAGGCGACACAGTGAGAGACCACGATCACATATGGACAGTTTAGAGGGGCAGTCACACAGCAATTGTAATCTTCACTTAAGTTGACGGTCCTAAGACAAGGAAACTGCCTATCTTCTTTCAAAACCGCGGGGCTACGATTTCTCATTTAATGCAAGCAGTGACCCTCTGAATTATAAAGTGATACCTCATTGCACAGTCGTCAGAAAAGACATGGACTTTTTACTCTTGCCTGTATATCCTTTTATGACTCTGCCACATCTGATGGGAAGTTTGGATAAATTAGCAGGATCTTATATCAGGACTTTCAATTCACTAAACAATACTTTGATCCCTCTTTAGTGCGTAAATGGTGTTTATCCCTATGAATAACATGAACTCGTGGGACAGGTTATGATGAAGACTACTGGCTTCCTCCTAAAGGGCGCTTTCCTTCTAGTCTTAGGAGGCAAAGACATAACTGATTCTGAAATATGAATACGCTCAGAAGCCTGGACAGAAATACACTGTAAACAATGGCATATCATGATCAGTGATCTTATTGGCTGACGTGTGGTTATTAGCAGACGACTTTCTGATTACAGAACTACATGCACGAAACATTACAGCTTAGACTCACGCATTACATTCTCTGCGCCCGGCGCCTTTTCTTGGGATGCCTTTCTTAAAGACTACAAACATCAAGATTGACTTAATTTCGGATCTACCGCACACTTCAGTTGATTGAAACGTCTAAGTGGTGGGTAATTAGCATGCCTCACATCCTTACTGCAAAGCCAACAACAAATATTTAGATGATATGATCCAACTAAACCGTCCAACTATCTAATGTACTTAGACGCCAACAATCTTGTATGGAATGGGCCAGAGCCAGCCGCGCCCACTGAGAACTTTACAATGATAAAAGGGCCTCATATTCAATAATACTGTTTTAAGTATGATGGTCGCAGCTTCCAGCTAATAATGCCAATAGGGCAAATTCTTGGAAAGTAAACTTAGAATATCCCCTTATGAACTACACGATCTCCATAACGATTACACCCCTAACCGCAGAAAGTTAAAATGAGTCTATCGCACCTCCTAAACTTGTACCCAATCTTCGCCACAAAACTAAATAGTGTGCCATTACAGACTCCGACAGTTTTACACTAAGACACGGACTAAAACTGTCAGCTGTTCATAAATAATGCTTTTGCCCAAGAGCCCTAAGAGGCCATACATCAAGAAGATCATCGGGGGATCGTAGTACCCAAGCCACCGATTGCTTCAGAAAAAAGACTTCTTTAAACTGATGAACAACAGCTTGTTTTGGGTAAAACTATGGAAAAATTCCACACAAACTTAAAGATGTAAAATTAGTTACAAAAGAAAACCAAGCAATTAGTTTGCCTCTAAACCTAACTATCAAACTTTAGAAATTTAACGACAGCTAGATTGGCATTATGATGAAGAAAAAGATGTTAAGTTGGCACAAGCCCAGTGTTTATCGCCTTCAACCGTATTAGCGTTTGTCAAGTTATTGATTAAATTTCTTACGACTACTTTTAAAAACCGCGGTACCCAGAAGCAAGAGTTCTTTAATACAGACTCTGATAGTTTTATTCTAGACGTCCCATGTCCCAGACAAAAGACCTTTTACAAAGACTTAGAAACAGAATAGCGAAAGGACTGGATGGATGTACGACACATGTGACTATGGCAAAAGACAGTCCCCTTTACATTCAAACTGTGACATGAAAAGTGATTGGAACAGAGAGAAGATGAACTTAAAGGGAACAGTAATAAAAGAATATGTTTGGTTTTGCGGACGAGATTGTACAGCGTTGCCACCAGACCTTCTGTAATGAAGAAGGCTAATGGCATAAGTAAAGAAGTTGTCAAAAAAATCTATCTCACAAACTAAAAGCAAGCTCTCTTTGAAAACAAAGTATTTTTATCACACAAATGTTAATCTGCGCTCTACGCTTCATCAAGTAAACACAACTGCTGTTAACAAGAAATCACACAAGTCCTCTAACAATAACAAGAGAACTTACGGTCAATCCTGTTGAGTTTTCCTATGCTGTAGACATTGGAGAACTTTAAAATATAACTTGACTGACTGGTTTTTTGTACTTAAACTTAAGAACCCTAACTAGTACTTATTTAATAACCTAACTAGAACTTACACTAAGAACCTAACAAGGAACTTAACTACCTTAAGACTCTTATTTTTTTGCACGTAACATTGTAATTTACTTGCACTTATCTCAAAAAATACTGTTTTTCTAGAACTAACTTAACCTTGTACTTATATAGTTCTAACTTGTACTTATTTAGTTCTTAAAAAACTATTCCATAAAAATGGGTCAACTGCAGGAGTTGTACTTTTTTTTGCAGAAAGCCCGGTTCTTCTTCATTTACTGGGTTTGTGGGGGGCTGTGACTTTGCTGCTAAGTATGGCGTTAGACATTTGTATTGCTAAAAACCCCCCACCAACACCAACAACAGCACAAATTACATAATAATACATCTTATCGTTTGATGTGATTGTGTTGGTTTTACATTGCGATGGACGGTGCTGGCGGCGACGTTTGTATTTAACTATCAACAATTTTTTGTTTTGCGATTGGTGGCTGGGGGTGGGGGGGGGCAGGGCGGGGTCCATTTCATCTAGGTTTACGCCCGCCTCAATACGGCAAGGATTTTTAGTTTTAGTAACATTAATCTCACTTGTGGTACATTCCACTTGTTACATTCACCATTGTGGGACATTCACTTGCCCCGCGGATTGTCCTGAGGGGTTTCTTCTCCTGATCGCTCATTTTTTTGTTTTATTGCGATAAATTTATTTGATCAAAATTAATATATTTAAAAGTAATTAATCCCAAGATGAAATGGACATAGCAAGTAGTTTCCACCTAATCTGTAAACATTCACATGCCAAGAGTTTCTAGGACTTGTTTAAAACCGATCGTGTGATAAGTCGTATTTTAAATCTTCTTACTGAATCAACCGCGCCATCTTACTTACTAAATTAGGCATATAAACTAATCATTGTCTGCCCCATGATCTAACCATTTTTGACCCTAGCTTAGCTGTGCTTCCCGGTAACCTAGCGTAGTACTTCTCAACGGTCTGAAGTAGAAGTTGTTGAATCTGTTCAATACTTAGTTCAACGGCCCTAAATACTGTTTAGTTTTTCCACCACGCGGCCAGAGAGTATAATCTTTCTTTATGGCAGTTGGTCTGGGGAGTTAGTCTGTCCTGCTCCTCACACTTTAAACGTTCGTCACCATCATTTTTAAAAGCAATAAAAAATAATATAATAATTTAAAAACCATGAGTTTTAACGTTGGTTAATATGCAGTGCCTGTTGTTGGTGTTTATAGTTTAATTCAACCCCTGCAAAATGTTTGATAGGAATTAAACCGCCTAACATGGAAAGATAGAGATTTCGCCCAAAACTGGGATTTGTAACTTTAATTTTAGCTTAACACAAAAGATTATTTGATTAAAAAGCCACATAGACAGCCTTCGTCTTATATGATTATTTTAACTTAGTTTTTTAGTAATAAAAAGATAGTGAAAAAAAAGATTAATCAATACGTTTACCACTCCGCTGTGATTAGCGGTCTTAGTAATAGGCTATAGCGTGCTATCAAAAAACATGTTTTAAATGAAGCCGGCAGATCTAGGAAAGGTTAGACATGAGGACGTTGTTAAGGTTTTAGTTTGTATCACTGCAGGGATTTGCGTCAAAAGACTTTCTTGGTTGCACCGGGATTTATCCAAACCCAGAAAATATAGTTCATAGCAAGATTAATCTAAAAATATTAATTTATACAAAGATTCGGGATAGTATGATGGTAGGAGGTGCTATTGTTAAAAGCTTTGGCCTTCTCTGGAAGCAATTATATGTGTAGTAATGGTCCGATGAAGAGTGAGAACGCATAACAAAGCAATAGAAGATTTGGCTATGGCAAGAGAAACGCTTTATGAGAATAGACGAATTGCTCACTTAGACGTTATTAATAAAAAAAGTTAAGGGAACAGGGCCATGCAGAGCACAACATTTACAGACGTTGATGAGGCCAATGAATGAGTATTACTAGTGACAGGAAAAGAAGGTTTCAAACATCACCCCGCCAGAACCGTCTGACCTTTATGAACCATCAGAAGAACAGAAAAATACAGAAATTGGTTTTAGTTTGTGGGAAGCTATGGGAGGCAATCTATATATCTTGCACAAACAATTTAAATACAATTAAAATACAGTCCTCTTATGGATACGTTCAAAATATATTATTTCACCTATAGGGTATTGGAAAGGAAAGACTGCTATTGAAAAACTAAGAAAAGCTGCTAGAGTGGTCCCTGAACCAGAATGCGGAAAGACTGGCTTCAAAACAGCAACTTGGCAAATATATCTGCCTGCCCCCAAAAGAATAATAAGGCCTCGATTTGTTAACTCAGTTCCAAATGACACCCACCAGATGGACTTGCGGTGATCTTCCACATATACAGTTAGAAAAAAAAAGTTTAATATGCTCGACAGTTGTTGACTGGCTTCAAGATACAAAGACGCCGAACCCTTAACGGATAAAAGCTCAACTGCTGTGGCTGTGGCTTTACAACAAATATACAAATGCGAGGCCCATTTAAAAGTAATCCTCGCATGATTCAAGTTGGATGATGGAAAAGAGTTAAAGGCTTCTGCCAACCAGCTGGTTTTTAAAACATCATGTTTACCGTTAAGAGAGGGATCCAGGGGCACCCATCGATCCTCAAGCCTAGTAAGAAAACTTTAAATAAGAATCTATCTAACGTTCTGTTTACCTATCAAATCACAGAGAAATTATGGATAGAGACGCAAACACAGAATGGGTTAGAAGATTTGCCACAGTCTTACGCGGTCGATGAACAATGAAGAATTAAAGCAACAGCCCGTAAACCATAAAAATACGCAATCAAATAAAAAAATTAGCATTACTGAAGATGCGCCGGGGGGCTCAAAAACTCTTGCCGTTTGGACTAAAAGAAGAATACTTGTAGGCTCCTGGAGAGGCAGAAGTGATGTTAGAATTAGGAGCCACAGATCCTATATGGACATAGATGTAATGAAGTTGAGCGAATCATGAAAACAGCCCCGCCCGTATATTATTTAAGAAGAGACTCTCTCTTTCTAAAAAGCAGGCCCCAAAAGATCCTTTTTCGTGAAAGCTAGCAAGTTGTCCCCGCCAAACACAGTTGAGATAAACCCTTAAATTTTTATGTCCTTGAGAGAATTCAATATGTGAGTTCACGGATCACCAAATAGATTATCTAGCACGTAAGCCCCCGTTTCAAGTACTAATTACGTCAATTTTTGGCGGTTTTGCGTGTTTTTAATTTTTTTGGTAAAACAGGTGTTTAATTTTGGCTAAAACTGACAAGAGATGGACGTGATTTAGAATGTGAAAAGGGGGGTTTTCGGGGGGGGCCAAATAACATGGGCGCTTGAACTCACATATTTTACATTATCCTGGGAGAGGATGGAACATGGCGGACAGCGGAAAAGGGAGATCATTCCACATGGACGGACCAAGTAGAAGAAACCCTGTTCTCCTAAAGTCTTTTTTTTAAAGTAATTTGGGGTTTGGTTTGTGAGAACGATTGTCGTCCAGAGAACGTAAAGACCTAGGAGGAGCACGCAAACTGCACAAGATCCGACAAAAATGTTGGGTGATGAGCCAACTAGCACGTTAATAACAAAGAGTGCAGATCTTATACTCTATTTCTGGCTGAAACAGGAAGCCAATGTAACTCGGACAGAAGAAGGAGTTACATGTTTCTCTCCCGGGAGCCTTGAAAGAGACGAGCAGCACAGTTTCATCACGCTTTGCAATTTATCTGTAAGATTTTCGGGCAGACTAGCAGTAAGGCATTACAGTAATCTAATCGGGAGAGTACCACTGATGTGATTCAGAGTTTTAGCAGCATCTGTGCACAGTAAGTACTGATGGAGCCGATCTTCCGAATTTCAAAAGTATGCTGATTGATCACACCCTACTGATCCATCTTTCATGGACAATGTTTCAATCTGAATGAACTGGATCAGTTCATTGCGATTGACAGCTCAGGAACTAACCCCTCCACCTCATGGATCAGTTCATTCAGATTGACAGTGTCAGAACTGCCCTCAACCTCATTGGGGCAGTTCAATGATCATTCATTGGTTCAGTTCATTCACATTGAACAGCTGTATCAGGACTACCCTCCACCTCATGGATCAGTTCATTGGTCATTCATTTGGTCAGTTCATTGGTCAGTTCATTCAGATTGACTGGTGTCAGGACTGCCGCTCTACCTCATTGGTCAGTTCATTGGTCAGTTCATTGTCAGTTCATTCAGATTGACAGCTGTCAGTACTCCCCTCCCCGCACCTCATGGTCAGTTCATTGTCCAGTTCATCCGGTCCCAGTTCATGGTCAGTTCATTCACTTGACAGCTGTCAGACTACCCTCCATCCACCTCATGGATCAGTCATTGGTCAGTTTTCATTGTCAGTTCATTGTCAGTTTCATTGGTCAGTTTCATTGGTCAGTTCATTCAGATTGACAGCTGTCAGGGACTACCCCTCCACCTCATCGATCTGTTCATTCTGATTGACAACTGTCTGGGACTAAAGTAAAAATAACATTACTGAGTCGACAAACGAAAGAACAAACACATTACGACACCGACACTACGCGTATCGACCTATTGGTCCTTCTTCAGGCAGGACAAACCCATTCAGACAAGTGAAACAAAGGGATGAATAAACCGCACGTATCTCTCTTCGATCTTGGTGCAAATTGTGCGATATGAAAGACTGGAATGACAGAAAGAAGGGGGAGAGGTTGGAGGGGGAGAGGGTTCAGATTAAAACGACATTACGACTATAAAGAAGGGGGAGAAAAGGCATCATCAATAAGCGTACGTGATTCCATTTTTCGCATTCATGCCTTCGTTTCTGAATGCATCAAACCGAGCACTTGAAAACAGCTGCCTGAGGTTTTGCTTATCAGCCGGAATATGAGATGGGTCCTCTCAGGATGCTATGTGGGGTTTGCTCCCCAGGGACACACACTATTTTTGGAAGATGACCAGATGACCTTGTCATTGTTCATGACAGAATGAGATTGGACAGATGACCAATTGTCATTGTTCATGACAGATGAGATTGACAGATGACTTTGCATTGTTCATGACAGATGACTTTGACATGTATAACCCCCAGCTGCGACCTGATCCGACAATACTGCATTTTATAGTCTGCATGTTTCGACGAAAATATTGCGAAGAATTCTAGTTTTTTTTTTTGCCGCTTGTCTTTGTTAAGATTCTGACAATGACTTATGTTTTTTAGTTTATGAAGGCCTCCTATAGGCTCTACATAAACAAATATTGAAAAGCGCTTGCGCGTGTAGCATCCTTGGCTAATTCATTGGTTTTTAGGAACTCTGTGTTTTTTTTTTTCTAGTAATCGTTTGTTGAAGTTGTTTTGAAGGCTTCAGGGTCTCCTTCGGCAGTAGGGATGGGCCACTTGTCATTCTTGATGGCTTTGAATCGTCTGGCGATGTCCGTATATATATATATATATATATAATATATATATATATATATATATATATATATATATATATATATATATATATCACACCAACAGTCTGTCACAGGCACTGTCTAGCCTAAGGGGGGCGCAGTGTCTAGCCTAAGGGGGGGGGGGGGGGGGGGGGGGCGCAGTCTGCAAGTAGGGGTAGACGCAGGTGGAGAATAAAGTCGACGCGACGACACTGCGACTGTCAGTTGGGGTAGTAACTTGCAAGTGACGACGGAACGATGCAGTGACATGTCTGTCCGCAAGGAAGTAACCACTTCCTACATCTTAAAAAAACAAAACAAAAAAAAAACCCTATGGTTCAGCCCGAACACACTGAAGTAGCACTCTGCTACTTTCGAGGCACCAGCCTCCACTTCCAAGAGCTGTGGCTTTGTTACTACACGGCAACAAGAGTCTCACAATGAGCAAGATGGACGACACGAAGGGTCTCACGACGCGCAGGAACGACGCTGACGCTGCAGGTCGTTGTCAACACAGGCGGTGGTTCTCTCTAGGCAGGACCAGCACAGGGCGCAGCTGGCGAACAGGACTTTGGGTCTCCAACCCCAAGCGACGACTCTTGCAGAAGAGGCGCTGGCTTGTCGGGTCTGTACTGACATGCACCAGCCTCTCACACACCCGGCACGGTGGAGAATGGGGACACACAATAGGCCCGGACCCGAGGTAGGGACAACCAGTTCCCAAGGACACCAGGGTCAAACTCTACCTGGGGGAACTGAGAAAACGTCTTTGACTATCTAGCCTATTACCCATAGTCTTTTAATCACACTCACAGTTACTAATGTCTTCCTATTTTTATTGTAAACACAACACTTTATCTATAGCCAAAAATTGACAAGGTTTCAATAAAAAGAGAGACTTTACTTCTTTCAAGATTACTATCTCAAAAGTTCAACACGCTGAGACGTCATCTTTCTTCAAAATCATAACCTTCGTGTTAGCGAGGAAAGACTACCATATAGACCTTTACAATGAGCAAAAGTATAATTTAAAAAACCCAAACATACTTCATTACATAACATAAGAACACATTACAAGTAAGGAATACAAAACGCAAAACGCATACTTATTGCAGTAAGACAATAACAACAACAGCAAAATATACATCATCATCATCATCATCATCTAATCATTACATTCATCATCGACATCTTCAACATAATCACCTTGCTACTACTGTGAGTACTAAAACCATCAATAGTACTACTACTACCACCACAACTACAACTGCTATTACTTCTACTTCCATCAAAGTGATAACAGTCACTTAATAAATACTGTATGCGTTTTTAAAAATCTCATCATAGACATATATAAACACACTAATAAGCACAAAGGATGAACACACAAAAATAAAATTAATAGTTAAATAAACGAAAACAAAATGACTGAACCAAGCAAATAAATTAATCAAACAGGGAAAACAAAGCAACTGACCGTTGTCATGTTATTTGGAAACCTTGCCAGAAAAAAGCATTAATCAAAAAAAAAAAAAGAATATGGAGCCACTGTGTAACAAACTTTGTGAGGGACATTTGAAGACATGTAGCATACTTTTCTATTTCATATCTTGCTTTCAAATACACGATGAAAACTTGAAATAATGGCACATCTTTTTCATAATTTACATTTGTAAATATAGAATTTGGGCATGGAACATGATTAAGTCAAATGTCTTATCAGATCTGAAATTATTGTCACAACCAAACAGGACATTGTTTCATTCAACAGTATATTCATAGCTTCGCAATTTCTATTCATTTCATTTTGAAATTCTTGCCAAAAAGTTTGAACATGACGGCATAGTACCAAAATAGATGTTGAATGTTTTTGTTTCTCTCTTACAAAAAGAACATTTTCTGAATTTTCAATGCCCATGTTTTTCAAAACAGCATTGTTGCTAGTATCCTATTATTAATTCTAAACATGAAACCATCTTAACTTAATATCTTTTATCTGTTGGATTTTCTGAAAAGTTTTAGCCCAATTAACGTCCTTCGTAATCTTTCATTCCATTTATTGAAAAAGTTGCTCTAGAGTGTCTTGATTCAGTAGCTCATAATACAGTGAGGCCCCTCTTGAAACTGAACATATCACAGACATAAGTTTACTTGACCACCTTCTTCACAACATTTTATTTCTAACTCCAGCTTCTCTCGAATACTTTTTCACAGCACTAATATAACCATTATATGTTACAAAATTCTGTATTGATGTTATAACTATCAACAAAGGACTGGAAACTATGGTTACTTGGTGAAAGTTTCCGAATCCAAGTTAATTTTAATGCATTTTTTGCTTCCATACGTTTGGTAGTCCTATACCCCCCCCCCCCCCCCCCCCACTGTATACTATTTACAGATTTTTTCGCTTAATTTTATCTCTTTTTTTTACCCCACACAAACTTAAATGTACATTTCTGAATTTCATCAATTATGTAGTCTGGTGGTATCGGTAGTAACATCCATAGATGGGTTAGTTTTGATAAGATCAGGGATTTAAGTACTGCTACTCTGCCAAGATGTATTATCTGCCTTTTTAGCCAAGTTTTGTACAATGTTTTTATCTTTGCAAATTTTTCTTCGAGATTCATAGTTTCACAATTCTTTAAATCACTCATAAACCAAATATCCAAAATGTTAGATATAGGAGGGTTCCATTTGATATTTAAATGTGGCATATACTTAACGGGCGAGTTTCGTGTACTTCCTAACCATACTGCATTCGTTTTTTTCTGCATTTAGTAAGAGTCCAGATACTCTTCCAAATTTTCAAGAACAATAATCGATTCTTCGAATGATGTTTGATCGCCTTCTTGTAAAAGTTCAGTATAATCTGCATACTGTGATATTTTATTCTCAGTATCAGCTATTCTAATTTCTTTTATGTCTTCATTTTGTCTAACCATGTTTGCTAAGATTTAAACACAAATAACAAATAAATATGGCGAGATTGGATCCCCTTGGCGACATCCTCTCTCGACAGGAAACCAACCGGATAGTTTTCCATTAACTGAAACAGTTGACTTAATATTTGTGTAGAATGTTTTTATTCATTGACAGAAACTGGACCAAAGCCAAAGGCATGTAATACTTAAACATGAAATCATAGCTTACACTGTCAAACGCTTTTTCAAAGTCTAAACATAAACGTATCCCAGGTGTTTTTGATATAATGATATAATCAAGTATATCATAAATAAGACGAATGTTATCTCCCAAATATCTGTTTGGAATACAACCAGTCAAGTCTTCATTGATGATAGATGGAAGCACACATTTTAATTGGTTGGCTATACATGTAGATCCTATTTTATACACAGTGTTCAAAAATGAAATTGGTCTCCAATTTTTGATTCGGTCTTTGGGCTTGTTACCCTTTGGAATGCATACGATAATGCCTTCTTTTTGCGTCGAAGATAGTTTATTTCTATCGAATCCATCGTTAAGCGCTCTTACAACATATGGACCAAGTTGTAGCCAGAAACATTTGAAGAATTCTGCTGTGAAGCCATCGCTGCCAGGACTTTCATATTACGCATGTGTTTAAGAGCAACACCGGCTTCTTCTAAGTAATTTTGCCTTCCAAAGAAGTTACCTGACTTTCCGTTAATCCTGGTAAATTATTTATTAAATCTAGAATTTCACAAGCTCCAATATCTCTTTTAGGGTAGAACTCATTAACTTCTTCGGCAATTTAATCACTATCACTTAAAATAGATCCATTATCCAGCGTAAGTTTCGTAATATTTTTTACAAACGTAATTTCGCTTTTCAAGTCCACAAAAAATAATTTGTTATTTGTTCCCCTTCTGCGACCATCTCGCCCTTGAACGCAGCAACACACTCTCCATCTTCTTTTCCCGAAGTGTAATCAGCTCTTGCTTTATAACTTTCAAGTTCACGTCTTTCTTGCTCAGAAAATACCACTTTCTTTTCAAGTAAAGAAATATTACTTTCGAGATGTTCCTGTTTTTCTGTGTCCTTCCGTTTCTTCGTCGTTGCGTATGATATAGAATTGCCTCTAATTTTCATTAGTAATGTATCAAAAAAAGTTGATCAGAAATCACAAACTGGATTCCTGAACATGTCCCTAGTTACACCCTGTTTATCCCAGATCTGCTGTGGTCACACTTGGGGATTGCTGTGTACATCGTCGGGATGCTGTATGCCCACCGGCAGAGTTAGCAAGACCTGAGTCATTATCCACCAGTGAATTCAAGTAAATGCGGTGCTGTATTACTGGCGGTCTCATCACAATATGGGCTGCGGAACTTTTTTCCAGTCTTCATAAGCATCCATACCAACAGTCATCCTGACCGATAAGGACGTCTGTCGTGTCAGCCTTGTCGCTGACCACTGAAATCTCCAATCCTGTCATCTTCATAATCCTCCATGGGGTCATAATTATAGTTTCGCTGTCGTATTATCAAAGGGCTTTGTAAGCACGAGAATGGTCGTGATCCTGTTTGAAGTTGGATGGCATTTCAGTACAGCGTTACTGATGTTCTCCTTAACCAGAAATACCCACTTCATGAACAAACTTGTATTCTGAGCACTGTCGCATGGGAGCTGCTCATCATCCACCTGTACTTCTCCCTCACTGTTCCATGGCACCTGCCAGAGGCCACCTGTACTTCTCCCTCACTGTTCCATGGCACCTGCCAGAGGTCACCTGTACTTCTCCCTCACTGTTCCATGGCACCTGCCAGAGGTCACCTGTACTTCTCCCTCACTGTTCCATGGCACCTGCCAGAGGCCACCTGTACTTCTCCCTCACTGTTCCATGGCACCTGCCAGAGGTCACCTGTACTTCTCCTCACTGTTCCATGGCACCTGCCAGAGGTCACCTGTACTCTCCCTCACTGTTCCATGGCACCTGCCAGAGGTCACCTGTACTTCTCCCTCACTGTTCCATGGCACTGCCAGAGGTCACCTGTACTTTCCCTCACTGTTCCATGGCACCTGCCAGAGGTCACCTGTACTTCTCCCACACTGTCCATGGCACCTGCCAGAGGTCACCTGTACTTCTCCCTCACTGTTCCATTGGCACCTGCCAGAGGTCACCTGTACTACTCCACACTGTTCCCTGGCACCTGCCAGAGGTCACTGTACTTCTCCCACACTGTTCATGGCACCTGCCAGAGGTCACCTGTACTTCTCCCTCAACTGTTCCATGGCACCTGCCAGAGGTCACCTGTACTTCTCCCTCCACTGTTCCATGGCACTGGCAGAGGCCAAGGATCTGCTGGGGCTTCCTCAGTCTGATGGATCAGTTCATTCACACTGACTGGAGTTGCTAGGACTGGCCTCCACAGGACTTACCTCCACCTCATGGGCCAGTTCATTGGTCAGTTCATTCAGATTGACAGCTGACGTCAGGACTACCCTCAACCTCATGGATCAGTTCATTGGTCAGTTCATTGGTCAGTTCATTGGTCAGTTCATTGGTCAGTTCATTCAGATTGACAGCTGTCAGGACTACCCTCCACCTCAATGATCAGTTCATTGGTCAGTTCATTGGTCAGTTCATTGGTCAGTTCATTCACATTGACAGCTGTCAGGACTACCCTCCACCTCATGGATCAGTTCATTGGTCAGTTCATTGTCAGTTCATTGGTCATTCATTCAGATTGACAGCTGTCAGGACTACCCTCCACCTCATGGATCAGTTCAATTGGTCAGTTCAATTGGTCAGTTCATTGGTCAGTTCATTGGTCAGTTCATTGGTCAGTTCATTGATCAGTTCATTGGTCAGTTCATTCAGATTGACAGCTGTCAGGACTACCCCCCACCTCAATGATCAGTTCATTGGTCAGTTCATTGATCAGTTCATTGATCAGTTCATTGGTCAGTTCATTCAGATTGACAGCTGTCAGGACTACCCTCCACCTCATGGATCAGTTCATTGGTCAGTTCATTCAGATTGACAGGAGCTGTCAGGACTACCCTCCACCTCAATGATCAGTTCATTGGTCAGTTCATTGGTCAGTTCATTGGTCAGTTCATTGGTCAGTTCATTCAGATTGACAGCTGTCAGGACTACCCTCCACCTCATGGATAATAATGATAATAATAATAATAATAATAATGATATTTTGTATGCGCCCCATCTCTGATGAGCTCAATGCGCTTACAGAGTGTGAATAAAAGCATAAACTACAGTAAACAGCTGTATTCATGCCAAAGATAGAAAGAAAATAGAGGCAAATTTCATAAATATTAAGCAAGAAATAAACAAGTCACAAATATCTCACATAATTAGAATCACTCAATGACATGATGATATCTAATATACAAAATGCAAGGGTACACGCGCGCGCACACACACACACACAACACACACACACACACACACACACACACACACCACACACACACACACCACACACACACACACACACACACACACACACCACACACAACACACACACACACACACACCACACACACACACACCACACCACACACACACATTTCATAAATAGCATGTCGAAAGATATTTTGAAAAAGAAAGGACACAGAAATGCACTGGGGAAAAAAATGAAAATAAACATCGCACCATTTTAACATAGGCCAAATAAAAATTTCTGTTAGAAACAAACAAATCTTATTTATATTAAACAAGAAGACATAAGAGAAGTAAGCAACGCACACACACGCACAGAGGCGACATATGTGCTCGCGCCGCACACACACCCCACACACACACACACACACACACACACACACACACACACACACACACACACACACACACACACACACACACAGACACACACACACACACACACACACACCACACACACACACACACACACACACACACACACACACACACACCCCGACACACTCAGACGGGACCTACACAGACACACGAACAGACAGACAACACTACACGTAACTGAACATTTGACAACTCCTGCGAAATTTGAAGAATCTGAACCGGACAATAACTGACAGTACTATAGTTTTCAAGACACGGAGTGGGGAAAGTACTTTTGAAATAAATGTGTTTTTAGCCTTGATTTGAATGGGGAAAGAGGGATGGAACATGGCGGACAGGAAAAGGGAGATCATTCCACATGGACGGACCAAGGTAGAAGAAACCCCGTTCTCCTAAAGTCTTTTTAAAGTTTTTGGGGTTTTGGGTTTGTTGAAGAGACGATTGTCGTCAGAGGAACGTAAAGACCTAGGAGGAGCGCAAACTGCAAAAGTTCAGACAAATAAGAGGGTGATGTACCAACAAACATGTTATAATAAAGAGTGCAGATCTTATACTCTATTCTGGCAGAAACAGGAAGCCAATGTAACTCGGACAGAAGAGGAGTTACATGTTCATTCTGGGAGCCTTGAAAATTAGACGAGCAGCACAGTTCATCACTCTTTGCAATTTATCTGTAAGATTTTTCGGGCAGACCAGCTAGTAAGGCATTACAGTAATCTAATCGGAGAGTACCAGTGATGTGATCAGAGTTTTAGGAGCATCTGTGCTCAGTAAGTGTCTGATGGAGCCGATCTTCCGAATTTCAAAGTAATGCTGATTGACACACCCTACTGATCTGATCTTTCATGGACAATGTTTCAATCTGAATGAACTGGATCAGTTCATTCAGATTGACAGGTGTCAGGACTGCCCTCAACCTCATTGGTCAGTTCATTGATCAGTTCATTGGTCAGTTCATTCACATTGACAGCTGTCAGGACTAAACCCTCCACCTCATGGATCAGTTCATTGGTCAGTTCATTGGTCAGTTCATTGGTCAGTTCATTCAGATTGACAGCTGTCAGGACTACCCTCCACATCAGGATCAGTTCATTGGTCAGTTCATTGGTCAGTCATTGGTCAGTTCATTCAGATTGACAGTTGTCAGGACTACCCTCCACCTCATGGATCAGTTCAATTGGTCAGTTCAATTGGTCAGTTCATTGGTCAGTTCATTGGTCAGTTCATTGGTCAGTTCATTGATCAGTTCATTGGTCAGTTCATTCAGATTGACAGCTGTCAGGACTACCCCCCACCTCAATGATCAGTTCATTGGTCAGTTCATTGATCAGTTCATTGATCAGTTCATTGGTCAGTTCATTCAGATTGACAGCTGTCAGGACTACCCTCCACCTCATTGATCAGTTCATTGGTCAGTTCATTCAGATTGACAGGAGCTGTCAGGACTACCCTCACCTCAATGATCAGTTCATTGGTCAGTTCATTGGTCAGTTCATTGGTCAGTTCATTGGTCAGTTCATTCAGATTGACAGCTGTCAGGACTACCCTCCACCTCATGGATAATAATGATAATAATAATAATAATAATAATGATATTTTGTATGCGCCCCATCTCTGATGAGCTCAATGCGCTTACAGAGTGTGAATAAAAGCATAAACTACAGTAAACAGCTGTATTCATGCCAAAGGTAGAAAGAAAATAGAGGCAAATTTCATAAATATTAAGCAAGAAATAAACAAGTCACAAATATCTCACATAATTAGAATCACTCAATGACATGATGAATATCTAATATACAAAATGCAAGCGTACGCGCGCACACACACACACACACACACACACACACACAACACACACACACACACACACACACACACACACACACACACACACACACACACACACACACACACATTTCATAAATAGCATGTCGAAAGATATTTTGAAAAAGAAAGGACACAGAAATGCACTGGGGAAAAAAATGAAAATAAACATCGCACCATTTTAACATAGGCCAAATAAAAATTTCTGTTAGAAACAAACAAAATCTTATTTATATTAAACAAGAAGACATAAGAGAAGTAAGCAACGCACACACACGCACAGAGGCGACATATGTGCCCGCGCCCGCACACACACACACACACACACACACACACACACACACACACACACACACACACACACACACACACACACACACACACACACACACACACACACACACACACACACACACACACACCCCGACACACTCAGACAGACCTACACAGACACACGAACAGACAGACAACACTACACGTAACTGAACATTTGACAACTCTGCGAAATTTGATGAATCTGAACCGGACAATAACTGACAGTACTATAGTTTTCAAGACACGGAGTGGGGAAAGTACTTTTGAAATAAATGTGTTTTTAGCCTTGATTTGAATGTGGAGAGGGATGGAACATGGCGGACAGGAAAAGGGAGATCATTCCACATGGACGGACCAAGGTAGAAGAAACCCCGTTCTCCTAAAGTCTTTTTAAAGTGTTTGGGTTTGGTTTGTTGAAGAGACGATTGTCGTCAGAGGAACGTAAAGACCTAGGAGGAGCGCAAAACTGCAAAAGTTCAGACAAATAAGAGGGTGATGTACCAACAAACATGTTATAATAAAGAGTGCAGATCTTATACTCTATTCTGGCAGAAACAGGAAGCCAATGTAACTCGGACAGAAGAGGAGTTACATGTTCTTTCTTGGGAGCCTTGAAAATTAGACGAGCAGCACAGTTCATCACTCTTTGCAATTTATCTGTAAGATTTTCGGGCAGACCAGCTAGTAAGGCATTACAGTAATCTAATCGGAGAGTACCAGTGATGTGATCAGAGTTTTAGGAGCATCTGTGCTCAGTAAGTGTCTGATGGAGCCGATCTTCCGAATTTCAAAGTATGCTGATTGACACACCCTACTGATCTGATCTTTCATGGACAATGTTTCAATCTGAATGAACTGGATCAGTTCATTCAGATTGACAGGTGTCAGGACTGCCCTCAACCTCATTGGTCAGTTCATTGATCAGTTCATTGGTCAGTTCATTCACATTGACAGCTGTCAGGACTACCCTCCACCTCATGGATCAGTTCATTGGTCAGTTCATTGGTCAGTTCATTGGTCAGTTCATTCAGATTGACAGCTGTCAGGACTACCCTCCACATCATGGATCAGTTCATTGGTCAGTTCATTGGTCAGTTCATTGGTCAGTTCATTCAGATTGACAGTTGTCAGGACTACCCTCACCTCATGGATCAGTTCATTGGTCAGTTCATTGGTCTGTTCATTGGTCAGTTCATTGGTCAGTTCATTCAGATTGACAGCTGTCAGGACTACCCTCCACCTCATCGATCTGTTCATTCAGATTGACAACCTGTCTGGGACATAAAGTAAAAAATAAAATTACTGAGTCGACAAACGAAAGAACAAACACATTACGACACCGACACTACGCGTATCGACCTATTGGGTCTTCTTCAGGCAGGACAAACATCATTCAGAACAAGTGAAACAAAGGATGAATAAACCGTCACGTATCTCTTCGATCTTGGTGCAAATTGTGGCGATGATGAAAGACTGGAATGACAGAAAGAAGGGGGAGAGGTTGGAGGGGAGAGGGGTCAGATTAAAACGACAATAAGGCTTTAAAGAAAGGGGGAGAAAATGCATCATCATAATCGTACGTGATTCCATTGCCGGCTCATGTTTCGTTTCTGTATGCAGTCACCCCACTTTGAAAACAGCTTGCCCGAGGTTTTGCTTTCCAGCTGGAAATATGAGGATGGTCCTTCTAAGGATTATATGTGGGGTTTTGCTCCCCAGGGACACACACTAATTTTGGAGATTGACAGATGACATTGTCATTGTTCATGACAGATGAGATTGACAGATGACATTGTCATTGTTCATGACAGATGAGATTGACAGATGACATTGTCATTGTTCATGACAGATGAGATTGACAGATGACATTGTCATTGTTCATGACAGATGACTTTGACATTGTTAACCCCCAGCTGCGACTGATCCGACATACTGCATTTTATATATGCATGTTTCGACGAAAAATATTGCGAAGAATTCTAGTTGTTATTTTCCCGCTTGTCTTTGTTAAGATTCTGACATGAACTTATGTTTTTAGTTTATTGTGGCCTCCTGTAGGTGCTTTACCATAAACAAATATTGAAAGAGTGCTTTGCGGCATGTGGGTGTGGAGACGTCCGACTTGACATGTGAGAGCGATGGGCCCCCATTTCCATGGCTAAAACAGTGCAACATGTAGCTTTGTATCATTGTTTAAGCTGTTTGATGGTTGTGACTTGGATACTTGAAAGGAAAAGTTCTGTAACGTAAGTCGTTCTCAAGCGTATCGCTGAAGTCATCGGTGACATGTCTCTCTTGTTCCTCCAGTATATTGAATTTTAATTTTGTACATGTTGTTGTGTTCGTATGTCTGTGTTTAGGATTTTAGAGTTCACTGGGGGGGGGGGGGGGGGGGTGGGGTGGGGGGGGGAACTCGGTAATTGTTTTGGTGGTTTGCGTGCCTGTCATTTGTGATGGTCGTCACTGGGTTGTTGTAGGTGACGGCTGAGGGCGAACCCCCCCTCCTCACCCCCTCCCCCCCTCCCCCACACACACACAATGACAACATTGTCCGACAGTCCAAACGTTAGCATCGCCGCACGGAGGTTTGATACTGAGTAGTACTGTGACGGAAAGTGTGTCGGCACTACACATGGCCGCAATCGCCAGTGACGTTGTACAGTCTGCTTACGTCATTGTGCTCTGTAGATTGGGGTGTTATCTCCTCTTTCTTTGCCCGGACATGTCCATCCAACCACCACCACCACCAAACCGGAACTCCACATTTGTTAACAACACGGCTGTGCTCCTGAAGATCCGTGACATTTGTCCAGGCGTGGAATATCTCAAGGGTGAAGACCTAGTTTGGCAGTTGAATGTGTCCGACTGTTGGAATCACAGTCCTCCATACCCATTTGACCTGGGCGTGATATACGGGATGTGCGACAATGCAATACCTTTTTGTTCACTGCACCTGAAAGTAAGCTATGGCAGGTACGTACGTGCTCGTATACAACGGCTATCACACGAGTGTGATTTCAGGCGCTGGAAAATGAGAATATTGTCTTTAAGAAATGCACATCGTTATTTCAACTTGCCGTGCTACTTTCACGATCTACAAGACAGCTTTGTTGACTCAGATATGAACAGAATGGTAATATTGAACATCAACAGTCCTCTAATCAGTGTTTGTATTGAGCCGATAACCTATCCGGGTTTTATTGTCAAAAGCGTGACGAAGCATTCCACTTGTCTCATCACGCCGCACATTGGAATGTCCTACCCTGTACGACTGGATTTTACAGACGATCGGAAGGTCCCTATGGTGTTCATCATGAGTTTACAACAGATCTCTCAAGATTATAAGGGACTTAGTTTCCTACCCGTGTTTTACAAAGACCCCAACACCACTCTCAAAGCGGAAAGATCTGTTTGTATCCTATGTCGTGAGTTGCCTACTGTTATCAAGACATCACACCTCCATATTACGTTTTCCTTTAACTCCCATAGAGCTGGTCTGAATACCCTCCTGCCTGTGCTCGTTATGAATAAAGAGCCTGTGAAGCTGCCCAGCGGTTTATTCAACTGTTCTGTGCAGTACTATTCTGATGTCCAGCCTCACCTGCACTGTAATCAGTGGACAGAGTGTGAAGACGGACGGGATGAAACAGGGGACTGTCCCTTCAGCAGTGCTGACTGCAAGGGACTGGTGGCTTCACGGAACAAGTGTTTCAGATTAATCGTTCTGAATGAACTACGGGGTGTGCCTGTTGCATTTTCCCACATCGAGTGCATTAAAGTAGGTGAAGAACTAGCCTCTGTGAGGACAAGGAAGGAATATGTAGATTTCCAACGAGTACTGTCCAACTATATTAGATTCGAAACACAGATAGGCCTGAGGTCGGGTTGGTATAACGTGCCTTTTCCCTACAGCAAGTTTCGTACATGGCTCTACACGACCTTGATTTACAACGTAAATCACTTTCCTTCAACTCAGATGTATGTTCCTTCAAGGAAATTTCAATCCGGATATGCCATATGGTATGGAATTGAATTACAATTTCAGGCTTTTGACAATACTCATAGAACAGTATGCGAGCTAAAGCTACAGTCACATGGCGTCTTTAATTCAACTGTGTCATTGGTTCAGCCATGGCCATCTAGATACATCTGCATGCACACACGACAGCTTTTGTGTGTTTGCCCAACACGTTCTGTGGCCCACCTGTTCTTTTCGCATGACACTCACAGCCACTGTACAGAAGGGACCTATTCAAAATCCTACAGCTTCCCAAACATTAGTTGTGTACAGTGTGGAGACATGCTTTTTGAAGGAAGACGACTGACCTACGCCCCATTTACGTGTAATGGACACATGATTACAGTGCATCACACTTTACTGTGTGACTTCAGACAGGATTGTCCAGATGGGAGCGATGAGTCTTTCTGTGAATTTTCATGTGTTGATTTTCTGTGTAGGAACGGGCAATGTGTTTCACTGGGTCAACAGTGCAATCAATACGCAGACTGTGTGGATGATTCTGATGAAGTGGGGTGTCCTGATGATGCCACCTACCGTGTTCCGATGAAAGAGGAAGACATGAAGCAACAGTTTTACTTGGATCTGGATGGGACAGGCTACTTCACCCAACAGCTGATGGCAGCTGATGACCCTTGTCCTCACAGTCATTATCGTTGTCAGTCTGAGTGGCTGAACTGTCTGCCTGTCTACACTAGGTGTAATGGATTCTCTGACTGTGAGTATGGAGAGGATGAGCATGAATGTGAGCTATCAACGTGTCCTGGGTTGTACCGATGTCGAGCTACCAGAATTTGTGTGCATGGAGATCATCTGTGTGATGGCTGGGGTCAGTGCCCGCAGCGTGATGATGAACTGATGTGTGACAGGAACTGCCCCGTGGGTTGTCGGTGTCAAGGTCATGCTTTTCTGTGTCCAGAACCTTTCGTTTCTAGTCGCTTTTCTCAGCTGCGATACCTGGATGCGACAGGTTCAAACATGTCATTGACCGATTTCAATACCAATAGATATCTCGTCGTTTTGATTTTATCTCATTGTTCTATTGATAATATTTCACACATTGAATCAGTACACCTGAAACATGTGGATCTTGCTCACAACAACGTGGTAACGTTTGACATTGCTGTGTTCCTTAAGCTCCCCAATCTAAGAACTCTTCACCTAGGAAACAACCCTCTCAGCACAGTCACGAGCGAAACAACAAAGCACGTTCTGTATTCACTGAATCAAGTGGACATGTCCCAAACACACGTCAATATGCTTCACAACGATGCTTTTCTGTATTTGCCTCACGTGAAAATGCTGAACGCTTCATTCTGTGCTGTTGAAACAGTTGATACGAGAGGTCTGAAGAATATGCCACAAATCCAAGAGCTGGATTTAAGGGGAAATACTCTTGGCAACTTTCCACTGGACCTGTTGTCAAGGTCCGATAAGTTACAGCGTATCTTTTCGTCCAACTACAGACTTTGCTGTCAACATTTGCTTCCAAAACACTCGGGTGAAGTCAGATGTTCTGCTCCAAACCCTGCACTGCAACCGTGCGCATCACTGCTCCCCACTGACCTGTACAGAGCGTTCCACTGGCTGCTGGCTGTGTCTGCCGTGACAGGGTATCTGGCCTGCTGTCTGCTTTCCTCCACAGTGAAGAACATGACTGAAAGCAATTTCATGATGGCTGTTGGCCATTTGCAGTTCGCCGATATTTGTATGGGATGTCATGTCAGCATGATTGTGACGGCAGACCTCCTGTTCCGTGGAGAGTACATTCAGAAGGAAAAAGCATGGACCCACAGCGGGCCTTGCAAACTGGCTGGCTTTGTGTACGTCCTGTCCAGTGCCGTGACGCCAATGTTCATATGGTTCATCACTTTGTATCACCTGTGTGTCTCTGGTTTCCCCAACCAAACACGGAGACTGAACCAGTGTTGGACAGCTGTAGTTTGTGTGGTGTCATGGATCACTGGAGTCCTGCTGGCCTCGATTCCACTCCTGCCTGGACTCTCACACTGGGGCCTCCAGGGTCAGTCTGGTCTGTGTCGACTGGCTCCAGCTGATCCGTATCATTTACCACAACGAGTCACATGGTTTACAATTGTTGTGGCCATCAACTTCGCTTTGTGCTCATCGGCTGGCGCTGGTCAGGGTTTCATCTTGTGGCGGACATCAAAATACATAGTAACACTCAACCCCACACACAGGTTGATTTATTCCTCAATCCATGTCATGAGGAGGATGGCGTTTGCAGATGTTGTTTGCTGGAGCGCGTTCGGAGTGACCATGATGATGAGTTTGGCTGGTGATACTGTGTCCGGCAAGATCTATGACACCATGGTCGTATTCCTATCGCCTTTCAACTCTGCTCTCAACCCCTGGCTGTACGTGTGGAGTGTGAACACGCACAGGAAACGTCAAGAACAAGAAAGAAAATTACTAATGGTCTTACATTCTCGTGCCAGGACAGGAAAACAACAAATCGGAAAATAACGAAACAAATAATTATATAACGGAATCGATCCACAATTGATATTGTAGCACATCATTTTATCGGGTCGTGTGTCCGTATGTGATAGTTCCTTTCCTTCCTCATCGATCAACACACAGAATGGCCCTCGAGCCTGATCGGTTGTGTAACTACGCTCTCAGTATGAAGACTACAATACTGTGGTAAACTGTCGTGTGGATCCCTCAGTATTGCCTCTTTCTTCTATGTGCCACGACAGTGATGCCATAGGAAGGTATCAGGTACACATACATCGATGTATCCTGAGGCACTGATGCTGTCTGAAACTGACCTAGGGCCAATAGTGCTCGCTCCATAAAGACAGATCTGCCGCAGACCATGCGGCAAGCACAAGCAGCCCCGTTACCCCCATCCAGATGACCCGACTGTCGTCTACATCAACACGATAGGACTCGCCCTTTGTCCTAGGCTATAAAAAAAAAATTTAAAACAGTGATTGATGGTGTGGGGTGTGTTTTTGGTGTGGGGTTCGTGCGTGCTGCGTGCTGCGGGGCGTGCTGCGGGCGTGGTGGGTGTGTTTTTGGGGTTGGTGGTTTGTGTGGGTGTTTGGTGGGGTGGTGTGTGCTCGCGCGCGCGCGCGTCGGTGTGGTGTGTGTTGTTTTTATGCCCTTTACATGCCACAATTCAAACGGTTAAAAACCAAGGAGAAAAACCCCTTTTTTCTTTTTTTTAAAACCGGTTTAAACTGAAATGGACCATCTGAGAAGTTTTTCCCTTTTTTTCAAGGGTTCTCTCTCTCTCTCTCTCCTCCCCTAAACTCTCTCCCCCTTCTCCTCCCCCTTTTCTCCTCTCTAAAAATTGTACCAAAAAATTAAGTGATCAGCCCAGTTTACCCTATTAGTGACGGTAAAATGATTTTTGTATTTACGTCTTTAAACACCCAAATTCAAAAAGAGATGAACTTTTTTTAACGGACCCTAAGATTTTAACAAAAAGGCGACTTTTTAAAAAAAAATTTTTTTTTTTTAAAAAACAAAATTTAAAGTTTTTCCCAAAAGGGGCGAGTCTTGGGGGGTTGGGGTGGTAAAGGAATTTTTTTTAAAGGGACAAAGAGTTGATTTCCCAACGGGGTTACGGGCCCCGATTGGCCCTTTGGTGGGCCCCTTGGCAAAAGCAACATTCCTCTCTCTCCCCTTTTCCTCCCCCCTTTCCTCTCTCTCCTCTCTCCTCTCTCTCTCTCCTCTCTCTCTCTCTTCCCCTCTCTCCCTCTCCCCCTTCTTTCCCCCTCCTAAATACATTTTGAATGCTCATATAATGGTGAATTACCATGTGACCCCCAAAAAGCCTGTATTTTAACAATGGGATTTTTTTGGTTTTTTTCTGAGTATCTAGATACCAAAATACTAAAAAAAATGGGTTTGTGTGTGGGGAGTGAGGGGGGGGGGTGTGGGTGGTGTTTTGTGTGGGTGGGGGGGGTTGTGGGGATCAATTTTTTTTTTTTAGGCTGAATGTAAACAATAATAAAAAAAAAAAAATTTAAAGGGAAAACTGTGAAAGGGGGAACGAAAAAAAAAAAAAAATTTTAAAACCCTTTGAACATGAAAAAATACATTCGCAACTTTATACAGAAAAAAGCAGAAAAAATGTTTTAAATTTTTATACTTTTGATGATAAGAAAAAAAATTTCCAAAAGAAATTTAATTATTGCTGCGATAAAAGGAAAACGCTAAACCTGAAAAAAACCCCAAGAAGGAAATTTTTCCTTTACGTGCTAGAGCTTTACACCACAATGGGAGTTTTTCAAAAAAGAGATGTTGGAATTTTTTCACAATGGTAGTTTTCAGAAATGAAAAATGAGGGTTTTTTTCCACAATGGTGAGTATGCCCAAAATTTACATATGGGTTTTTTTTTTTCACAAAGGTGAGTATGTCAGAAATGACTTTGGTGGGTCTTTTTAAAAATTTGGGATTTGTCCAAAATGAAAATAGGGGGTTTTTTTTTAAACTAGGGAGTAGGTCGAAAGGGCCCTGTTTGGGTCTTTTTTCACTATGGAGAGGGGGGCAGAAATGCCCTGGGGGGTCTTTTTTCCACTTAAATTCAGAAAAAAACATATGGGCCCTTTTTCACTATGTCAAAAATTTACATGATGGGCCCTTTTTCACTTGGTGAGTATTTTCAAAAAAGACATGAGGGGTCCTTTTTCAACAGTAATGTCAAAAGGGGGACATGAGGGGTCTTTTTCACAAGGGTTGATTATTCAGAAATGACTTGATGGGTTTTTTTTCACAATGGTGAGTAGTCAAAATGAAAAAGAGGGGTTCCTTTTTTCAAAATTGGGGAAAAGGCAGTTTATGAAAAGAAATCGTTTCAAAATTTGCAAAGTATGCCCAAAATGACATATGGGTTTTTTTTCACAAGGGGTGAGTAGTCAGAAATGACATATGGGCTTTTCACAAGGGGTGATATGTAAAAAAGGGACATGAGGGGTCTTTGCACAAAGGTTTAAGTATGTCAAAATGACAATTAAAATCTATTTTTATTTTGGTCTAGTTTTTGAAGACCCTCTAATGGGTTAAAAGCAAGAAAAAGGCTGCTTTCTTTTGCGATTTTTTTGCGGCTTGACTCGCTAAACACCCCCAAACCCGAAAATTCATCTAAACTTCCCTTCCCGACTGTTTTGACTGTATATTTGTGTTTTTCCGTCTTATTCCTATCACACAGATTCATTTAAATCCCCTTTTTACTCCTCTGCGGGACGGAAATAAACCTTAGCGGGCCCTGATCTTAAAATTAAAAAAGCGAACGAAAGGGTTTGTTCCCAGTTTTGGCGATGACTTTAAATTTACATTTGTGCCATCAGGGGTAAAAAGCAAATTAGATGAACCCAACTCTTTCGGAAAAAAAAAAGAGGGAGCCGTCCGTCTCCCTCTCTCTCTCTCCTCCCCTCTGGGGCTTTTCCTCTCCCCTCTCCCCTCCCCCCCCCCCTCTCCCCCCCCCTCTAAAATCCTCTCCCCTCTTCTCTCTCTTTTGGGGCCCTTCTCCTTCTCCCCCTCCTCTCATCCTCCAAGGAAAGGGGGGGTTAGGAGTCTTTTACAGAGAAAACCCTCCCCCCCATCCTGGGCCTGCCTCACCGTACACCCTTGCTCCCTTCCCCCCAAAAAACCTTTTGGAAAACCAAAATTTCCAGCCCCCATAGCCTGGGGCCCTTTTACCTCCTTCCCCCCCTTCTTTCTCCTCCCCTCCTCCCCCCCCCACGGTCCCCTTCCCCTTTCACCCCATGCGTCCCCTTCCTACCTCCCTTTTCCCCCTTTCCCCCCCTTTTCCCAACAACTTTTGAGAGCGCCCCACGCGCCCGGCGATTGTTCAGGGGCGGCCCTCGCTGCTTTAGGGGGGGGGGGGGGGGGGGGGTAAATAGCCTGCACTCACGCTGTCCCCTAACCACTGCTGGAAACTTTAGAATCCTTCCCACCCCCACCCCCACGCACGCTCCCCGCGCACCTCGCACGAGCTGCATGCAAAATTTCTGTCTTAAAACCCCCACACACACACCACGCACGAAACGCACCAGGGGCACCACCAGGGCGCGCACGCGCGCACGCACACACACAAACACACACACACACACCCACACAACCACACACACACACACACACGCACGCACAAAAACACACTTACACCCCATACCACAAAACACACACAAAACACAACACACCACACACAACACACACACACACACACACACCACACACACACACACACACACACACACACACACACCCGCACGCACCACGCACCCCCAACACACACACACCCACACACACACACCACACACACAACACACAAAACACACCCACGTATACGCACCAACATGCCCCGCCCCCACCCACCACATCCCCCAACCCACCCACCCACACACACCACAGAAAACCTACCTTTGAAACCTGAATTCGGCCCCAATTCCGCGTTTTTGAAGTTGTGCAATACTTTGGGAATTGTGACCCCTTTCTTTCCGTCATCGTCATTTTTAAACAAAAAATCGTCGTCGTCGTCTCTCACATCATCAAAACATAAACATCATCAACATCAAAACACATCATCATCATCATCACCATGGGCGTCGTGGGTCGTCGTGGGCGCATAAACCATCAAAATCATCTCATCATCATCATAAACACATCATCGTCATCATTGTCGCCCGTTGTTGTTTGCAGCCCCTTCCCTGCCCCCGCCCGCCTGTTTAAAGGAAAAAAAAATTTGGGGGTTGAAGGATAATGAAAAAAAAAAAGGGGGGGGTGTACGGGATGCGGACAGATTTTTAAAAAGACAAGGGGGCCTTTCGAAGAGGGGGAAGGGGGGAGACAAATCATAAAATTTTTCTTTTTTTGTTTTTTGGGTTTTATACCCAGTTATTTCCCCTTCCCATTTAAACCCTTTCCTGTGAAAAGGGAAAACCCCCTCTCAGAAAAAATATTTCTTTTTTTTTATTTTTTTCTTCCAGAACCGATTGGCAAATTACTTCACCACCCGGGGTTCTGTTTTACTTATTGCAAAAAAAAAACCCCAAAAACGGGTTCACCCCACCACACTTTGCAAACGCCCCGGGGCGCGCGCGCAAAACCCCCACACAGACACACACACCAACAAACACACCACACAAAACCACCCACACACACACAAAACACACAAACAAAACCCACAAAACACACACACCCCCTCACAAAATCAAAACACACACACACAAACACCCCTAAAACCACACCCCAACCACACACACACACACACACACACACACACACACACACACACCCCCACATGCACCCCTGCAGGGAAACGCACCCCACGCACGCACACAAAACAATGAAATCTATATAGGGTAAAAAAAAACCCATATGCTCCCCACGTCCCAAAAATTTGTGATCGGCCCATTTTATTTTTTGTCCGGCACAATTTCATTGTTTTTTTAAATGAATCATAACTGAAACAGAGAGTTCATGGGGTAAGAAAACAAAAAAAGTATATTTTGGCAGTTTTTCCCTTTTTCCCGCTTCAGGGGGGCGCCTTTTGGGCAAATAACACTGTCAACAAAAAGGGCGGTAAAGACATCTCGGGAAAGGGTTTAATTTCATTTGAAACAAAAAAAAAACACATTTTTGCAACTTTTAAATTTTAAGCAAACAAAAACCCTAACTTTTACCTAAAATTTTGGGGTCTGTTTTTTCCCAAACTGCTTTTTTAGTTAGTGGTGAATTTTAAAAAAAGGTCGGACCCATGTAGGGGATCGGGTAGTGAGAGGGGGGGGGTTTTTTTGCTGTCCCATAAAATTTTAAATTTTTTTTTTTTTGAAAACAAAAAAAAAATTTAAATTTTACCTCCTTTTTTTTTTTTTACATCGGGAAATAGTTTTTAGTTTATATTTACTTTTCTGTCAGTAATTTGGTTAAGTAAACAATCACAGCCCTGCTACTATTTTTAGTATTTTTTTTTATTGCAAAAATCAACATTATACCTTTTTCTGCTTTTTTTTTCAGCAAAAAAAAAAAAAACGTTTACAGTTCATCTTTTCTTCAAGGGGGGAGGATACCAAACATTTGATAAAGGCAACGGTTTATATAAAAACCTCCCCCTTTGGGGGAGAAAAACTGATGAAGCCAGGGGTAAGAAATAAAAATTGCTGGTGAGCGGGCCCCTCCAATATGAACAAAATTCAGCTTTCACTGAAAAACCCCGGGTGCCCCCTCCACAACAAGGAGTGCGATCTTCATTTTGAGACAAACACGATAAAGAAAATGGAGTACATGCTAAAGTTGTATTTTTTTAAAAAGCCACTTAAAGCCTCGGGCCACTCATGCATGTCTCCATATGACGGGTGGAAATTGCCTATTGGGCCGCCCATAAAAATGCCTGGGGTTGCCTCCGGAGATCCTTTCCCTTTGGACAGTCCCTCCCCGTAGAAATTTTTTTTGGTTTTTTAAGAGAATTTGAGGTATTTCCCTCTGAGGAGTTTTTTTGAAGTTTGGAGTTGGCGCCCATGTCGACTAGGGTCATATTTCGAAAAACACGTGAAAGTACAGAACCCCCCCCGGGATTTTGTACCGAATCGCAAAAAACGACAGCAAAAAAAAGCACATTTTTTCCTCCAAAAGATGGGAAAACTGTAAGGGGGTTTTCCCACAAAAAGTAGGGCAGAAAATTTGGCATTTTGAAAAGCATAAGGTTTAAAAGAAAAGGAAAAAAGAGTTCAAAACCCAAAAAAGAAAAAGGATTTGGGTTTTTTAAATTTAGCCTATCGCCTTGAATTTAAATTTCTTGAACCCTTCATCCAAGTTATGATTTTTTTTTCTTTTTTCACCTGGTTCTACGGGCCCAAACTCAAAAAAAAGTGGAAATGACTAAAACCAAAATCAACTTCGGGGGCCCCCAAAACCAAACCAACCGGGCCCAAAAGGGGGAAAAAGGGAAGGTGTATCACAAAGAAACCAAACAAAAAAGCAGAAAACAGTATTTGGGCCAAAAGACGGGAGGAAAGTTTAAATTTGACAAAGAGGCAAAAAGGGGCCGTTTTGGGAAGGGGAAGGCTGAGCCATCTGAGCCAAAAAGGTTTTGCCTGCGGACCCTTTTCCCAAACCGTTTCGGGCTTTTTTTGAAAAATGATGAAACTCTCCCTTTTTTGTCGAAACAGCATTCCCCTATGCCCGCCCCAAAAGGGTAAAAAACACTTTCACTACAACCCAGATGAAGGTATCTTTTCCTGGGCATCCGATTGTTGGCTACACTTAAATTCCAAGACTTTCACCCTTTTTTTGGTCCCATGACTCTGATGTGTGAATGAAGAAATTTTCCCTTCTGCTTTTACAAAAAAACGTTTCACTGAAATTTTGGGGTTTTAATTTTTTCAGGTCTAAACCAATGCCGCCCGGATGTAAAATGACAAAGAAAGGGGCCCCACGATCACATCTCAATGAGGGGTTTCAAAATTAAACTTCACATTCGTAAAAAACCCAGCCCTTTTAGAAATTGATGAGTCAAGGGTTGCCGTTTTTTGGGAAAAACGGGGTGCAAAACAGTTCACCCGGGGAAAAAACCAATACTTTTGGCTACAAGATGGGGGTTCCTTGAAAACCCCCCCTTTGGTATTTGCTCCCAGTTTGACCATCCCCAAAGGAGCTCGAGGCGGGAAAAGGGGAGTCCCCCAGGCGGGGTAGGGGTGGACGTGGGGGTGGACCTGATTCGAAGGGCAGGCAACACAGGCGATTTTTTCCACCTAAATTTTGGGGAAATTTTTTTAAACCCCTCACGGACCCTTGAAAAGATCCCCCGACTGCCAAAAAAAATTTCCTTACTGGGACCATTCCCCCCGCAGAAAGGGAAACCCCCCCTAAAACCCACAAAAGAGAGGGAAAAAAAAAAAGCCCACGTTGCACATTTGACTACGCGTAACAAAAAGGGAAGGGACCGATTCTCGTGAGATGGAATGACAACAAGGTTTGTCCCCCGCTGTCTTCAAAAAGGGGTTGGTGTTACCCCATCCAGCATAAAAAAGATGGCCCGGGAACAAAAGAAACGGTGGACTTTTTCCAGAAAATTATATTTTATTTAAATTTTGTTTTGAGAAAATTATGCAAGATGCCTGAAAAAACAAAAAGACAACGAAATTTTTTCTTGGGGGGATACAGAAAAAACCCCCTTTTTCCCTTGTTTGTTTGGGGGTTTTTTTAAATGTTTGAAAAAAAAAAAAAAAAAATTTTTTAGTTTTTTTGGTTTCGCGCCCTTTTTTTTTCAAAGAAAAAAGGTGAAAAACCAAAAAAAAAAAAAAAAAAAACCAAAAAAAAAAAAAAAAAAAAAAAAAAACCCAAAAAAAAAAAAAACCCCCCAAAAAGATATAAAAATTCTAATTGTGATACAAAACCAAAATTATTTTATAAGTTTTATTAGAAAAAAAAAGTTGGTAGCATTTAAATACTCATTAAAGGGTTTTTTTAATCCAAATCAAGGGTTTTATTTTCATGATTTGCGATTTATTTATGAATTTTGTATTGTTTAATGCCCTTGGGGTAATTGAACTTTTTTTTTTTTTGTCCCACCCCCCCCCTTCAAAAAAAGCCCCTGGCCTAAATTAATTACATTCTCCTTCTCTTCCTTTTCCCCCCTTTCTCTCTCTCTCTCCTCTTTTTTCCTCTCCCCCTTTTTTTCCTTCTCTCTCTCCTCTCTCTTTTTTCCTTCCTCTCTCTCTCTCTCAGGAAAAATGCTAGGTTTTCAGGTTTAAATCATCCAGAAATTGCGAAAGTTTTTTCACTTGATAAGAAGAAATTAAGAATCACGAAAAAGTTAGTTTGTGTTTCGATATGGCAGTGCATCGCAAAGGTGTAATAAAGTTCGGGGAACGGGGTTTGATTGCCCGTTAGGTAAAAGGAAAACGTGGAACTACACTTTCTTTTCTTTGCTCTGCTTTCAGTGACCTCGGGGGACCTGATTTCTTTTTAAATACTTTGCAAACCCAGGCAGTTCCGTGGTTCTAAGTAACGAACAGAATCTTTTTATCGTGAGGAATTTGTGATATACTTTACAGACCCTTTCGAGGCGATTGTTGTGCTTCCTAAAAATGTATTGCTATTCGTTGAAATTATGAATTTTCCCACCTAGCGACGTTGTATTGATTTGTCGATTGTACTTCGTGCCTTGTAAACATTTTGTACTTCATGCGTTATGTATCATTTTTTTGTTTTTGTACTCCCCATTTTAGGTATTAAATTTAAAACCTCCTTCAGAAACGGCCGTGGCCTATCTGAATAAATTTTTTTATTCTCTCTCTTTGCTTTCTCTCTCTCTCTTTCCTCTCTCTTTTCCCTCTCTCTCTTCCTCCTCCTCTCTCCCCTCCCTCTCTCTCCCTGTGTACATAAGAAAAATGTATGTTTAAATAAGCATACGCTGACGGGTTTTTACTTTGTGAACTTTTTTTGTTGTCTTTTTTTCGGGAAAAAAAAAAAAAGGGCGTATGGGGGGGGTGAAGTGTTTTTTGTTGTCGTTTATTGTTGTTTTTTAGGGTTGTTTTCAGAGGAACTGTGACAGGGGTTTTCCTATTTAACGCTTTTCAAATAAACCGAATATCCTCATTAAACCCAAAAGGGAACCCCGAGGTGGAAAAACATGGTTATATCCGTCTTTGGGCATTTGGTTTACCCATTGCCTTTTCATTCCTGGTTTTGTTGGTTTTGACAAAAAATTTGAGACTGCTGTTGTCTGCACCCCTTTTGTGTGTGCTTCTCTCTCCCCTTTTCCTCTCTCTCCTCTCTCTCTTCTCTCCTCTCTTTGAGGGGGGAGTGTGTTGTGTGGTTGTGTGGGGGTGTGGTGTGTGTGTGTGTGTGTGTGGGGGTGCGTTTTGTGTGGTGGTGTGTCTGTCTCTGTCTGTCTTTTGGGTGCGCGCGCGGTGCGGGGAAAAGGGTGCGTGTGTTCGTGCGAAGTGCGTGCGTGTGTTCGGGGTGCGTGGTGGTGTGTGTTTTTTGTGGGGCGCGTACGTGCGTGGGTGCGTGTGTTTTGGGGTGTGGTGTGTGTGGTTGTGGTGTGTGTTTGTGTGTGGTGTGTGTGTGTGGCGTGCGTGCGCGCGTGGTGGTGCGAGCGCCGTGGTGCGACGTGCGTGCGTGTTTTCTTCGTGTGGCGTGGTGTGTGGTGTGGCGTGCGGGGCGTGGGGGCGTGCGTGGCGAGCGTGGTGGTGCTGGTGCGTGTGTGGGGGTGTGTGTGTGTGTGTGTGTGTGTGTGTGTGGTGGTGTGTGTGTGTGTGGTGTGTGTGGAGCAGGGGAAAATTGAGCCGTTGATGGTGCTTTTCCCAGTTTTGAAAATTTCTTTTTTCGTTCCTTTTATTTTTGGGGTAAAGGGACAGGACCACTCCAAACGATGGGGTGGGGAGTTGTCAGTAATGCGCACCCCATTTTGGCCAAACATTTCTCTGAAGGTTCCCTTTTTCTTTTAGGGAAGAAATAGATTTTGTCAGAGAGAGAAGCTTTGCCCCGGGAAAATTTGAGAAAGGGGTGAAATTGTCAGGTTCCCCCCCCCCCCCCCCCCCCCCCTCCCCCCCGAATTTCTGAGACCTCCTTAAAATAAATGCTTTCCCTACAGTTAATTTTTATTTGAACCCTAAAAGTGTGCTTCACGATCAATTGTTTTTTTAAATTAAATCGTTTTGTTGGTGTTGAAATTCGTCTGTCTGTCTGTCTGTCTACGCGGCGCTTGTGTGTGTGTGTTTGTGTGTGTGTGTGTGTTGTGTGTGTGGTGGTGCGTGCGTGCTGCGTGCGTGCTGGGGCGTGGGCGTGGGCGTGGTGTGTGTTGTGTGTGTGTGTGTGTGTGTGTGTGTGTGGGTGTGTGTGTTTTGTGTGTGGTGTGTGCGTGCGCGTGCGTGCGTGCGTGCGCGGCGCGTGGTGGTGTAGTTATCCCAAAAACCATATACCCAGCCGTGCAGGGGTTTTTTTTTTTTTAGAAAATCTTTTTTCTCAAAATTTAAATTTTCCGTGTATGTACAGAAAAAATACGTCTTTTCCCTTTAAAAATGAGTACCACTTTAGAAATACTTATTCTTTAATGCAGTGGTTTAATCAATGCAAAACCCGCCAAACTGGACATTGCCGTCTTACCTCCAACCCCCCCCTCTCCCCACCCCCCCCCATTCCCTCCCCCCCCCCTTTTCCTTTCGATTTTTTCCACTGTTTTCTCCCCCCCCCCCCCCCTCCTCTTTAAAACCCCGTTTCCATTTCTGACCCAGATGAAGAAAGCTAGACAGGCGATACGCATGAACGCTTCATTCCTATTGGCGGCGCACTTTTTTCGGGGCGAAAACCCTTTGACACTGCTGGGTGGAGTTATGCAACAATTTCAGATATCTTTAAAAAAAAAAAAAGAATCATCTTTTGGGCTGATTTGGTAATAAAAAAACCGGTGACATTTATTCGACTCTCTCTCCCCTCTCTCTCCTCCCCTCTCTCTCTTCTCTCCCTCTCTCTCTCTCTCTTTTCCTCTTCTCCCCCTTTTTCTTCTCTCTCTCCTCTTCTGTCTCTCTCTTTTTTTTTTTTTGCCTGTTGCCGTCGTCTGTCTGTCGTTGCCTGCCTCTCTCTCTCCTCTTCTTTCTCTTTTCCTCTCACCTCTTTCTCTCTCTCTCTTCTTCTCTTCTCTCCCTCCCTGTCCGCTGTATGTCTTTTTTCCCTTTTCTCTCTCTCTCTCTCTTCTTCTTCTCTCTCTTCTTCTCTCTTCTTTCTCTCGCTCCCTGCCCGTTGTCTGTTGTTGCTGTCGCCTCCCCTCCCCTCCCCTTTTTCTCTCTCTCTCTCTCTCTCCTTCTCCTCTCTCGCTTTGCCTGCCCCCCTGTTGTCGTTTGCCCCTCTTTTTTCCCTCTTCTTCTCTTCTCTTCTCTCTCTCTTCTTCTCTCCTTTCTCCTCTCCTCTCTTTGCCTCGTCTTCTGTCTGTTTTCCCTCTCTCTCTCTCTTCTCTCTCTTGTTCCCCTGTCGTCTGTCTGTCGTCTCCTGCCTTTTTTCCTTCTCTTTTGTCTGTTTTTGTTGTCTGTTGTTGTCTTTGTCGCTGTGTCTCCTTTTGCCCGTTTTTGTTGTTGTCTGCCTCTTTTTTTTCCTTCTTCTCTCTTCTTCTCCCTCTCTTTTCCTCTCTCTTCCCCTTCTCTCTCTCTCTGCCGCCTGTCCTTTGTCTGTCGGTTGTTGCCTTTTCCCCCTTTCCTTTTTCTCTTCTCTCTCTCTCTTCTCTCCCTCTTCTCTTCTCTCCTCTCTCTCTTCTGTTTGTCTGCTTGTCTGGTTCCCGTTGTCCGTTGTCTGTTCCCTCTCTTCCCCTTTTCCCCTTTTTCCCCTCTCCCGCTCCTGTCTTTTTCCTCTTCTCCTCTCTTCTCTCTCTCTCTCTTTTATCTCTCTTCTCTCCCCCTCTCTCTTCTCTTCTCTCCTCTGTGTGTGCCCCCTTTTGTATTACTATTAAACGTCAAAAAAAAACAATGTCGCATGCGTATTTGCTTTTTTTTTGTTTTGAATTTGTTACTTTGCTTTGTTCTTTTGATGAAAGTTGAATTATCCCCCCTTAAAGGGGCAAGGCCTTTATTGAATAAATTTTCCTTTTCGTTTCTCCCTCCTGCGACGCTGTGTTTTGCCCTTGTCTCGTTTGTTTCTTTTTTCCTGCTCTGTCTCTGTCTGTTGTTGTTGTCTGTTGTTGTCTCTCTCTCTCTCTCTCTTTTTCCTCTCCCCCTCTCTTTTCTCTCTCTCTTCTCTCTCTCTTTTTAAAACCCACAGAATGAAAGACAATTTACATGGTGGGGAATTAATGTGTAATCACCCTAAAAAATTTTCCTTTTATTTTGGGCTTAAGAGTCTGTCAACACGCTGTCAAAATTTGTCCCCAACTCATAATTGGTAAAGCGGGGAACTTCAAAAACCCGGGTTTGGTTTGTGTTTTCCCCCAAACGATTGGGGTTCGAAAAAAACAAAAACAAAATATTTCGGAGTGATTCGTCGACGGACAAAAAGCCAGGATCATATAGTGTGCTTCCTCAAGTAAAGTATTTACAAAAAAAAAAAGGTTTTTATTTTTAAAAATTTCAAAAAATACCGTGCTCGGTTATTCAATGCCCTGTTTGTATCCCTGTAAAGGGGGTTTGTTTTACAGAAATTTTTCCCTCCCCTACTAAATGTTTACAATGCAAAAAAGATAGTTTTTTAACGTGGGCCCAATGTCTATAAATCGATCTCTTAACCTCCCTCAAGAAATAGCTAGAAAAGCTTTCAAAAATATCAACAAATTTTTCATAAACAAAGAAACCCCCAAACCACACCACCACCCCACCACAACCCCCCCAACCCTTACATTTTTTTCGTTGCAAACTGAAAAATTGGGGTTGTTTGCTAGTTCTTAAAACCCGAATGTTTGAGGTCTGAATGTCGATCGAATACTGGATATGTTTAGTGAATGTTTTGGATACTGTTTAAAGGTTTGCAAATTATGATCCACCTTTTTTTTTGGGCACAACTGATAAAATTTTATTTCATTTGTTGGCACTGAGAATTAAAAAAAAAGAAAAAAAGTAAAGTTGTTAAGCCCAAACTGAGCAAAAGGGATTTTTGGGCTTCATGCTTTGAAATGAGGGCGCAAAAAAAAAAAAAAAAAAAACAAAAAAAAAAAAAAAAAACCCCAAAAAGCAAGCATATAAAAGTACTCCCCGTTTATCTTGAATACGGGTTTAAATTCCATAAAGAGGAAAAAAACCGTTTTGGGCCCTTTAGCCGTTTTTAACGGCTATTTGGTAATCGGGGCCCTCTCTTTACCCCTGAAAATACCACAAATTTCAGAAAGACGGCCAAGTACTTTTGGAATTTTTCCTAAAGAAGAAATTTCCCTTATGGGCCCCTTTAGTCGTTAGTAACGGCTAAACGGTAAAAAAAAAAAATCGGGCATCTCGGCCCACAATGACATTCCTACAAAAATTTTAAAAAATCGGCCTTTTTGTTGGGCGAGTGGGGAAAAATTTTGCCCCGGACAGACAGACCCCCGAAGACAGCATTTTTCGTTCCCCTTTTAAAATACTCCCTTTTTTTTAAGAATGGGGGTATAAAAAAAAAAAAAAAAAAAGTCATTACTCTTTTCAGACAGTTTTTATGTTCCCTGTCATAGTCGGTGCATGTTCTCTTGATGTTTTCTTTTTTTTTTGTTGTCGGGGTGGGAATGTTCATCTGAGCGTCACACCTGAGATTGTAAACGGTCAATGAAGAATTTTGGGGACAAAAAGATGAGGGAAATAGGGGGGGGGGGGATTGGGCCCCTAGGGGTACGTGAGGCAGAGAAGATGAGGGGTTGGGGTGGGGGGTTTGGAGGGGGTAGGAGGGGGGGGGGGGGGGGCGGGCGTTCGATGAGGATTTTTTTTAAAAAATTTTTCTTTAGCTCGTTTTAAAATTTCGCGTTCCTAGTACAACCCTATTAGGAATTCGCGACTTATTTAGGGTTTGGCTATTAGGAAACTGCTATTTAATTGGAATATGCCAGTAGGGAATATGCTTTTATTTGGGAATTACGCTATTTAAAATACTATTTATTAGGAATTTTGGGCCCTTGGAAACTATGCTATTATTTTGGAAATTTGCTATTTGGAATTAGCCCCTTTTTTTTAAAAAAAGGAATTTGCATTAGGAATTTTGATCTATTTAGGAAAGATGTATTGGAATTATGCTATTGGAAATTTTGTTTATTTGGAATTTGCATTCATTTAGGAATTATGCTATAGGAAAATATGTATTATTTAAGAATTTGCTATGGAATTATGCCATTATTTAGGGAAAGTGCTATTGGAATTATCTATTGGAACTATTTGTTTTTTTTAGGAATTCGTTTATTTTGGGAAATTGCTATTTTTAGGGGATTAGGCTATTTGGAACTATGCTATTTTTTAGGAATTATGCTATTAGGAATTATGCCCTTATCAGGGAAAGATGCTATTAGGATTATGATTGGAACTATGTGTTTTTTAGGAATTTAAAGCTATTAAGAAAAATGCTATTCATTATTTTAAAATTATGTATTTGGAAATAGCTTTTATTTGATTTGCTGGTGGGGTTATGTATTCAATTAGGAATGATCATAGGAAATTTTGTATTAGGAAATTGGTTTTTTAGGAATACGCTTTTAGGAATTGGGCTTTAGGAACATTGTTTATTAGGAATTTTGTCTGTTGATTTTGGGGAAATTTTGTATTGGAACTTGCCCATTTACTTAGGAATTTGCTAGTAGGGATTATGCTATTTATTTAGGAATTTGCTATTTGGGGAAAGAAGTATTTATTTACTTTCGTTCGAACATTTTTTTCTTATTGGGTTTTGGGTTGTAGGCCCACTGTGTATTTTGTCACGCTCATTACACCTGCTGCCCTATATGAAAGTTTTTTGGGTTTTAAGAAAACTCAGTAAGAGAAAAAAAAGCATTACACCCGTGCCGTTCTGAAAGTTTTTTTTTGTAAAACTCGTAAGAAAAAAACGAAAAAACCGCTGCCGTTTATGAAAGTTTCTGTGTTTACAAACCTCAGAAGAAAAAACGCATGACACCCCTTTCCCTTTATGAAAAATTTTGTTTGTAAGAAAAATCAGTGAGAGAAAAACGATATGAAAAGTACTAGACAAAATGCTGCAAAAGCAGTTGGATAAGTTTTGTATGCCAGTCCGTTGTCTGTCTGTTTTTTGTCAGTCGTCTGAAACTTTTTTCCTCACGGACACAAAAACAAAAACCCAAAAACACAAAACCACACCACACACACCCCAACACACACACCCCCCACACACCCCAACCCCAACACCACAACCACACACACAACACCCGCCCGCGCGCGCGGCACAACAGAAAAAAACGCACCAGCACGCACCACGCCCGCACCACGACCCCCACACACACACACACCACCACCCCCAACACCACACACACACACACCACACCAACCAACCAAACCCACCACACACACAACCCAAACCACAAGACGCACCACGCACGCAGGCGAACGCACGCCGTACGCACGGAAAAGAAAGCACTCAGCAGGGGCGAGCACGCCCACCCGCCGCACGCCGCAACACCACACAACACACACACCACAAAAACCAAACCCCCAACTGGTTTCAACAAAAGTTAAAAGATTTTTAAAAAGGCTAAAAAATTTCGAGGAAAACTCGAATTTTATGAAAATTTTGCACAAGTCCTTTATTTAGTTAAAATAAATGTTTTGCGACCCTTTTTTTAACACTTTTTTCAGAGTTTTAAAAAATTCAATTTTCGAGATTTTGGAGGGAAAAGCTAAAATCTAGGAAATAAAAAAGCTGCGCAGACGGTTGAAAAAAAAATTCCCACAGTAAAACTTACCGAGATTCCTAAAAAAAAAAAAGGGTTTTGAAAAAATGGGGGTTTTTGAAGAAGAATTTTGACCTGTTAATAAAAACCCTAGTTGTATGAAGTACTTATTATCACACAAACCCCAAAACATGCGCGCGCACCCCACACCCCAACCACACCACACACACAACAACACCACACACCACACACACACAACACCCACAACACAAAACCCAACCACACACACACACAACACACAACACAACCACACCCAACGAGAGAACACCCCCAAAAATGGCATGTTAGAGAGTTGCGCTCCCAAAAAAAGTCAAAACCCGGGGGTTATGAAATAATTAAATAATATTGTGAAATGTAAATCAAAGATAAAAAAAAAAATTAAAGAAAAAAATATAAAAGAAAATTCACACTCGGGGGCACACAACACCAAAACAACCCCACACACCAAAACAACACCAAAACCCACAACACACACCAAAAAACACACACCACACACACACACCCCAACACACACACACACCCACACCACAACACACACCACACACAAAAACCCCACACCACGCACCCCCACCACACCCACACAACACCACACACACATGCACACCAACACACCCCCCAACACACAACACCACAACACACACACACACACAACCACAACCACACACATTGCGCGCGCGGACACCACCGCACCAAAAACACAGGGGGGACAGGAAATCACATATGTATGTATACACACACACCTTAAAAAACAGACAACAGAAAGGGCAGACGGGCACAAATGCATCAGACAAAAATTATGTAGACGACACAGACCAGACCCAGGAACCCCCCACAATACTGCAACACAAATTAAGAAAACAGAATTATTACAAGCAAAAATACTTTAAAACAAAAAACATACATGATCATAAACATACATAATACATAATAATAAGAAGACAGACAGACGACAGACAGCAGACAGAAAGAGAGACGCAGAAAACAGAACCAAAACACACACACACAACACACCACACACAAACACCACCAACACCACCGTACCACGACCCACAACAACAACAACCACACCCCCACAACACCACACACACACCACCACAACACACCACAACACAAGCGTGATCGTAGAACTCACTACCCTACCGACTTTCACCCGCAGGTAGGGTCGACGATTTTTGTGTTTTTGTTGATTTCAGGGGCATTTTCAGGTGTGGGTTATGGGCAGCGGGTTAGGGGAGCGCACCTTTCCACAGACGCCAAACTAATCGCTAATCCAGTTTACACCCCGGGGGCGTTACGCTACTAGCAGATTAACAGCGGCCCTTTCCCTTCTTACTCACCCCGGTCAGAAGCGTTAAAACATGCACAACTTGGTCTGTTTGAAAAGGTTTTGGGTTGGTGAAGCAACGTGTTGATTTATTAAAAATCATTTTTGGGGTAAGGGGACGGGGAAAAAAAACAACGCGAGTGTACAGCGGGGCCCTCCCGAATTTTTTCTTTTCCCCCAAATCGTTGGTCCCGTTTTGGTGGGTACACCACGTCTTTGTGAACCGTGCTTTTTACATTACGAAACTTGAAGGTCGCTTAGTTTTATGGCCGTTTTCCCGTTGTGTGAGTTTGTGCGGATTCCATCACCGTGAACCCTGTTTGAAGACTGGTCCGTGAAACTGAAGTTCAAATCTTGGGGGATTCGTTTACATTGAAAAGTTTGCACCGTTCCGGCATTGCTTGGTTTTGACAACGCCATGTTGTGAAGTGGGAAAAAAAATACAAATATTTGGTCGAATGTTGGTGGGGTTACATTTTGCAGTTTGGGACAGAAATGGTGGGTTTGTTGATGTGAAAGTGGGGAAATCCAACGTTTTTTTTTGTTGTTGTTGTTGCCGAATTGCTTGCCGTGACATCCTTGGACGGGGATTGAAGTCGAAAAAATGTCAAATAAGTGTCGTGAGTTTCCGGGGGGGTTTGGTTGACCTTACAAGATACGCAGGTTGGTTTGCTGTAAGGTGTTTATAAATTTAAGGAAAATGGATTTTCGTTCGTTTAAATCCTGATCTGTTTATACCAAAAACCCTGCCGTCATCTAAGCTTTGAACCCCGCGTTTTCAACAGTTTGTTCACAAGTCTTTTGAGATTATTTTTTAGTAGAGGTCAAATCACTCTTCCAGATCTTTACAGAATGCACTACGCTTTAAATCCTCTGTGATCCGTATTGTGCTGTGGTCTGCTTGGAATTCGGACTCATCTATAACAATCTCGATACCTGCGCTCAACACAACTCATATACATAAAAAAGTGAAGCAGACTTTAATACGTAGAACAGTGTAGACAGCATGAAGAAAGCGGAAAGAATAATGGTAGAAAAAGCAACAGTGATAACATCAGCAGCATCCGAAGAGTAAGACAATTACTCCACTACCACCAGAATCACAACAAACACACAGACACCCAAAACAAAAACAACATCGCCAACAACAGCAACAACAACAACAACAACTAGCCCCATCCAACCCCTACCCTCACCCCCAACCCAGCCTCCACCGACAACCAGCCCCCCCCCCCACCCCGATCCACCCTCCAGCCGTCCAAGATGTCGAGCATTTCCTCCGAGGCGCCCTCCTCTCGCGCTCTGCGTCACCTCAACAACCGCAACAACATGGCGGACCCTCTCTGCGCAAGCAGCTGGAGCAGATGGAGCGGGAGAAGAACTTCGACATGTCCTACCTGGACAAGGACCGCCTGGACATCACCGACTTCCTCAAGAACCTGCAGAAGTGTGACTCTGACGACCTGCCCCAGAGCAAGATGTGAGGATGAGAGAGAGAGAGAGAGAGAGAGAGAGAGAGAGAGAGAGAAGAGAGAGAGAGAGGGAGAGAGAGAGAGAGAGGAGAGAGAGAGAGAGAGAGAGAGAGAGGAGAGAGAGAGAGAGAGGGGGAGGAGAGGGGAGAGGGGGAGAGGAGAGAGAGAGAGAGGGGAGAGAGAGAGAGGAGGGAGAGAGAGAGAGAGAGAGAGAGAGAGAGAGAGAGGGAGAGAGAAGAGAGAGAGGAGAGAGAGAGAGAGGAGAGAGAAGAGAGAGAGAGAGAGAGAGAGAGAGAGAGAGAGAGGAGAGAGAGAGAGAGTGAGAGAGAGGAGATGAGGAGAGAGAGAGAGAGAGAGAGAGAGAGAGAGAGAGAGAGAGAGAGAGAGAGAGAGAGAGAGAGAGAGAGAGAGGAGAGGGAGGAGAAGTAGTTAGAATGAGAGACACTTGACACTTGACGCGCGTGTTAAACGCCGCGCCATTTATTGTGGGGCCATAGGTCCATACACAAAGAGTTCGCAGCGTCAATTTCAATTTTTATAGAACAACAAAAAAATAAACCACTTTACAAACGTAAGACAAAGTATAACAATAATATTACTATTAACTTCAGTGACAAACATATATCGGTTTAAACATAGGATCTGTTCATTTCGATCAAAAACCAATATGTCGACATATATAATTCTATATATATTATGTTCATTCGTCTATGTCCTGTTTCATTTTATCTACCTTTCACCCTTTATTTTCCCTATCGTTAATCATAACTATTATTCGTACATATTTAACAGCATCTGCTTGAATGACTTATTGTTATCGAAACATTTCCATCGAAATCGCCTCAATTTACATCTCAACCATGCTTCTACCATAAGCTTTCGTCCCTGTTATTTATGTTAAACTGCGTAGCCCTAGAAATCAGATTTTACAATCAGTTCATACACAAATCCTGAATTCAAATCACGTGCATATATATTCAGTCATGCACACATCTGTAATTCGAACATACTCGCATGAGAGGGAGAAGAAGAGAGAGAGAGAGAGAGAGAGAGAGAGAGAGAGAGAGAGAGAGAGAGAGAGAGAGAGAGAGAGAGAAGAGAGAGAGAGAGAGAGAGAGGAGAGAGAGAGAGGAGAGAGAGAGAGAGAGATGTGTGTGAATATTTGTGTATGTGCGTGCGTGTGTAAGTGCGTGCGCGCTTGCGTGTGTGTGTGTGCGAGCGAGAGAGAGAGAGAGAGAGAGAGGAGAGAGAGAGAGAGAGAGAGAGAGAGAGAGGAGAGAGAGAGAGAGAACTCAGAACTCAGATGGTTTACTTCATATAAAGGCCATTGCCCCTTATGAAGGGGGGTATGGAGAAAGTAACAACAATGTATGAATATTACATAACACATTAAATACTGGATGAAATTCTCATTCACGAAGTCATAACTGATCGAAATTGAAATGCCTTGAACAAGTAAATTGAGAAATTTCTGACTACACTTTCATTTTGAGATGCCATAAGCAGACTTAACCGAAATTGACAGGGATCCCTGAAAAACTTAACTGGTATATATTGCGCTCTTAGACTAGATAACTTGCAGCAGCATAAAAAAAAATGCAACTCGTCTTCTTTTCCATCATTGCAAAGTGGACAAGTCAGATCCATTCCAGTATGTTTACAGTAGCGATACCGGTGTGTGCAATATCTGAAATTCCAAGTCGAAATTTGGTCATAATTAACTTCAAGTGTTTGCCTAAATCCATTTGCAGATAAAGTTTGACATCGTGAACTGTACAAATGTCCGATACATGGTAAATCTATCGCTATTTTTGACGTGAGCGTCCCATTCTTGCCACCTGCACGCAATCAATCTTTCTTTAAATTCACAAAGAAATAATCTATCATTCTGCACGCCTTGGTTCATCCAAACATAACCAAATCCAAATTTGTATAACTGACTACGGATATTTGACACCCAGTTTCTTTTATCTCTTACATCTAGGTCATATCATATAACATCACATAAGCTTTCCGTGGTAATCTATAATCATTCATTTTAGTTAATTTTAACCAGTATCGAATAGGGCTTAATACAGAATTTATGTAAATAGGATATCTATTGGTCTCTCCATAGTCAAGGTCATTGGGTGTTCGCATTTCGACTCCTAAAAATGTCTTTAAGGCAAAAAGATGTACTTTTTCGCATTGGCGGGCTGCAACGTCTAGTCCCCAAAGTTCTGCACCGTACTGAGAGAGAGAGAGAGAGAGAGAGAGAGAGAGAGAGAGAGAGAGAGAGAGAGAGAGAGAGAGAGAGAGAGAGAGAGAGAGAGAGAGGAGAGAATGTGTCTGTGGGCATGTGAGTATGTATGCGTGTGTATGTGTGTGTGTGTGTGTGTGTGTGTGTGTGTGTGTGTGTGTGTGTGTGTGTGTGTGTGTGTGTGTGTGGTGTGTATGAGTGTGTGTGTGTGTGCGTGTGTGTGTGTATGTGTGTGTGTGTGTGTGTGTGTGAGAGAGAGAGAGAGAGAGCGAGGAGAGAGGAGGGGAAAGAGAGAGAGAGAGAGAGAGAGAGAGAGAGAGAGAGAGAGAGAGAGAGAGAGGAGAGACGGGGGATTGATAAGAGAATTCATAGTAGGCTATGACCTATTATGGAGATGTTTGTAAACATGATGGAAGCCTTCAATCATAGACAAAAGTAAAGAAGAATACACAAAGAGAGAATTTCTTGACGAACACCAGTGACGACACACAGGGGGAAAAACACCTAAATTTTAATGCCTTATGCAGGACCGGTGCAAAAATTCGCACATCAAGGACACTCCAATAAGCTGAATTTGAATAGAGGACATCAAGGACACTCAAATGACCTGAATTTGAATAGAGGACATCAAGGACACTCAAATGACCTGAATTTAAATAGAGAACATCAAGGACACTCAAATGACCTGAATTTGAATAAAGGACATCAAGGACAGTCAAATGACCTGAATTTGAATAGAGGACATCAAGGACACTCAAATGACCTGAATGTGAATAGAGGACATCGAGGACACTCAAATGACCTGAATTTGAATAGAGGATCAAGGACACTCAATACTGAATTGAATAGAGGACATCAAGGACACTCCAATACCTGAATTGAATAGAGAACATCAAGGACACTCAATGACCTGAATTGAATAGAGGACATCAAGGACACTCAAGTGACTGAATTTGAATAGAGAATCAAGGACACTCAAATGACTGAATTTGAATAGAGACTCAAGGACATCAAATGACCTGAATTTGAATAGAGACATCAGACAGCCAAATGACTGAATTTGAATAGAGGACATCAAGGACACTCAAATGACTGAATTTAATAGAGGAATCAAGGACACTCAAAGACCTGAATTTGAATAGAGGACTCAAGGACAGTCAAATGACCTGAATTTGAATAGAGGATTCTCAGGACACTCCAAATGACTAATTGAATAGGGTATCAGGACACTCACATATTATATGAATAGGAGATTCGAATCAAATGACCTAGATTTGAGATAGAGGGGTGTCAGTAAATTACTTATGAGTACCAGACTTCTGAGAGTTGAACACAAAAAAAGCAGACATTCGTGTATCGTCGTTCACGATATAGAGAGAGAGAGAGAGAGAGAGAGGAGAGAGAAGAGAGAGAGAGAGGAGAGAGAGAGAGAAGAAGAGAGAGAGAGAAGAGAGAGAGAAGAGGAGAGAGAGGAGAGAGAGATAGAGAGAAGAGAGAAGAGTAGGAGAGAAAGAGAGAGAGAGAGAAAGAGAGAAGAGAGAAAGAGGAGAGGAAGAGAGAGAGAGAAGAAGAGAGAGAAGAGAGAGAGAGGAGAGAGAAGAAGAGAGAGAGGAGAAGACAGAGAGAAGAGAGAGAGAGAAAGAGAGAGAGAGAGGAAGAGAGAGAGAAGAGAGAGAGAAAAGAGAGGAGGGGAGAGAAAGAGAGAGAGAGAGAGAGAGAGAGAAGAGAGAGAAGAGAGAAGAGGTAGAAAGAGAGAGAGAGAAGAGAGAGAGAGAAAGAGAGAGAGAAAAGAGAGAGAGAGAGAGATGAGAGAGAGAAAGAGAGACAGAGAGAAAGAGAGAGAGAAAGAGAGAGGAAGACAAGACAAGACAAGACAAAATTCTTTATTTACGAGGATAATAGATAAGCACTGATGTGCTTTTTTACATCCAGTCCTCGCCCTGTGTAGGGTCAACAATATAAAATAAAAGGCAACAAAGGAAGCATGCAAAAGTGACTAGAACTACAATACAATAGGGGATTAAAATTTAAAAAGGGAAGGAAAAAAAAAATAATAAAAAAAAAAAAAAAGAGAGAGAGAGAGAGAGAGAGAGAGAGAGAGAGAGAGAGAGAGAGAGAGAGAGGAGAGAGAGAGAGACGCAGGAGCGAAGGGAGTGCGGGGTAAGCCTGCAGAGAGAGAGAGAGAGAGAGAGAGAGAGAAGAGGGGAAGAGAGAGAGAGAGAGGGGGGGAGGGAGGGAGGGAGAGAGAGAGAGAGAGAGAGGGTGGGGAGGAAGAGGCTAGAGTGGGTGCGATAAGAGAGCATGTTTAGAACAATCTGACAATCAAAAAATTCGAAAGAGATACAAAACAATCAATTTTGAAAACACCGGGGGAGGGGGGGGGGGGGGGGGGGAAAGAAATAAAGCACAAATGGAGGTGGGAAATGCATAATGATAGCCCAGTCGCCACGGGTAGGATAAGTCAATTCTAGGAACAGGGACATGAAGTTTGGGTAGAGTCCTTGAGGAATTTATTGAGAATCTGTAAACTAATGTTGAGGGTGCCTTCCCAGACACAATCTTGTGCATTATGATCCCTTTGTTGTATTCTAATCTCAGACTTAATGGGAGAACTTGAATCTTTTTATAGTCCGAGTCCAGAAGACTACTGCTTTTTAGGAGGACTAATTTGAGTGCTCGCTTGTGCAGGCTTAACAATGGTTTGAGAGTGTTAGCGCTAGCACAGTCCCATAGAGTAGATCCATAGTCTATGTATGATTGAATATGAGACTGGAAAAAGAGCTTGCGTGAATGCAGGTCGAGGAAGCGTTTGATTTTGGAGAGTTGAAAAACTTTCTGTGAAAGTTTTTTGCATAGTGAGGTTATGTGAGCTTGCCAGCTCATATTGTTATCAATGGTTATTCCTAGCACTTTGAGGCATGTAACCTGTTCAACGGGTTCATTTTTAAGATGTACCGGAGGAAACTTAAGAGTGAGATTTTGTCTTTTTTGCCTGGTTGTGATAAGCATGGATTTAGTTTTTTGAGGGTGAAGCGACATGTGATTTAGTTCAGTCCATTTCACGAGATCATTCGCACTTTCTTGTAAAGTTTGTGCAAGAACAGTAACATCAGAATGATTTGTGTGGATTGTTGTGTCATCAGCAAAAAGTTCACAGGTGGATGTGATATGTAGAGGGAGATCATTGATGTAAATTGTGAATAATAAGGGACCAAGATAGAGCCTTGTGGGACGCCATAGGAAAGTGTTTGAAATGAAGAGAAGGTTGTATTAATTTTCACACATTGTTGCCTATTTGTGAGATATGAGTGAAAAGCGTAAACGACGACTCCGATAAGTTGTCAGAGAAAGTATCTAATATTTACAGTTAAAGTATAATTTAAGGTCCACTGTCTCGCCGCCTCGACCCCTTTCCCTCCTCCTTCTCCTGTCCCCTCCCCCCCCCACTCCCCTTTCTCCCATCTTCTTCCTTATTTCTTGCCGAATCCTTTTCATAACGACAAAGAAATGAGCGGCCTTCACCCCTTCTTTGTTTTCTTTTTTTTTTTTTTTTTCTCAATATAGGAGGGAGAGGAGAGAGAGAGAGAGAGAGAGAGAGAGAGAGAGAGAGAGAGAGAGAGAGAGAGAGAGAGAGAGAGAGAGAGAGAACACTGAACACTGAACACTGAACATGTTTAATGTCATTAGCTATACAGCCTTAGTGACATGGGGGGTAAGGCACAAAATAATCATATCGAAAACGAAAGTAACAACATAAAAGAAACATCCATCAATTGGAAGCTTGAAATACAAGCAAAGAAGAGAGAGAGAGAGAGAGAGAGAGAGAGAGAGAGGAGAGAGAGAGAGAGAGAGAGAGAGAGAGAGAGAGAGAGAACACTGAACACTGAACACTGAACATGTTTAATGTCATTAGCTATACAGCCTTAGTGACATGGGGGGTAAGGCACAAAATAATCATATCGAAAACGAAAGTAACAACATAAAAGATACATCCATCAATTGGAAGCTTGAAATACAAGCAAAAGAGAGAGAGAGAGAGAGAGAGAGAGAGAGAGAGAGAGAGAGAGGAGAGAGAGAGAGAGAGAGAGGAGAGATGATGATGATGATGATGATGATGATGATGATGATCTTTATTTCCAAGGGTAACAGATAAGCAAACACATGCTTTTTTTCATCCGGCCCTTGCCCCGTTAAGGGACTAACTGAGCATGTGTTTGGGCAGAGAGAGAGAGAGAGAGAGAGGAGAGAGAGAGAGAGAGAGAGAGAGAGAGAGAGAGAGACATACATACAGACAGACAGACAGACAGACAGAGGAGAGAGAGAGAGAGAGAGAGAGAGAGAGAGAGAGAGAGACAGACGAGAGAGAGAGAGAGAGAGAGAGAGAGAGAGACATACAGACAGACAGAGAGAGAGAGAGAGGCAGACAGAGAGAGAGAGAAACACTTTTGACACTTTGACACTTTGATATTTTATTGTCATTACCAAAGAGGTCCTTTGTCTCTTTCTTGTCAAAGAGAGAGAGAGAGAAAGAGAGTGAGAGAGAGAGAGAGAGAGAGGGAGAGAGAGAGAGAGAGAGAGAGAGAGAGAGAGAGAGAGAGAGAGGAGAGAGAGAGAGAGAGAGAGAACTCAGAACTCAGATTGTTTACTTCATATAAAGGCCATTGCCCCTTATGAAGGGGGGTATAGGGAACATAACATCAATATGAGAATTATAGAGAAAACAAGAGAAACTGGATGGACTACTCTGTCACGAAGTCATGACTGATCTAAATTGAAATGCCTTGAATAAGTAAATTGTGAAATTTCTTACTGTGCTTTCATTCTGAGATGCGATTAGCAGGCTTAACAGAAACTGACAGGGATCCTTGGAAAACTTTGTCGGTATATACTGCGCTCTTAGACTAAATAATTTACACCAGCATAAAACAAAATGAAGTTCGTCCTCTTTTCCATTTTGGCAGAGTGGACAAGTCAAATCCACCCCACTATATTTACTGTAACGGTACCGGTGTTCTGCTATTTTCAAAATTCCCAGTCTAAATTTTGTCATGGTCGACTTCAAGTGTTTAGCTAAATCCGTTTGCAGATAACGTTCGACATCGTGTTCCGAATAAAATGTCCAATGCATGGTAAATCTATCACTATTTTTGACATGAAAGCCCCATTCCTGCCACCTGCATGCAATCAGTCTGTCTTTAAATTCACATAGAAATGATCTATCGTTTTGCACGCCTTGGCTTAACCAAACATATCTAAATTGGTATAATTTGCAACGGACATTTGAAGCCCAATTTCTTTTGTCTCATGCATCTACGTCGTATAACATCATATACAGGCTTCCCCAGGTAATCTGTGATCACTCATTTTTGTTGATTTCAACTAGTATCGAATACCGTTTAAACACAGAATTTGAATAGATAGGATATCTATTGGTCTCCCCATAGACAAAGTCATTGGTGTTCGCATTTCAACTCCTAACATTTCTTTAAACCAAAGAGGTGCACTTTTTCACAATGGCGGGCTGCATCATCTAGTCCCCAAAGTTCTGTGCCGTACAGAGCAATGGGTTGAACCTGTGAATCAAATAACTTCAACAATAAATCTAAAGTAGTGTTTTTCAAAATAATTACACAGGTTTCTCATAATGCAGAGCACAGCTTTCTTTGCTTTACTTACCAGGTCATTGCATGCCGATGTGAAACTGCGTTTTGTTGAAAACAGTATACCTAAGTATCTATCAGCATTTACGACAGGCATCGCAGCATAATTGTATGTCCAATTTTCTCTTGCTGCTAAGTAGCCAGCTTTCCTTATATACAGTTACATTTCTTTTGCTTAAATTCACTTTCAAACCAAGAGAAAAAGCTGCGTGTTGAAGACTGTTTAACTGTGTTTCAAACCAATGATTGTTTCTGATGACAGTACAACATCATCTGCTGATAATAAAACAAAGTGCTCAAAATAATCGATCGTAAACATTGCACCATGCTTACCGTTTTGAATCATTTCTATGGCAAGGTCATTAAAAAACAAAGAAAATAAAACAGGACTACACCGTCCTTTGATTAACACCATAAATGCACATAATGAAATCAGTTAGTTTATATCCACACCGTATCTTAACTTTTAATATTATTACATACTTTTGATGCAATTATATGAATTACCATGTATACCATTTTTAACCAGCATTGACGAAAATCTATGAATGCAACATATAATTTTCTGTTGAAAGAGAACTGTTTTGTAGGATGGCTAACAAAGTAAACATAGTTGAATAGTTCTTTTTGAACCCTGCTTGTATATACAGTAATGTTATTTCCTCAACCCACTCTTGTAAATGATGATTAATAACTAGTATAAATTTCACTACTAATTTGCATAATGAGATGCCCTGTTAAATTTTTTTGGTGTTGAATCTCCTTTTTTTGA
>CM031614.1:11955265-11957765 GCA_018398815.1 Conus ventricosus
GAGTTCTCAGAGTTCTTGACCATTGCCATGACTGGTGTTCACCTTTCCCTCTGTTCACTATCAGAGTTCTCAGAGTTCTTGACCATTGCCATGACTGGTGTTCACCTTTCCCTCTGTTCACTATCAGAGTTCTCAGAGTTCTTGACCATTCCCATGACTGGTGTTCATCTTTCCCTCTGTTCTCTGTCTGAGTTCTCAGAGTTCTTGACCATGGAGAAAGGGTTCAAGGTCCGGGACGTTTGGAGACTCTTTCTTTCCCAAGGGTGACCTTTCCCCCCCTGTTGTTGAGGTTTCTCATAAGTTGTATAACCCTGTGGTCAGCTTCACTTCGTTGTCTTTCTTTGGGCAGTGATGTTAAAGCACGTGGAGTGGTTTATAGACTCAGTTTACTTTATTCTTGGAATTACCGAATACACATATTTCTTTCTGTCAGAAAAAAAATTGTTTGCTCAATGTTTGTTTGTGTACCCATGCTTTTCTTTACATTCCAAAAACACTTTCTTACAAATCACTATTCCATGCTAGGCCCATAGGGGGGGGGGGGGGGGGTTATGCTTGATAACGGTTTTATATGAAATAAGCCGAAAATGTGCAATATGCTTATTGAGTGTTGGTGGATTTTAGTATTCAAATCTGTGTTTCAGCTGGGATTGTGTACACGTATAACAATACCTGTCGACATAGCCGAACTAAAGGCGTATGTCTTCATCGTGATTTGGAATAACAATACCTGTCGACATAGCCGAGCTAAAGGCGCATGTCTTCATCGTGATTTGGAAAGAACTGGTGTATACAGGTACCTTGGCTGGTGTGCCGGTGTTATTGCTATTGACTTCTGAGGTATCAAAATAAATCACAAAGGGAAACCATGAGAGATGCTGAAATTTGGATAACTGGAGGGAAACGTGCAAACTCTCTGGTAGTCGCATGTTTTTACCGCGGTGGAATGAAAATAAAAATCGAAATAAAAAAATGCAAAATGGATATTGTTCTATATGAAATCTTGGGACAGATCTTTACACACACACACACACACACACACACACACACACACACACACACACACACACACACACACACATACACACAAACACACACACACACACACACACACACACACACACACACACACACACACATACACACACACACACACACACACACACACACACACACACACACACACACACACACACACACACATATATATATATATATATGCTGGGGAGGATGCTTCTCTGGGTCCTCCCCAGCACCTTCGGGTGTTTCTTTTTCTTCTTCTCCGCACTTTCGTTTGGTTCCATTTTACTACCCTTCACTGGCTGCTTTGGGGGTGCTGTTGGATTCTTTTTTGAACCCTTGGTGGTGAGAACACCGCAGAATTATGAACTGTGGTGTGTCTCTATTTGACACCAAGAGAGCAGACACAACCAGCCGTGTCTCCCTGATGAGTCCGATCCAGCGGACGAAAGGCCTCGGAGCAGGCAATACAAATAGTGTCTTCGAAGGGGATAACGATGGTTCCCTCAGGCAGCTATTGAAGAGTTTCTCAAATTTATAATATATTCCCCATTTTCTTCATCTTCAATTTTTTTTAAAATAAAAGTTTAAATCTTTGCCAAGTCATTACTATGACGACTGAAGAATTGTTAGCCTGCACTTGTTTCCCCCCACTATTTAATTGTTCAGCATTATATTGTTTGGTCAATTGGTGGGAGATTGCATCTCTTAGGAGATCCAAGTAAAGGTTGTTCTGTACAATTCTTAGCCACTCACAATGCTTGGGTTATTGAACAGCAGAGCTGACCACTCACGCTGTTCCATACCTTTTGATCTCCCTTGCATCCTTGAATGGATCCTCAAGCATGGGCTCAAAGATTGTCCCCTATATTTTATACTGTTTGAATAATGCTTTTAGTTTTTCGGCGGCTTTTTTCTTCTCCGCACTTTCGTTTGGTTCCATTTTACTACCCTTCGCTGGCTGCTTTGGGGGTGCTGTTGGATTCTTTTTTGAACCCTTGGTGGTGAGAACACCGCAGAATTATGGACTGTGGTGTGTCTCTATTTGACACCAAGAGAGCAGACACAACCAGCCGTGTCTCCCTGATGAGTCCGATCCAGCGGACGAAAGTCCTCGGAGCAGGCAATACAAATAGATGTGCCTTCGAAGGGGATTACGATGGTTCCCTCAGGCAGCTATTGAAGGGTTTCTCATATTTATAATATATTCCCCATTTTCTTCATCTTCAATTTTTTTTTTTAATAAAAGTTTAAATCTTTGCCAAGTCATTACTATGACGACTGAAGAATTGTTAGCCTGCACTTGTTTACCCCCCCCCCCCTATTTAATTGTTCAGCATTATATATATATATATATATATATATATATATATATATATATATATATATATATATATTAATGATGATGGAAGAATTGTTAACCTGCACTTGTTTTCCCCCACTACTTAATTGTTCAGCATCATATTGTTTGGTCAATCAG
>CM031614.1:11962765-11970463 GCA_018398815.1 Conus ventricosus
TTTAAAATATTATTGTGAACGCATCTCCTAATTTCATTTGCGAATGAACTGTAATTTTGTAGAAGCATCTTTCAAAACTGTTTCTTTCTGTGGGGGATGTACTTTTTTTTTCCCATACGGCGTTATTTCAATTTCTTTCCGACTATTGGTCGTCCGGCATAAGACTTACATGTAAAGGGCCAGAGTTGAATGCTTTTCTGAAACTTTTTGAGGGCTAAAATATGTAAAGGGCTTATGAATTCAAATTTTATGTCCATTCTAAAAAAGGGTTTTCTAAGTGCCATTTGAGTCAGGTTTCGAACTATTTTATATTCATATGGCCAACATTAAATTGCCTCTAGATTTCGCATTGTTCAAGTTTTAGGAAACTTTTTGTTGTCGCCAACCTCTTTGCGTTTTTATAATCACCATCTTTAGTGTACTCAAAACCATACAAAGCGCCTATCCACCGTTCTGTTCAAAGTCCGTAACGCCCTGAAAGGGTCTTTTAAAATTCTAAATTTATACACCTCACAGGCGCTAAATGTAACTCCTGATTCTTCTGGCCCACGCGACATGTTTTAGTACAGTTTATTATTTTTTTTCCCCAAAACAATTGCAGGTTATCACATTTTACAACTTTCCCTGTTTTGTCTTTGATTTTTAATTAAATGATCCGACCCTCCCACAAACTAATCTTTTAAACTGTAAATTGGGGAATTTGTATAATTTCATAATCGCAATATGCAGCTTTCCCTGATGGAAGAGCTCTTAAAACAGTTGAGGGCCTTCCATCATATAAGTTTTCATCAGTGCTTAGCTCATCCAAATGAACATAGAGTAATGAATGTAATGCAAGATCGAGCGGACTTTCTCCCTCATAGTAGTTTTGGTCGGTGTAACTCTAAATCTAAATGTTAGCCGTAAAGCCTAACTTTTTAGCTAGCTCTTTATAAAAAATAGTAACCTCCTTCTCTTCAGGCTTGAATGTTAACATTGTTTTTTTAGATTTGCATTGTTAAGTTTGAGAGTAATGTCAAAGTTACCCCATTGCTTCTTTTAGTGAGCAAAACCCGAAAATAACCATCAGTATGTTAAACTCGCTAATTTTGTTCCCTGTTTTGTCAACTTTTAGAACCTTTTTATTCTCCTTGGCTTCGCTTATATTAAACCATAACGACTTTGTAGAATATTTCATGAAGTGCAACCATTTTGGCTCCGCATTCGTTATCAATAGCATGTTCTAAAAACGAAGGACGGTCTTGGTTGTTTTTTGTTACAAACATTTTTTTGAACGAAATAAAATGAGCGCGTTCAAATATACTGATCAAAATATTCTTTTGGGGGCCCCGCACTACAATCTTAAAAATATAGCAACTGATACTCTTGACATTGCTGTGACCCAGACTGCCTCTTTTCATAAAAAGGTGAGTACCCATTAAGCAGCATCTTAACCCCCCTATAAAAACCCGACCACATCAAGAAAGCGTGGTTTAGTCATCCGATGCAGTTTTACCCAGAACCAGTTAAATTTTGCTGTGTTTTGCGCATCAACTGGGTGGAGTGGCGTATGCTGATCATTTAAAAAATCCCCCATGATCCTTTGGTGAGGTCAGTGTACAGATTTCATTCTATTACACCTTCAGACGTATTTTGACTGAATTGCAAGCGCCATTCCCAAAATGACAAACCATTTAATCCACTCAGCAACATAATAGACATGAAGGCTTTTAAAAGGATCTGTAACGAATTCAATTTTAAAACATCAAGACAGGCTTTAGACAAACGTTGGATCATAATCATGGTCAAGGCCCCTTTTATTTTCGGGGAAACGCACAGAAAGTATAACTAAGACTGGCACCCCTCCTTTCAAAATTTTCTTTTCAGGCAAAACTGTTCAGCCGGGGTCCCTACAGCAAGAGCAAAACAGCATGGACAACTTTTATCTTAGACACTTCTAAGGGCCTAACTAGGGGGGGAATAGAACGAATAAACGACTTTTATTCGTACTTACGTTTGGGTTTGCTAGGGGCGCAAGCACAGGCAAGACAAGCATAACTGATTTCCCTTTTACTTTGGGTTTTATGCACAAAAACAATACTTAGCAAATTTAGAGGACGCCATTAATTCTACAGTTGATTTACCTTCAAGTATTTTAAAGGTACCAACATGTTTTACAATATGCAAGATCGAAAGTAGACTTGCTGTTGGCACTGGTTTATACATGCTGCCCTTCTGACCTCAGACTCCAGATAGGTGCAATAATAAACTATAATAATGAAATTCTTATAGCAGGCAATGAACAAAGGTTGGGAAAAACGACATAATTCTGAGCCAGTAATATTACAAACAATAAAAGAACACCCAAGATTAAATCATCTAATCCCCGAAGTCCAACCCCCAAAGTCATTGAAGACTCAGCAAAGCTCGCCGGCTTTGTTCGCGATGACCATGAATATGAAAAGACAGCGCTTTTTCTTGGATTAACTGGGAATAGGATTACTTGGTCTTTATCTACTAAATAGTAACCCAACTATTACAAGAACTAATCCCATAAGTGCTCGGCCATAAAGCCCACACTTTGCTTGCAGTAGACAAAAGCCCAGCTGACAATACTCCCCCCAAAATTCCTGGGAAAGCGTCTATAGCTTTACCAGCTAATTTTTTTTAATAAATTCGCAAGATGATCAAGCTGTTTTTTTACCCATGATTTTTCAGTGGAGGCGATGGCGGCGGAGGCACTGAACTTTGCTCCCACCACCGCCTTAATAGCCATCACCAGTGTACTTAATGCAAATCCTAAGGGAGTTAAACGCTTGCTAATGTGAAATCCATGCTCTCTAAACAGCGTTCGATTCGTTCTGCTAGCGTCGTGTCTTCATAAAAAAATTTTTTCGATAGTTTCTCTTATTCTATTCACTTGAGTTCGTAATTGGTCTCGGGATAGTGTTAGCACTTCTAGTCTTGCTGATCTTTCTTGTCAAGATCTTTTAGTCCCTTTTGGGTTTATTCTTTCTTTAATATCAGGCCCTAAGTGGCGTCATCAGCCTCAACGAGTTTTTTCTTTTCTCTTTTTATATGCTCATCTGTTCACCTAGTTTTTTCTAAATTGTTTGTTAATTCGCCTCTAATGGTTTCTTAAAGCATGATCAAGGCCGTTTATTTCTCGCATGGGTAGCGGTGAGTCGTGTATATTCTTTAAAAGCTGTTTCTTCTGAAAAACTGGATTCTGCTTCTATTACATTTTTTAATTCACCTGCTGATTGATTTTAAATTCTTTAAGTTTTCCCTGTTTTTGCATTTGGTTATCTGTTGGGAGTTCTTGCGTGTGTTTTTAATTTAGAAACTGCCTCCGCCCTTAATTTTGTCCTAACAAGCCAAGGCGATTTTGATCTTTTTCACTGAGTCTATTTCTAATTGAACCCACGGCTAAAAACTTTGATGGTCTTTTTTAGTTGTAAGCTGACAAGTTGTCCTTGGTCGCTCCTCACAAACAAATGATCATCTTTTAATTCAAATCATTTTGGGTCTATAAATTCGGAGGTTCTTGGGCCTAAACTTTGGTACAATGATTTAACCTTACTTTCTGTTAATTCATGCCGCATTTAGTCATTGAGCGATGCTGTGTCAAAGGAATCATTTCACTCATGTCGTCTCCAGGTCAAAAACATCATAATCTTCTTCAGCTTCAATTCCTGCCATGTTTTAAATAATTAACTTTTTATTTTGTTTATAAAAAATGGCAAACGCCACATGGCTCGATTCTTAACCCGAAAAGAAGACTGAAAGAACCCTATGGCGTGAAGGGAAATAAGCGAATATTACTGTTCCAAATAATCCATCACTTTTTGATGCGGGTCAAATTCTTACTGTCAAATTTCCAGACCTAGGGGGGGATGAAGTGATTGGCCAGGCTCTGCACGTTCTTACTTTTAAAATAGAACTCGCTTCAACAACAGACCCAAACAGGACAGTTTTTACAGAATCTGGGCGGGCAATCGTTAAGAAAATTTCTATAAAACTTGAGGGGCAAGAAATATTTTTTTTACACAATGCAGACATTTTTAACCTATTCTGATTCTATGGCTAACCGGGAAAAGAAAGGGCTGATCTTGCGTTTCAAGGAATCGAAAATGAAAAAAGCACTAAAACATAGAATAGGCGCCGCAGATACTAAAGACGGGAAAAAGTATGCAGCTGTAAATTTGGCGTAAGGAAATCGCTTTTCCATCCCCTTAGATTTTGAGTTGTTAAAAGCGCAAAGCGCCATACTTTCAAGGAGGCATTAAAAGACAGATTGTCATATGAACTAACTTTTAATGAATACAAACTGTTACAAACAACAGACCACCGAAGCAAAGTACAGCAATTTGACATCTCGTTAGAGTTTGACGTTGTTAGCAACCCTAAATTAGCAAAGCTGATTGGGGAACAATATAAGTCACTATTAGTAAAATATTACGAAAAAGTGATTCATCATACAACATATCCTAAACAGGGCAGACACCAATATGGAATTTTAGTTTTAGTATTGCATCACATTCACTTTAAAAGGGATTTTATTGCTGTGTGAAGATGAAGAACCGTTTAAAAAGCAAGTGAAAAGTTTTTTAATCCTAAATAACAAAAGTGCAATGTCAATTGACGGTAGTCCCCAACCAAATCTACGCTAGCGGGCTTAGACCTTATCACATTTGACGAAATAAGAAAATTGTTGGGGGTGGGAGGGTAGAAATCCAACAGCAGACCTAGTGTCTAAAGATTTACATCTTCACAATGTTAGGCTTGATGATTATTTAACAACAAAATACGGTTATGGATTGACCTAAGGTCAACAGAGGGTAATGAGTTGTTTGGGAAACGGAGAAAAAGTGAGAGACGTAATAAACATTCAAATTGATAAAGAAAGAAGCCGATAAACCTCTTAATGTACATTTTTTTTTATTATATGATGCGCAGCTGAATATTCAACAATACAGATTAGACTATGTATTAACTAAATTATTTTTCATTTTAAAAAAGCATGTCTGTTAAGGTTTATCCAAATGTGCCTACAGCACCGGAGATGCCAAGAGAAGAGATAGCAGCAATTCCCGCTGTTATAGAAACCCCTTTACATAAAAGCCTTTAGATTAACAAACATTACGCAAATGCAGCAAGTACTAAGCAAGACCTTTCAAAATACAGCAAAACCAAAAGAAGGTATTCTGCTGCCTTTTAAAGCGTTACATATGTTAATACTGGGGCATCAACTAAAGTGCGCATCGGCAGGAACAAGTGTAGGCCTCTTAGCAACAGGGGTTGGCGCACCCGCACTTACCTCTAGGAGGTTTGTCTTAGCTCTCGGTCTGTGTTCATTACTGAAAGTGCGGGTGGCAAAAAATTAAAAACAAACTCCAAAAGCACACAGCTATGGTTTTAACTAATAACGGGTAAACTTAGTTCGTTTAAACTGACAATAAATAAAGCGCTTGTTGACTCAAACATCACGGAAGAAGAATTAAAACGTTTACAGGGCGATTTTGATGACACAAAAGACAAAAGTTTGATCTTCAAAGAAAGGCGAGGGGAAGTTTTTCTCAACAGCCAACGCCGAGCAAAAAAAAGGAATGCTTAAAAAAAATAAACGAGACATTAAACTCCTGTTCTAAACAGCTCACATTAAACAACACCAAAGGGGGTTTATACTTTAGTTTATGAGTCCAAGCGCAAAAAGACCGTTGATATTGGGTTTTGATTAAGTATTTTTTTTAATTTAAATAAATATTTTGGCTTAGAAAAGAAAGACAGCATGGCTAAGATATATGAAGGGCAAGAAAGAATTTTTGAAGGAATGCTCGAGAGAGAGCGTTTATCAAGAGCACTGAATGAAATTGATTTAGAAGTCTTGACCCAACCAAACGTACAGGCAAGTGTTGTTCATGCAATTTTTTCAAGTCCAGGCAATCTAACAATAGACCCGCCCGTTAAAGTAATGTTTGCTGTTTAATCGACTATGTAACAATAAATGAAGAAAATCTAGAAGTCTGGGTCTCAACTAAAAAACAGACTATTCTTTCTCATAACGACTTAACACCCGGTTGGGCAGACGAACTGCTTACACAGTTTGATGTGGCCGCGAAGAAGCTAAAATGAGAGGCTCTGGCTGGTCAGAGGGCGAAGTCCTAGAGATTAGATTAAAACAGGCTAAGTATGCGCCGATGTAGGCAAGGCTTACATTCCACTACCTCGGGAGTTGGCTTTAAAGAGAGCAGTTGTAAACATAAAAAATTCAGACAACAAATGTTTCATGTGGTGCGTTCTTGCAAGGCTGCATCATGTTCGCGAACACGCAGAGAGAGTGACTAACTATCGGCAATACGCCAAAGATCTTAACTTCAATGGAATATCCTTTCCTGTTAGTGTAGACCAAATTGATCAGTTTGAAGAACAAAACAGCCCAATAACTGTTAATGATACACAATGGGATGAGGAAACAAATTTGGCGCCAATTAAAAGTGTCTAAGAACAGTCCAACAATAGGCGAACCAGCCAAAAGTCATGTGACTTACTCCTAATGTTTTCCGCCAGCAGGGCTGCCCCATTACACATTGATACGCACAATGAGCAGATTATTGGCGCATACTTCAAAAAACACTAACATACAAAATTCTGCAGAAAATGTTATAACAAGAATTCCATCTGTGCAAGCCGCGAGTGAACATATAAAACATTGTAAAAGTTCTGTAGACTGTAAGACAGAACTAACTACGCCCCCGCCAGGATCTAAAGTTAGTTTTAAGAACTGGAAACGGCTGCAAACAAGTCCATAACGTTGTTTATGCAGACTTTGAATCACTCATGTTCCTTATGAAGGGCCAGCACCACAAAAACTTCGAAAAACAGTCTTAATGAGTAATCATCAGATTTGTTCATATTGCCTTCATTATTGTATAGGTCGGATTGCGTTTATTCAGAGCCAGAATTATATAGAGGACCAGATGCTGCAGAAACATTCTTAAAACGCATGCAGCAAGTGCGCAATGACTGTTCTAATAATCTGAATTTATCTGAAATCATAATGGCGCCTGAAGACCAACAACAGTATGACTCAGCCACACATTGTTGGATTTGCGGTTAGGCCTCTCATCAGACGCAGCGAATCCAACAGTAAGAGACCATGATCACATTAGCGGAAAGTTCAGAGGAGCAGCGCATAACAAATGCAATCTTCAACTAAAGTTTGATCCTAAGACATGGAAGCTGCCTGTATTCTTTCATAACTTGCGAGGTTACGACCTCTCATCTTATATTGCAAGCAGTAACCAACGCCTCAGGGTAGCATGCATTGCACAGTCATCAGAAAAGTACATGTGCTTTAATCTAAATAACATGTCTTTTTATGACTCTATGCAACACATGATGGGATCATTAGAGGCACTAGCTATGTCCTTAAAGTCCTGCCCAATAACGGAAAAATATTTTGACCCAACTCTAGTTAGAAAGGGTGTTTACCCTTATGAATACATGAACATTGGAAAGGTTTGACGAAGATACACTTCCTCCTAAAGCGCGTTCTTTTCTAGTCTTAGAGGAAAGGACATCAGTGATTCGATTACCAGCATGCTCAAGATGCGGCAGAAGTTAGATTGTAAAACGATGGAGACTATCATGATCCTATTAATGCAGATGTATGTTGTTGGCGGACGTCTTTGAATTAAGAAAGACGCATAAAACATT
>CM031614.1:11971463-11973963 GCA_018398815.1 Conus ventricosus
TGTAAACACTAGACTGTAACTAGGTTCCATGTGTGAATGCAGCATACTACCATACACACAGGTAAAATCCCATTTGCAACTTTCACCACGAGAAAATGCCTGTCTGGCTGGGTGTGCATGTCACATATACGCAGAGCATGCACCCTCTATGAAAGCTAAAGAAAAAAGGCTGAGTGACTGGTGTTGATTGAATGATGCGGGAACCGACAGAAGAATGCAAGCAGCACGGCAGGCAGCTCTTCGGTCGGCTCTGACCTGCACCTTCTGCTCCAAGCTGTATATTGGGGAGACCTACCGCTCGTTGGCCGACCGCTTTTCAGAGCACCTGAGGTCGATGAACCTGGGCCACAACAACCCAGTCGGCCAACATTTTGTTGGTCCATATCACAGCTTCGGTCATGCGAAGATAGCAGCAGTGTGGCAGAACCCAGAGACCGTGTGTACAGAAAGCACATGGAGAGCCGTGTCATCAGCCGCTTGGGCACCACACAGCCAGCTGGGATGAACATCAGAGTCACTGACGTCTAGCTGAGCCAGGGCCCTTCTGCCCTTAGCCCATGTTTCTTTTTCCTTCAGTAGGCTAAATAGTGAATATTTCCATTTATTCCCCTCTTTGTGTGTGTGTGTGTGTGTGTGTGTGTGTGTGTGGGGGGGGGGGGGGGGGGTTGGGGTGTTGGGGGGGGGGGTGTTGTGTGGTGTGTGTGTGTGTGTGTGTGTGTGTGTGGTGTTGTGTGGTTTGTGGGGGTTGTGGTGGGGAGGAGGAGGGGGGGGGGGGGGGGGGGGGGTTGCGCGCGTGTGTGTGTGTGTGTGTTGGTGTCTTTGTGTGAACTGCAGTGTGTCTGTGTGAGCTCAATACACCTGAACAGTGATCAGTGACTTTATTCTGGTCCAACTTAATCATTAAATGAAATGTTCTCACCCAATTCTCACATAGGCTTTCCTGTCTACACTGTCCTCTTCTTTTCACTTTGACAACGGGCCTATGGCTTGAAACGTCAGTTTCCTCACAAACGGATTCTACTACCCGAAAAGTGTTTTTTTTAATAAACTTTATTATTATTTTTTCATTATTTTTTTTCATTTTACAACGAATCCTGCAGTCAACTTTTGTTTCTTCCTTACTACTACTACGATCACCACCCACCACCACCACCACCACCACCACCAGTAGTAGTAGTAATAGTAGTAGTAACAGCAGCAGCAGCAGCAGTATTACTAGATATAGTAGCAGTAGTTGTAGTAGTAGTAGTAGCAGTAGTAGTGCTTGTCGTGGTGGTGGTTGTGGCGTAGTAGTATTAGTTGTAGTTGTAGCAGTAATAGCAGTTATAGTAGTAGTAGGTGGTGGTGGTAGTAATAGTAGTGATGGTGCTGGCGGTGGATGGTGGCAGCGGTAGTAGTAGCTGTTGTAGTTGTAGTGGTGGTGGTTTTGGTGGCAATAGTAGTAGTAGCTGTTGTAGTTGTAGTGGTGGTGGTTTTGGTGGCAATAGTAGTAGTAGCTGTTGTAGTTGTAGTGGTGGTGGTGGTTTTGGTGGTGGTGATAGTAGTAGGGGTGTTGGTGGGGGTGGTAGTAGCGTTAGTGGTGGTGGTGTTGTGGTGATGGTTGTAGTTGTTGTGGTGTTGTATGTAGTAGTAGTAGTAGTGTAGTAGTAGTAGTAGTGTAGTAGTGGTGATGGTGGTAGTGATAGTGGTGATGGTTAGTGCTAGTAGTAGTACTAGTAGTAGTAGTGGTGGTGGTTTTGGTGGTAATAGTAGTAGTACTAGTACACACACACACACACACACACACACACACACACACACACACACACACACACACACACACACACACGCACGAACGACGCACGCATGAATGCACGCACGCGCGCGCGCGCGCGCGCGCACACACACACCACACACACACACACACACACACACACACACACACACACACACAAATTAAAACAAATTGGTCTTTCTGGTCACGTCTTACAATTATGTGAAATCATTTTTAAGTGGGAGACACATAATGACCAAAGTTGGTGTGACTTTATCATCCTCAAGATCTATAAATATGGAATTCCACAAGGTTCTATAATCTCCCCATTGTTATTCAATGTAATGCTATATGACTTATATACATGTTTTTCATCATATACCAAGGTAGCTCATATGCTGATGACATTGCAATATGGATTAATGTATCTTTAAGAAAAGAACAAATTTACGTCACATAAATTAATATTCAGAAGCTCTTTCAGCACGAGCTGGATAAATTAAATAGTTATATGCATTTGAATGGCTTTCAATTCTCTGTTGAAAAGACACATTTGGTTCTCTTTAACAATGGATATAACCCAAGTAACCTGCCTATATTCTTTCTGGGAGGACGGGAAATTTTTTTTAAACTTGAAGTAAAATTTTTAGGTGTCCTACTTACACCAAAACTAAACTGGAAAAAACATATTGACTCAATTGTTACTAAAGCAGTTAAAAGTTTGAATTTTCTAAAAATTGTCAGTCA
>CM031614.1:11983963-11988289 GCA_018398815.1 Conus ventricosus
CCACGATAGCTGTGTTGTGGCTGTGGTGGGTCAGTTTGATTTGAGTAATGAAAAACCGGTGACATTTATTCAGACTCTCTCTCTCACTCTCTCTCTCTCTCTCTCTCTCTCTCTCTCTCTCTCTCTTTTTTTTTTTTTGCCTGTCTATCCGTCTGTCTGTCTGTCTGTCTGCCTGCCTGCCTCTTCTCTCTCTCTCTCTCTCTCTCTCTCTCTCTCTCTCTCTCTCTCTCTCTCTCTCTCTCTCTCTCTCTGCCTGCCTGTCCGCCTGTCTGTCTGTTTGCCTCTCTCTCTCCTCTCTCTCTCTCTCTCTCTCTCTCTCTCTCTCTCTCTCTCTCTCTCTCTCTGCCTGTCTGTCCGTCTGTCTGTCTGTCTGTCTGTCTGTCTGTCTGTCTGTCTGTCTGCCTCTCTCTCTCTCTCTCTCCTTCTCTCTGTCTGTCTGTCTGCCTGTCCGCCTGTCTGTCTGTCTGCCTCTCTCTCTCTCCTTCTCTCTCTCTCTCTGTCTGCCTGTCTGTCCGTCTGTCTGTCTGTCTGCCTCTCTCTCTCCTTCTCTCTCTCTCTCTCTCTCTCTCTCTCTCTCTCTCTCTCTCTCTCTCTCTCTTCTCTCTCTGTCTGTATCTGCCTGTGTGTCCGTCTGTCTGTCTGCCTGTCTGCCTCTCTCTCTCTCTCTCTCTCTCTCTCTCTCTCTCTCTCTCTACTCTCTCAAAGCCACAGATATGAAAGACTAATTTACATGTGTGAGGAATTAATGTGTAATCAGCCTGAAAAATCTCTTCCTGTTATCTTGGCTTAAGCAGTCTGTCAACAACGCTGTACGAAATCTTGTCACCAACTCATACATTGTGTCACATGTCAGGGACACTTCAACAATCCGGGTTGGTTTTCGTGTCATCTCCCCAAACAGATTGAGGTCTCGCCAACAACCAGCAACAAAACTCATTTCGGATGTGATTCGCTCGACGGACGAAAAGCCAGGATCATATAGTGTGCTTCCTCAGAGTAAAGTATTTACATTAAAAAAATGGCTTTTTACGTTTGAAATTTCGAAAAATACCGTGCTCGGTTATATCAATGCCCTGTTCGTATACCTGTAAAGCGGGTTTGTATTACAGAAATTCTTCCTCACCTACTCACATGTTTATCAATGCAAAACAAGACTAGCTTGTAACTGTAGGCCATGTGTCTATGAATCGATCTCTTCAACCTACACTACAAAGAAATAGCCTAGTAAAGCACTTCAAGAAATATCTAACGAAAATTTCATAAAAAAGAACCACCACCACCACCACCACCACCACCAACCTTACATTGTTTCGTTAGCAAACTGAGATAATTGGCCTGTTTGCTAGTTCTTCAAACCGACATGATTGAGTGTCTGAATGTCTGATCGAATATCTGGGTATGATGAGGGAATGATTTGGATACTGTTAATGGTTTACAAACTATATGATCCACACATTTTTTTGGGGTCACAACTGATAAAGTTTTATTTACATTTGCTTGGGTACACTGAGGATTAAAGATAAAGTAATAAAGTAATGTTGCTTATAGCCCAGCTGACCGCAAAGGGCCATATCAGGGCTGTTACTGCTTTGAAACTGAGGACGCAAAAAAACAAACAAACAAACAAAAAAACCAAAAAAACCCAAGATGCAAAGCATATAAACGTACTCCCAGTTTATCTTGAATACGCGTGAGATATTCCATAAACAGGAAAAAAAACCGTTTTGGGCCGTTATAGCCGTTAGTAACGGCTATTCTGGTAAATCGGTCATCATCTGTGACCCACAATGAACATACTTACAAATTTTCAGAAAGATCGGCCATGTACTTTCTGAGATATTCCATAAAGAAGAATTACCGTTATGGGCCGTTATAGTCGTTAGTAACGGCTATAACGGTAAAATAAACATCGGGCATCATCCATGACCCATAATGAACATACCTACAAATTTTCAAAAAGATCGGCACAGTAGTTTTGACTGGAGCGAGTGGAACACATTTTGACCACAGACAGACAGACACACAGACAGACAGCATTTCTTCGTTCCCATTGTAAAGTACTTCCTGTTCTATAAGAACTGGGAGTACAAAAAAGAAAAAAAAATGTCATTACCCTTATCAGACAGTTTGATGCACCCATGTCATAGTCTGGTGCATGTTCTCTATGATGTTTGGTTGCTTTTTTTTGTTGTTGTCAAGGAATGGCGAATGTCCATTTGCAGAGTCACAACCTGAGATTGTAACGGTCACATGACTGAACTTTGGTGACAAAGAGACTGAACGAAGTAGGAGGGGGCGCGGCCACAGCTTTATTTTTCCGTCCCATGCGAGACACTTAGTTAAAGGGCCGAACAAACAAAGCTTACACATTTCTAATCCAGCATTTTTGTTGTTGTAGTCCAAGCAGAGGCATATATCAAACTTGTGTACTAGTTAACTAGGGACAGTTAAGTTCCCAGAAAGTGATGACGTCATTTTTGCACAATTGTGTGTGTGTGTGTGTGTGTGTGTGTGTGTGTGTGTGTGTGTGTGTGTATGTGTGTGTTGTCATTTGAAAATATAAAGGTAAAGAAAAAAGGTACCTTTTGGAGAAGTCTTCAACGTTTCGTGCTGTAAGCACTTGGTCACGAAGTGAAGTGTTGAGGTTGTAGGGGAAGCTGGCAGGTTTCTTGTGACCACAGTTCAGCCAAAAAGGTAGGGGAGGGGGTGGGGAAAAGGTGAACTGTCTTGATATGGTCAACAAAAGGGGTGGGGCAAAGAGGGGGGGGGGGGAGGTGGGAGGGAGAGGATCATCTGGGTTGTGGTTTTCAGAGAAAGGGGAGGGGTGGTGGTAAGGAAAACATGGTATAGAACATGGGGGGGGGGGGGGGGGGGGAGCAGGAGGGGGGAAAGGGGGGGGGGGTTGCAGCTTGAGAGAAACAAGTTTATTCCCTGACATTGAGTCCATAAGGACTCAAAGTGCCAAGGCGTTGTATTAGCTGGCTTTCCATGAATTTGCGGTATTGGCCCTCTTTTTGTCCATTGCGCCAAAGCGCTGCCACTCTGATGTGCGACAGGTTATGGTGTTCAGAAGTAAAGTGGTTTGCCACTGGTGTATCGTTTCCTGTCAGAATGTTGTCCCTGTGTTCTTTGAAGCGATCATTGAGTGATCTGTATGTTTCTCCTACATACATCATGGCACACAAGGTACAGATCAGGACATAGACAATATTTTGAGTTTGGCATGTGAAATGGGATTTCACCTGAAACTTATGATCTGATAGGCCTTGGATAGTTGTTGCAGGGTTAATAAAAGTACAGGTTTTACATTTAGGTTTCTTGCAAGGGAAATTGCCAGCTTGAGCAGAAGGGTACGTAGAATGGAAGGCAGCATGCACAAGATGGTCACCAAGGCTTTTGTCCCTCTTGAAAGCCACAAGTGGAGGTTGGTTGAATGTATCTTTAAGTGTTGGATCGTTCCTAAGGATCGAGAAGTTGTGACACAGAATGTTTTTCACGGGTATATTGTGTGGGTGATAGGTCAAAGTCAGTATGCATCGGTCCGTCTCTGCAGCATCCGCTTCTTTGCTTTTGAGAGCTTGGCATCTCGGAATTGACTTGGCTCGTTCCAGGGCTGATTGTATCAAGGCTAAAGGGTAACCTCTGGCAGTGAAAAAAGTAGCCATGGTTGTTGCCTCTTTCACAAAAGCCCTGTCTGAGCTACAAGAGTCTGCGCAGCCTCAGGAACTGTGAAAAAGGGATGCTGTCCTTCGATGCAGGTGGGTGGCTGGATGAGAAGAGAAGGTACGAATGAGAATCTGTTGGTTTATAATGTACTGTAGTATGGAGGGATCGTGAGTCTTTCTGGATGTTGACAAATATGTCGAGAAAAGCAAGGGACGAGTCAGAAATTTCATAGGTAAGCTTGAGGGATGGATGGAAGTTGTTCGCAAACTGAATGAAGTCAAGAAGTTCTTGCTTAGGGAGCGTGAATATGCCAAAGCAATCATCGATGAATCTTCTAAAGACTTCTGGTAGGTGTCCCGGAAATTGGGAGAAGATCCGGGATTCAACGTAGCCCATGAACCGGCAAGCATAAGATGGACCCATTCGTGTTCCCATTGCAACTCCCTTTGTCTGTTGAAAAAATTCATCACCGAACTCAAAAGTGTTGAGGGTCAAGACAAGCTCTGTCAAGCGTAAAATAGTAGTTGTGTCAACTTTCAAGGAACTCTGGGTCATGAAGTGTTTCACAGAGACAGTCCATCTGATGCGGGATTTGTTATAGTGAAGTACATCATAGTAACAGAACGTACATGCTTGTGGGAGTATTTTGTTATTCCAGAC
>CM031614.1:11988389-11990889 GCA_018398815.1 Conus ventricosus
AAATGAATATACTGCCCCCGAAGATTTGCTTTAATGACTATGGGTGCGGGAGGTTAGTGTGAAAGGGGCAGGGAGGGGGGAGGGAAATGGCCCTGGGAGAAGGAATGTCGAAAGAAATGATTGCCGTGTAGGCTGCTTAGTTTTAGGCAGACTTAGCATATAGATACGCACGTGATAAACGCACACACACACACACACACACACACACACACACACACACACACACACACACACACACCACACACACACACACACTCACTCAAGATCCCTCTCTCTCTCTCTCTCTCTCCTCTCTCTCTCTCTCTCTCTCTCTCTCACACACCACACCACACACACACACACACACCAAACTCTCATCTCTCTCTCTCTCTCTCTCTCTCTCTCTTCTCTCTCTCTCTCTCTCTCTCCTCTCTCTCCTCGAGCTGTCTTTGTCTTTCTCTTGTCTCTGTCTGTCTGTCACACACACACACAACACACACACACACACACCACACACACCACACACACACAGATCTCTCTCTCTCTCTCTCCTCTCTCTCTCCTCTCTCATCTCTCTCTCTGATTCTCTCTCTCTCCTCTCTCTCACTCTCTCTCTTCCTCTCTCTCTCCTCTCTCATTCTCTCTCTCTACTCTCTGATTCTCTCTCTCACTCCCTTCCCTCTCTCTCTCTCCCCCCTCTCTCTCTCCCTCCCTCTCTCTCTCTCTCCCTCACTCTCTCTCTCTCTCCATCTCTCTCTCTCTCTCTCTCTCTCTTCCTCTCTCTCTCTCTCTCTCTCTCTCTCTCTCTCTCTCTCTCTCTCTCCATGTCAGTCTGTCGGTATGCCTGTTTCTGTGCATGCTAACATGCCTAAATCTGTGTGTCATTGTTGTTCCTTCTTCCTGTTCATGTGGATACTCCTGAAAGGCTGGGAGAAAACGCCCTGCCTTGTTCATCGACCTTAATAGCGACATGGCTACATGAGAACACCATGGGCTATTTCATCAATTGCTTCTAAGACATTCTGTGTGTGTGTGTGTGTGTGTGTGTGTGTGTGTGGTGTGTCGTCTGTGTTGTTTGCCGTCTCTCTCTCTCTCTCTCTCTCTCTCTCTCTCTCTCTCTCTCTCTCACACACACACACACACACACACACACACACACACACACACACACACACGCGCGCGCGCCACGCATGCACGCACATGCACGAACTTACACACGCACCTAAGCACACACACACACACACACACACACACACACACACACACACACACCACACACACACAACTCTCTCCCTCTTGCTCTCTCTCTCTCTCTCTCTCTCTCATCTCTCCTCTCTCTCTCTCTCTCTCTCTCTCTCTCTTCTTTCCTTCGTCTTTCTTCTTTTCATCTTTTCTCTTCTCTTCATTCTCTCTTTTCATCCTCGCCTATCTTCAATTTCCTGCCCTGTTATCGTACAGAGGTTTTTTTGTTTTTTTTTTTTTTATTGCTGGTTTGAAAGCTATGAATCCCTACACACAATCCAACGCTCTAGACAAGCGAGGCCCTTCAGTCAACAGGTGCGTGAGTCAGTCCGCTATATATAGCTGTCGAGCCGCTGGGTTGTGTAAATCACATTGACCTGCTATACATGACGAATGCAATGAAGCTACGGCGTAGATAGAGACTGTGTGACACCTGCTGATCTGGGGAGCGGAGGAAGGAAGGAGGAGAGGAAAGGAGAGGAACAGCCGCTGTATGTATGTAAAATGTAATTATTGCTGACTCAGAATGATGAAGCGTGTTTTGTTTTTTTTTCTCCATTAAATGCTAGAATGTATCAGTCGTGAGTGGTTTTTCCTTCCTTTTTTTTATTTTGAGGGGGGGGGATGAGCGATAGGGGAAGGGGGGGGGGGCTTTTTTTCTGTTACCTCCTCCACCTCTTTCTTTATCTCCCTCATTACCTCATTCTTCTTCTTCTTTTTCTTCTTCTTCTTCTTCTTCTTTCTTCTTTGTCGTCGTCGTCGTCGTCGTCGCGTCATCGTCGTCGTCATTGTCTTCTTTTCCTTCTTTCTCCAGATTTCTTATTCTCCGTCATCTTCTTCATTCCTTCTCTTCGTTTGCCTCCTCCTCTCTTCCTCCTTACCGTCTTCTTTTCTTCTCACTTCACTCCTCCTTCTTCTCTCATCCTTCTTCATCTGCTTTGTCATCACCATCATATCATCTCATCGCTTCTCCTCCTCCTCCTTCTCCTCCTTCTCCTCCTCCTTCTCCTCCTCCTCCCTCTCCTCCTCCTCTCTTCTCCTCCTCTCTTTTCTCTCTCTCCTCCTTTTCTTCTCCTCTCCTCCTTTCTCCTCTCATCTCTCATCTCTCCATCATCATCATCATCATCGTCATCCGACACTGCTAGCAAGAAGCATGACTGACAAACGAAGCACTGCCAAAGGGCAATGAATCCAGCCAAACGACCCGCCACACCAGAGATCCATCAGACGTGGCAACAGTACAATCCCAGCACCTCACACCAACAGATCCTTCTTTAGA
>CM031614.1:11995889-12008389 GCA_018398815.1 Conus ventricosus
GCACGTCGCCACACACACACACACGGCACACACACCACCACACACACAACACACACACACAACACACGCACGCACGCACGCACGCACGCACACAAACAGGCACGCACGCATACACATGGTATTAAGATACGCACACATTCATGAAATACAGAATCCGACTGTTCGATTGCCGCCATCTTGTTGCCTAGAGTACAAACTTCTGCGGTCAGCTACAGAACGTGGAGGGGGGGGGGGGGATGCCGGTATATTAAAAGAGAGAGAGAAAAAGAGAGAGAGAGAGAGAGAGAGAGAGAGAGTGTGTGTGTGTGTGTGTGTGTGTGTGTGTGTGTGTGTGTGTGTCCACGCGCGCTCGTGAGAGAGAGAGAGAGAGAGAGAGAGAGAGAGAGAGAGAGAGAGAGAGAGAGAGAGAGATTGATTCAGACAGACAGCGTGTGTGTGTGTGTGTGTGTGTGTGTGTGTGTGTGTGTGTGTGTGTGTGTGTGTGTTTGATTCGCGGGTCGATGGGGGTGGGTTGCGTGTATGTCAGAAGTATGTGTGTGTGTGTGTGTGTGTGTGTGTGTGTGTGTGTGTGTGTGTGTGTGTGTGTGTTTGATTCGCGGGTCGATGGGGTGGGTTGCGTATATGTCAGAAGTATGTATGTGTGGGATTGGAGGGTGGTTGGGGGTGCGAGTGTGTTAGAAATGCGTGTGTGTGTGTGTGTGTGTGTGTGTGTGTGTGTGTGTGTGTGTGTGTGTGTGTGTGTGTGTGTGCGTGCGTGCGTGTGGTGTGTGTGTGTGTGTGTGTGTGTGTGTGTGTGTGTGTGTGTGTGTGTGTGTGTGTGTGTGTGATCGGAGGGTGGGGTGTCAGGGAAAGAGCTGCAGTGTGTTTGAGTTGTGTGTATAGGGGAAGGAGAGGGGGTGGTATTACTGCATCCATGTTGTTATCATTTCACTTAATATTCATTTCTAACGTTTCTTACTATTCTGAACTTTAATTACCTTTCGAGTTGTACATTTTTAAGATACTATGATGAAATGATGTGTGTGTAAATGCTAAACTTCTTGCAGTGCCTCATCATTACTATCTTATGAAAATGTGTATTGTTGGTTTTATACATATTTGACGTTCTGTCCGTTGGTGTTTGTGTGACAATCGTTACACCTGACGCGATTTCTCTTTCTGGAGATAACAAAGCTTTTATCTTATTTTATCTTACCTATACCCGCGTTTGTTGTGACAGTAGATCCTCCATTTGCTAGCATTGTAGAGACCCGTCTACTTAGTAGTTTGTCAGCCAAGCAACGGTAATTAAAACAAAAATATGAAGGTTGAATGAGTGTGATCGAGTGCCAATTGGCTCAGCACCGGAGCTTCAATTTCGCACTGGAGATGTATCCGGTTCAAATCCTGCTGATTTCCGGACAAAAATAAATGCCGTTGTCGGTATCCAACTTAAGAAGTTGTCAGTCTGGTGGTATTGGTGATGTGGTTAAGGACTGAGAAATAGCTTTTTCAGCCGTGTTAGCTTTGGGAAAAAAATCCAAATTCAGCCGATTCGAAAAAATCTCCCTTCGAAGATAATGGCCATGGGTCTACAAGAAAAGTGGTTTCATTTCTTAGTGTTACTTTTACTGCCGTAGATTTCGGTTGCTGAAATTATTATAAGTTCCAGGAAATGCCAGGCTGTAGCTCAAAATTTGACGGCGGGGGGGGGGGGGGGGGGGGGGGGGGGGGGGAAGTAGACACGAAAATGAAAAGAGGAAATCAAAAGTTTCGGTGTGCCCCCTGGTCCTTACAATGGTGGTGCCCCTTGATTCCGCAGCAAAGGGAGACTATGCTCTCTCTCTCTCTCTCTCTCTCTCTCTCTTGAACCGCTCGGCGCATCCGTTTTGGTCGCTACGTCCATCCGACAACATTCTCAGTGAACACGCCAGTGCCGAGGCCTCTGACAAGAACTGACAACGGGTATGAACGTAGAGTGGAAATCAGAACTGAAGTCACTACGCTAGCAGGGCATGAAGAGCCACAGAATTCGAGATTACCTCTTTCTTTTTTTTTCTCATGATGATCAGTGAAGATAATGATAATGATGAAGCTGATGCTCTGAGTTCCATGTAGGTCAGAAACTAAACTACATGGCTGGCAGAACTGTTCTCTGCTGTTTCCTTTTATAATGATTATACCCTGCCGCCAACTAGGCCCCGGGAGACGCAGGCACCTGCAGTGTTGGTCACGAAATGAGACGCATCCATTAAGTGGATGAGTTTTTGACTGCAGGGTTGCGTGCTTCCCATTCGAGCCCACAGCACCGTCAGTTCTGTAGGTGGAGAGACAGGGCAAAAATCCCCCAGAGATGAATACTTCTTGAGGATTATGACCTTTAATCCGATTGGCGTGTGCAGAGCGTTCATGGCAAACTTTCAAGAGCTGTCTGTGGAAGACCCTTGGTCCGAAACGCGTCGCATCTTTCTCTTGATTGTAGAAGATGTCAGAGTAGAAGCATGTCGCATCTTTCTCTTGATTGTAGAAGATGTCAGAGTAGAAGCATGTCGCATCTTTCTCTTGATTGTAGAAGATGTCAGAGTAGAAGCATGTCGCATCTTTCTCTTGATTGTAGAAGATGTCAGAGTAGAAGCATGTCGCATCTTTCTCTTGATTGTAGAAGATGTCAGAGTAGAAGCATGTCGCATCTTTCTCTTGATTGTAGAAGATGTCAGAGTAGAAGCATGTCGCATCTTTCTCTTGATTGTAGAAGATGTCAGAGTAGAAGCATGTCGCATCTTTCTCTTGATTGTAGAAGATGTCAGAGTAGAAGCATGTCGCATCTTTGTGGGTCTGGAATGTAGAAGACTTTAGACGACCTAAAGATAGAAATACGTTGCATTTTTTTGCTTGTCTGGTTGAATGTAGAAGACCTTATAGTGTCGAAACGCGTCGTGTCTTGTTCTGTACTCCGTACGTTCCTGTCCTCAGGTAGATCAATGATGCAGTTATAGCCCTCCCGCTCCCCGTCCTTCCGCGCCCCCTCCCCCCACCCCCCACCCCACCACCACCCTATCCCCACCCACTGAGCACTTACCTATTGATCTATAAGCGTCGACATGACGACATTGACGCCCAGAAACTTTAAAAGATTGACGAAATTTGACAAGAGTCCATTTCTTAGTGTTGTGTTTTTCCGGTGTGCCTGGGTCGTGGTAAGAAATGACCGCCTGACCGTTTTTCGTTTGGATTTGACAGACCTTTCGGTGATGTAAAAGCCTCTTCGGTGATTGGCAGCTTTGATGGAGAATGCGTGTCCTTCCCTCAGGCAGTCAGCCAACTAATGAAATCAATGATTACCAGGATCAATGATTACCAGGATCAATGATTACCAGGGCCTGGAGGCGCAGAGAGACACAATTGTATTATTCAGTTGCGTGTGTGTGCGTGTGTGCGCGCGCGCGCGTGCGTCCGTGTGTGCGTGTGTCTGTGTGTGTCTGTGTGTGTGTGTCTGTGTGTAAGGGAGAGAGAGGAAAGAGTAAGAGAGAGCGTGTGTGTGTGTGTGTGTGTGTGTGTGTGTGTGTGTGTGTGTATGTGTGTGTGTGTGTGTGTGTGTGTGTGTGTGTGTGTGTGTGTGTGTGTGTGTGTGCGCGCGCGCGCGCATATGTGTGTGTGTGTGTGTGTGTGTGTGTGTGTGTGTGTGTGTGTGTGTGTGTGTGTGTTGTGAGTGTGTGCACACCTCGGTTCATCCACAAGAGAACTTGAAAACATTTTGGTGGATTTGGATTGAACTTTATGGGAAGTCTGTGATGATGGATCGTAGATAAGTGAATTGTTGAGAACCTCTTGCTTCCGTCTATGGACAGTTTCATAAGTATTGATGGCGGCGATGCGGCTTCACGGCACTGATTTCAGTACAGTATCTTGTCGTTTTATACAGACTTTGAACCAGCTTGGCAGCTTCTTTGTTCATTACCTGCCAGACCATAGCTGTAGTCTGCAAAGTAGTGGCTCTGCCTGCCAGACCACAGCTGTAGTCTGCAAAGTAGTGGCTCTGCCTGCCAGACCATAGCTATAGTCTGCAAAGTAGTGGCTCTGCCTGCCAGACCATAGCTGTAGTCTGCAAAGTAGTGGCTCTGCCTGCCAGACCATAGCTGTAGTCTGCAAAGTAGTGGCTCTGCCTGCCAGACCATAGCTGTAGTCTGCAAAGTAGTGGCTCTGCCTGCCAGACCATAGCTGTAGTCTGCAAAGTAGTGGCTCTGCCTGCCAGACCATAGCTGTAGTCTGCAAAGTAGTGGCTCTGCCTGCCAGACCATAGCTGTAGTCTGCAAAGTAGTGGCTCTTCCTTCAGAGTTGACTACTACGCCGACACGATCTTGAAGCGCTCTGATCATGATGTGTTCCGGGAATATGTTTAAATATGTAGGAGATAATAAGCAACCCAGTCGAACTCCAGTTGAATTATGAAGCCATTTTCCGGCAGCAACCTGTGTGAGCACTGCCTTAGTCCCTTTGGAGTGTAGTTGCTGGATAGTCTCGTTTAGCTGTTCCCGATACTGGCTTGTTTCGTTGTGGCCCGCAGCACCTCTAGCCAGATTCTGTCGAATGCCTTCTTGAAGTCTGTGAGGACTTAGCAAGAATTCATTCTGATGTTGAGGGTGTTTCTGGTAGTAAAGTTATGCAGGTTAAAGATCTGTTCCATGGCGCTTCTACTTTAGCGGAATCCACCCTGTTCTTCATCTGTAATGGCATCTGCTTGCGGCTGTGATCTATGCAAAATCGTTTTGAGCATTACTGTGCTGGCATTGCTGATCAGAGACTAACAGCGCGGTAGTTCTGCGTGTTGGAGATGTTCTTTCGTGGGGAGGGTAACGATAAGTGAGTGTGTCCGTGGCGTGGACCGCTCGCCAGTGTGCCGAGGTTTGTCACAGATGGCTGTTGCATATCAGTTTCTACCTCACCCTCTTGCTTCAAGTGTTCTGCCGAAGTTTTGTCAGTTCCTGCAGCATCACCACATTTCAGCGCGTTCACTGCCGCTATTTTGCCACGGAGCATTTGAAAGACATCTTCATTTGGTGATCCTTACACTGGTAGAACTTTTGCACCTCCTTTGCTCAGGTTGTCGTAGAGTTCAATGCAATATTCTGTCCACCTTGATGTCTTCCTCCTCTGTGTCGTCTTTGTCTTGAATGGTGCTGACTTCGCTTTGCTTCTGTTTGCTCAAGTCTGGAAGAACCTTGAAAGCCTTCTTTGTGTGTCATTGTCGTCGAGGGGTTTCTCCGTGTAATCACACTTTATACCATCCCGTTTCTTTCTGCGTTCTCCCTTTCTCGACTGATCCTCTTTTCTTATCACTGTAAGCCCACCCATCCCTGCTCTCACTTCCCAAACCCTCAGTCTTCTTATGCAGTTTTAAGCTCCCTGTAGTGTCACGTATCTTCACTTTGTTGCTGTTGATCCATGACTGGTATTTCAATCGGCTTATTCCTTGGAGCTCTGTTGCGGCTTCAGTCATCACTCGTATGAAATTATTAAGGCGTCAGTGTTTTCAAGCAAGCGGTAGTAGAGGGGAGGGGCGGATTTTCCTCCTGCCGTTGTCTGAACCTGTTCGGCAAAATGAGGATCGTTCAGTATGTCAAGACTGAATTTAAAACGGCTGTTCTTCAAATCTGTTGTCGTTCTACAACCCGTGCCTAAGGGTTGATGATGATGAGGTCGTGATCACCGTCAAGTTGAACTTCTGGGAATGTTATTTTACTGTTGTTGATGTCAGAAGTGTGTTGGTGTGTTCTTCGTAAGGACAGTCTTCTACCTGGCTTCGATACTGACCGTTTGGGAAGTGCTATATCCATCGTCTGGATGTTGGACACTCACCAAGAGTGTTGGCAAGAAATCGTCTGGATGTTGGACACTCACCAAGAGTGTTGGCAAGAAGCAGGTCATTCTAACTGGTGACTTGAAGTAGGTGTAATTTCCAGGTGCGCTCTCTCTCTCTCTCTCTCTCTCCTCTCTCTCTCTCTCTCTCTCTCTCTCTCTCTCTCTCTCTCTCTCTTCTTTTCTTTTTTTACTCATCTGCCCTAACCTTGGCATTCTCGTCAGCCAGAACGACGACGGTATATGTTCCTTGCCAACCTTGTTGATGACCGTTTGAAACTGAGCATAGAATTCTTCCCTCTGATCATCATCCTAGGCTGACGTGGAAGCGTGTTACATCACAGCTGTACTTCCATCGTGCTGAATGGGTTCGCTGGCAGGCACGTGGTCATGATCCTGATGGAGACAGATCAACACCCGGCAGCTCAGTGCCTCGGTCCTGAGGCTGTTGCAAAGTAAATACCCGACTCCACGCACATAATTATTTGTCTTCTTTTTTTCCCATTAAAGCACAGGACTGTATCCTTGTTCTGACTGTACTTCCCTGCTCTTCTTCCATCTAATTTCGCCAAGGCCCAGAATATGCCAGGGGGCATCTATCCATTATTTTCATGAATCAGTTCTTTTCAGATTTCCAACCTGCTTTGAGTGTTGCTACGTTCCAGGTGGCTAATGTGATAGTTCTTCCACGGATATGTGGTTTCCTTCCCCCCCCCCCCCCCCCCCCCTCCCTCCGAAGTAGTACATTGGTGGAAATCGGCGGATGGCGCGATCATTGTTACCCCGGGCTGCGACTCTCTCTCTCTCTCTCTCTCTCTCTCTCTCTCTCTCTCTCTCTCTCTCTCTCTTTCTTCATGTGGCGTATCATGGCAAGTCGAATCTCGCAGAACCCAATCTGTTCCAGGTCGGATTGTCTTGTTCGGCTTACTCCGCACGTGCGGCAGTAAGTATTGGTTGCGTGGTTACCAGCGACACAAGAGAGCCTCAGTCACGTCTCAAGCGTCAATCTTAGCGCACGTAAAATAACCCATGGCAGAAAGACATTAATGGTTATTCCCGGCAAAATGCTATCGAAAGTCTTTAAGTAAACAACAAGAAAGAAAGAAGAAAAGGTGGGTGGCGTTAGGCAGTTGTCATATTCCTGGCAGAATTCGATGGAATATTAGTGGGTAAGCAACAGGACACGGTCAGATGATGAAGGAAGACGAAAATTTGGGTACCGTTATGCTGTGACGATGCGGTCTGTCCAAAGAGAGCAGCACGAATGTCGCAGAGAGAAATCTGTTGTGAAAATGAAATTGCGTTGAGCAGTGCGATGCAATGTATACAGTATAGTCTAGTATCCCCATGTTTCTGTCGGGTCAAACACCTGTTTCATGCGCTCCTCTCTCTCTCTCTCTCTCTCTCTCTCTCTCTCTCTCTCTCTCTCTCTCTGTCTTGTCTGTAACCCCCTCCCACCTCTTTCTCTCTCTCTCTCCCCTCTCTCTTCTCACTCTCTTCTCCTTCTCTCTCTCTCTCTCTCTTTCTCTGTCTGTAACCCCCTCCACCTCCTTTTCTTTCTCTCTCTCTCTCTCCTCTTCTCTCTCTCTCTCTCTCTCTCTCTCTCTCTCTCTCTCTCTGTTGTCTGTAACCCCCCTCCACCTCTCTCTCTCTTCTGTCTCTCTCTCTCTCTCTCTCTCTCTCTCTTTCTCTCTCTCTCTCTCTCTCTCTCTCTCTCTCTCTCTCTGTCTGTAACCCCCCCCTCCTACTTCTCTCTCTCTCTCTCTCTCTCCTCTCCTCTCTCTCTCTCTCTCTCTATTTTGTAAATTTGCTGAGTTCGGTTCAACGAGAACGTGCAATGTGCTCTGTTGAAAATTTAATTAAAAAAAATAAAATAAAATAAAAAGCACGCGTGCATACACCGCGCAAGCAAACAAGCACACACACACACACACACACAGAGGTGGCTTATATCTGGACGGTGACTCGATCACATATGCCGGTGTTGTGACATGCACTCTGCGCGTACACTAATCAAATCGGCTGCCACCTGTTCTAAGACACTCTACACACAACACGATTTGGTGACTGGCGCAAGGCGTGGTGATTTCATTGGTTCAACTGCAAATAGACACCGAATCAAGGTCGTGTGCACATCCATGGGCAGGAAAAAAAAGTCTGCTTATAAGCATACCAGTGCGCATTTGGCGTGTGCAACAGTGTGACCGCGCACAGCAGTGAAAACTAACTTAGCAGGGCCCTCGGGAAAACCACAGACCTCTACCAAAACCCCAACGGATCCTGGATCCACCATGATTCGGATCCGCGCCAACATTTAAATGGATCTGTCCACAGTTCATAATCTTTCTGTCCACCCCGTTTTGTTGAAATTGGTGTAGCAGTTGTTTGTTTTCGGAGGGGGGGGGGGGGAGGGGTTGCTTGTTTGATGGGGTTTTTTTTTGGGGGGGTGGGTTTTTTTTTGTTGTTGTTGTTTTTTGGGGGGGGGCGGGGGGGGGGGCGGGGGGAGGGGTTGGTTGTTTTGTTTCTTTTTGTTTTTTGTTGTTTTTTTTTTTTTCGTTTTCTTGCTGACAGCCAAACCAACAAACAAACGGACGCATCTGAAAACATAACCTCGGTGCAGGAGGTGGTGAGTCAGTTCACCGAACAAAACAGAACGTCAGTCCTGCCCGGCTGAATGAGTGCAGAACGATTTCTCTGGAAATCACACGTGTGGCGTGCGACAACACATCATCTCATTATTACAAGCTTTGTCTGTTGGTTAAAATGCTATCAAACCGTTTCCTGATCCTCTCTCTCTCTCTCTCTCTCTCTCTCTCTCTCTCTCTCTCTCTCTCTCTCTCTCTCTCTCTGTTTTCTCTCTGTGTGTGTGTGTGTGTGTGTGTGTGTGTGTGTGTGTAAGGTTGACTGTCATGTTTTTGGATTGACTTTTGTATTTCAGTCTAGTATTCTTTTCACTGTTTAGTGGGTTCCTTAATTTTGAAGTCACATATTTTCTTCTTCTTTTTTTTCTTTTTTTTTTTTTGAGGGCAAGATGTAAAAAAACCTGTGTTGTGCTTATTCTTTATCCCTCATTAAAAAAAATATATTCGTTCTCTCTCTCTCTCTCTCTCTCTCTCTCTCTCTCTCTCTCTCTCTCTCTCTCTCTCCAACCACCCCGTTCATAGTGGATTTGAACGAAAAGTACGCCCCGGGTCTTCCTGACAATTAACACACAGATTTTTGTAGTGGTGCCCAGAATATCAAATGACTCGTATGCCAATCAGATGTCGCCTACTTGTCACCTGACGAAGGGAATAGTGCTGCAGGCAGGTAGTAAGAAAGTAGCGCGCTAACCGCTGTACTGCGCTTGTTGGGCCTTTGGGTTTTTTTGCGTTAGGTGTGTGGGGGGAAATGTTTTATTCAGTATCGCCTGCGGTTGAACTGTACGTGGCAGAGAGGCTTGAAGCTGATCATCATTAATTTGGGCCCGCGGGAAACGGAAAGGGGGAACGTGAGGGAGGGAGGGGGGGTGAAAGGGAGTAGGAGTGAGAGGCGGGGGATTTGGGGTGGGGGGTGGGGGGGGGGGAGATCTCCTTTCACTTTTACTCTTTGCCGCTGATGTAGGTGGTACAGGCGATTGTAGTGTTGACGCATCACCTGACAACCCTGGAAGCCTTCCCCCACCTCCCGACCCCCCACCCCCACCTCCCACACCCACCCATTCCACACGTAGCCCTGGCGATCGGCTGGGATATACACAGCATGAACTGAACTGTAAGCCCACCCCCCCCCCCACCCACCCACCCTCCACCTTCACCCTCCTACCCCTTCCCCCCCCTTGCCCCCTCCCCCCCGCCCCTTCCCCTCCCCCCACCCGCCCTCAATTATATCCTCCCTTCTCCCACCATCCTCCTTTCTCACATCTCACCCAACCATCCCCTCCCCACCCCCACCCCCAATCCCCACCGCCGCCCCCAGATTGAGGGGTTGATAGTCGCCACCTCCACCCGCCCCCGCCCCCGCCCCCACCCCCACCCCACTCTCTTCCTACCGTTGTCCGTGTTCGGTGGCGAGGTTATCGATTGCAGTGGCTCTCTCCTACAAGGAAACACTTTCGCCGGTCGTCGTGCTCATAGTCATGAGTCTAAATCGTCCGTTGAGACGTCACAATAATAGCGCGCGCCACATGTTGTGGAGGACAGATTAGGGTTTCCGCTTCCTATTGCTTTGCCTGGGCGCGGCGTGCACGGTTACCATGACCATTATTATGCCGTCAAGAGTACAACATTCAGTGATGTCGCCGTTCGGTTGTGGAGTTAAGTCCCCTTTAACGCAATGGTGGGACACTTTCTCTCTCTCTCTCTCTCTCTCTCTCTCTCTCTCTCTCTCTCTCTCTCTCTCTCTCTCTCTCTCTCTCTCTCTCACCCCTTCTCTGTCTGTCTCTTCTCTCTCTCTCTCTTCTCTCTCTCTTCTCTTCTCTCTCTCTCTCTCTCTCTCTCTCTCACCACGTCTCTCTCTCTCCCACCTCTCTCTCTCTCTCTCTCTCTCTCACTCTCTCACTCTCTCTCTCATCCACCTATACTGCTCCCAACCCTACCTAGCCTAGTTTATTTGTGTGTGTGTGTTTGTGTTTGTTTGTTTCTTTTTGTTGTTGTTTTTTTTTTGTATCTTTGTTGTTGTTGTTGTTGTTGTTTGTGATGGTTTCAAGCAGACGAAGTTTGAACAATTTAATTTGTAAATTCAGCTCTTTTCCATTTGTAAATCCATTTCACACCAAGAGACATAAGATGAATGCAGTCATTAAGGACTGGAGGTCGAAAAGGACATCTCTTCTAACTGTGTCCATCTATCCCGCCCATTCCCCACCCCCCTCTCCCTACACTACACCCACCCCTCCACCCTCCATCCCCGCCCCCACCCCACCCCCACCCCCCACCCCCAGTCCCGCTGACATTCCCTGCAGGTGAACTAGTAACGCTCTCTTGTCGGAAGGAAGGGCCATCGACATTGAAAAGTGCCGCACGATTGATCGAAGTGAACCACGCTCTTTCTTTTTAATTTGCACACACACACACACACACACACGCACGCGCACGTACGCACGCGCACACGCACGCACGCACCACGCACGCGCACGTACGTGCAACGCTCTCGTGCATTCATAGTTCGATCAACAGCAAAGATGAGAAAACAGCAGTATGTTCACCTGGTCATAAAGGTTTTCTGCCATAGTATTTGCCCGTTAATAAAGGTTTTCTGCAATAGTATTTGCCTGTTCATAAAGATTTTCTGCAATGGTATTTGCCTGGTCATAAAGGTTTTCTGCAATAGTATTTGCCTGTTCATAAAGATTTTCTGCAATGGTATTTGCCTGGTCATAAAGGTTTTCTGCAATAGTATTTGCCTGGTCATAAAGGTTTTCTGCAATAGTATTTGCCTGTTCATAAAGGTTTTTTGCAATAGTATTTGCCTGGTCATAAAGGTTTTCTGCAATAGTGGTGGTTTGCCTGTTCATAAAGATTTTCTGCAATAGTAAGCTTATTTGCCTGTTCATAAAGGTATTTGCCTGATCATAAAGGTTTTCTGCAATAGTATTTGCACGTTCATAAAGGTTTTCTGCAATAGTATGTGCCTGTTCATAAAGGTTTTCCGTAATGATAGTTGCCATTTATAATAGTTTTCCGTAATGGTATTTGCCCGTTCATAAGGATTTTTCATAGTGGTATTTGCCCGTTCATAAAGGTTTTCCGTAATGGTAATTGCCATTTCATAAAGGTTTTCCGTAATGGTAATTGCCATTTCATAAAGGTTTTCCGTAATGGTATTTGTCATTTCATAAAGGTTTTCCGTAATGGTATTTGTCATTTCATAAAGGTTTTCCGTAGTGCTATCTGTCCATCATGAAGTGGGGGGGCTCTTTTGTTTGTTTGTTTTCAATTACTATTAAACTCCTCTCTGTTCCTTCTGTTCCATGTGTGTGTGTGTGTGTGTGTGTGTGTGTGTGGTGTGTATGCTCTCTCTCTCTCTCTCTCTCTCTCTCTCTCTCTGTCATTGCTTCTGTTTGTAAAATATATGCAGGACTGACATATTTCAACAACAACAACAACAACAACAACAAAAATATATTCAAATCAGCTTTAGAAGAATTCTTGGCGAATTAACACTTTTTTTTCTTGTTGTTGTTGTTGTTGTTGTTGATTTTGTTTCATTTAATCTCAAGAACGTTCGAACGTCATTCACATTAATTGATGTAAACGGCTATGACTGTGTGTGTTGTGCAGCTGAATCGTGAAGGGAGATTATCAGGCTGAGCGTGACGTAATTCTTGCCATTCTACGTAAAACGTCAGTGGGACAACCTTGACCCAGTTTGGTAAGTTGTATTGACAGCGTTCGTGTTGAAGTCTGTAAAACCTCCGTATGATAAAACTCTAATCTAAAGACCATCGATTCTGCTTTGGAGTAGACTGGGACACTGGTTACGCCAGGGGGGAGCCTTGCAGTATGGTCAGTATGGAAATAGACGAAATGGGAGTAGTAGACGAAATGGGAGTAGACCAAATGGGAGTAGACCAAATGGGATGTCACCGATAAAACACCTCCGAACACAGACCCCTATCCTTGAAAGACTTTTAACTTTTGTGTTAGCGGTCGTTGTTTTGTCTTCATCTATACGACATTCGCCTC
>CM031614.1:12020889-12043389 GCA_018398815.1 Conus ventricosus
CCAACCCCCCGCGGCCCCGCAGCTGGAAAACATAACCTCGGCTGCAGGAGAGGTGGTGAGGTCAGGTTTCTACGAACAAAACTGAAAGTCAGTTCCTGCCCGGCTGAAATGAGTGCAGAACGATTTCTCTGGAAATCCACACGTGTGGGTGCGACAACACTTCATATCATCATTACAAGGCTTTGTCTGTTGGTTAATATGTCTATCAACACCGTTTTCCTGATCCTCTCTCTCTCCTCTCTCTCTCTCCTCTCTCTCTCTCTCCTCTCTCTCTCTATTTTTCTCTGTGTTGTGTGTGTGTGGGTGTGTCTGTGTGTGTGGGGGTTGTAAGGTTGACTGTCTGTTTTTGGATTGACTTTTGTATTTTCTGCTAGTATTCTTTTCACTGTTTAGTGGGTTCGTTTAATTTTGAGTCCACATATTTTCGTTCTTTTTTTTTTCTTTTTTTTTTTTTTGAGGGCAAGATGTAAAAATAACCTGTGTTGTGACTTATTCTTTATCCCTCATTAAAAAAAATTTTCCGTTCTCTCTCTTCTCTCTCTCTCTCTCTATCTCTCTCTCATCTCTACAACCACCCCTGTTCATAGTGATTTTAACCGAATATGTAGCCCCGGGTCTTCCTGACAATTAACACACAGATTTTGGAGTGGTGCCAGATATCAAATGACTTGTATGCCAATCAGATGTCGCCCTACTTGTCACCTGACGAAGGGAATAGTGCTGCAGGCAGGTAGTAAGAAAGTAGCGCGCGACCGCTTTACTGCGCTTGGTGGGCCTTTGGGTTTTTTTTGCGTTAGGTGTGTGTGGGGAAATGTTTTACTTCAGTATCGCCTGCGGTTGAACTGTACGTGGCAGAGAGGCTTGAAAGCTGAATCAATCATTAATTGGGCCCGCGGGAAACGAAAGGGGGAACGTTGTGGGAGGGGGTGGGGGGGGTGAAAAGAGTTTGGAGTGAGGGGCGGGGGATGGGGTGGGGGGTTGGGGGGGAGATTCTTTCACTTTTACTCCTTGCGCTGTTTGTTGGGTGGTACAGGCGATTGTATGTGTTGGAAGCATCACCTGACAACCCGGAAGCCTTCCCCACCCCCCGACCTCCCACCCACACCTCCCAACCCACCCATTCCACTCGTAGCCCTGGCGATCGGCTGGGAGATACATCACGCATGAAACTGAACTGTAAGAAAACCCACCCCCACCCACCCCTCACCTTCACCTCTTACCCCTCCCCCACCCTTCCCCCCTCCCCCTCTCCGCCCCTTTTTGGTTTTTGTTTTTGTTTTTTCCCCTCCTCACTTTCCCCTCCCCTCCCCACCCCTCCCTCCCCCCCCCTGCCCCTCCACCCCCCGCCCACCCCCCCTCTCCCCCACCCCCCCCCCCCCCCCCCCCCCACCCCCCCCCCCACGGACCTCTTTTCTAGTCCTACCCGTCTCCCACCTCCATCCTCCTTTTCTCACTATATCTACCCCAACAACCATCCCACTGACCCCCCCACCCCCACCCCAATATCCCACGCCCGCCCCAAGATCAGATAGCTGAGGGGTTGGTGTTAGTCGCCACCGACTACCTACACTCCCCGCCCCCCGCACCCCGCCACACCCTCCCCCACCCCCTCTCTTCAGTAACGTTGTCCGTGTTCCGGTGGCGAGGTTATCGATTGCAGTGGCTCTCTCCTACATAGGATACACTTTTCGCCCGTCAGCCCGTCGTGCTCATAGTCAGAGTTCTAAATCGTCCGTTGAGACGTCAACAATATAATAGCGCGACGCCACATGTTGTGGTAGGACAGATTAGGGGTTTCCGCTTCCTATGGCTTTGCCTGGGCGCGGCTTGCACGTTACCGTGACAATTATTTTGCCGTCTCAAGGTACAAACATTCAGTTTCTGTGATGTCGCCGTTTCGGTTGTGGAGTTAAGCTCCCTCTTTAAAAGCAATGGCGGGACACTTCTTCTCCTCTCTCTCTCTCTCTCTCGCAGTTGAAGCATGCAAGATGGACGGATAGATAGGTAGGGTCGTGGTCTGTACCGCCGGTGGTGTGAGACTCGTGAATGAGATATTAGGGTTTTACTTGTTGAAGTGTTCCAAGCAGTCTTATCTAGTACATTGAAGTGTCATGCAATTTTTTGTATTAAGTGTGGGCTAGGACAAGTACACCCTATGGTGGAAATGGCACCCGTGTGTGTAGCCAGCGATTGGCCTCTTTGGTGGCCAGTCAACATATGGAAAATAATCAGAGAATTTGCGCGCGATCGTAAGTTTCGCTGGGGGACAATGAGGGAGCTTCTGTGTTGAGGATTGCATCGGTTGTGGTACTTCAGTGTGATGAATTAGTTGCTCCGCATATGGAGATGACTTACTGTCGCAGTTTGGCGGCACCACAGTCAGCTTCGACTATCAGAAACAGTTTCCCTACTTGCGGTTACTTCGCTAACCGGGTGTTCGGAACGATCGTAAACACACACGATTGGTTGACGTCATGATTGACGTAGACTACACGTTGCTCGCTGGGTTAACCATCAATCCACAAAGTTTATGAAAACGACGGGCAGCTCCCACCAAGCCCAAGGTGCGATTTTATGTGTGCCGTTGGGGGCACTACGTGGTCGGTGAACCTCTCATACACCTACGGAAAAGATTACTGCTGAGCTTCGATGTGGATCGGAATCCCGGACCGAATCCGAGCCCAAGCAGCCTCAGCAAACATCAATGAGAGGTCAGTAGAAGAGGCTCAGAAGTTAACAAGTATCTCGTGATACCTAAATTCATAAATATGGAATCACCAAACCAATGGCTCAGATACTCACATTACTTTGAAACTCACAGACAATCGGGAGGATGTGCGCTCTCGATCACTCAGCACCCTAGTCTACGATTAACAGATGGATCAAAAACAGAACTCTCAACAAAAAACATGGCAAGATACGCTTATGCAACTACACAAAGAACTGGCAGAAACTAAAAGGAAATCACACCAGAGAAATTTTGGGTCAGCAGTTTAGAGCCTAGTTAGGATGAGGGAAATACTGGAATACAGGTGGGAAAGACAAACTGGATAGCAATCGAAGATGAACTGGATAGGCTGGAAAGTTTTTCAGGAGGAAATAATGTGAAGCCTGTTTGGAATTTAACGGCGGAAACCATAGGCGAGGACTGTTGAAAAACTAGTGAATAGAGCTCCTGCAAAATATATGCCCCCGGCGCAGGAGTGGGCTGCAAGATGTTCGTAGAGAGGGCCCATAGCCTGGGACAGAAAAGACCAAATACTGCACAAGCACACATCCGCGACCCCTAATAGCTTAAGCTAAAAAATGTTGAGGTGGAAAGATACGATCCAGGGATAATAATGGCAGAAACACCGAAAAGCAAGAAGAGAGGATCGAGGGAAAATGGAATCAGGGGTGGCCCCAACGATAGAACAAGGAGGCAAGGCAAGCTGCCCTCCTTGAAAAGTTCTCAAGGTGAAGAAGGCCAAAAAAAGGCCGGTACATTTTTCCGGCGGAAGGAAGGGTGCACCGTTCAATAAAATGGGGACAACCAATAGAACATCGTTGTGTTACCCAGCGGATCGCTTCCAGACTACAGCAGGGGAAGACAGGAAGGGAGAGTTTAAGTAGACTTCCTGGAATCAAAATACGGAATTGGGGGGAAGAGGAACCGAGGACAACGTGGAACCAGACAGAGAGACAGGTCCGCAATGGGGGTAGGATTCGAAGGAAGGGAAATGAGTTCAGGGACTGGACAATGAGTGGAGGATGGCGACGAGAGAGCAGGTATGTAGAGACGGGACGGCGTGGGAAAGACGAGCAAAAAAGAGGTGGAGAGTGAGTTGAGAAGGAAAGATTAGGCCGTGAAGAGTGAAAACAGGAGTGAAAGTAACAGCCCAGACGCCCAGCATCTGGCCAGCTCTGCACACCCAGAGCCCAGAGCAAAAGAGATGGAGGGAAGTATAAGAATGGAAAGAGAAAGACAGCAAAGACGAGAGCGACCGAGTAAGAGCGGATCCTTAAGCGGAATGATTGGGCGGCGAGAATGAAATAAATTTTGTTAGTATGAAGGCTGGAGAGAAAGTAGACAATCTGGATGCGTGAAAAGTTCGATGAAAGCGGAATTATGTGAGCCTGACATGCAGCTGGTTGGAAGGAATTCTGTTACGGATTTGGGGGGGTGTCTTTCAGATTGACAGGTGCAAGGAGTGGAAGAAGAAACGCAGATGTAGAAAAAGAGGGTGAAGGGGAGAATGGAAGGGACGAGTCAGAGAGCCGGGGCCAGCTCGAGTGGGGATGTGAAAGAGCACGAGCAGTTGAGCAGGTTGGTTAGACACAGACAAGGGTGCGCAGGTACCAGTGATGACAGAAGATGGAAGGAAGAGAGGCGGGGGTCAGTCGGGGGATATGCATAAGCGAGAGCAGGGTTAGGACACAGAAAGGGTGGCATGATACAGTGCAAGAACAGAAGAACGGAAAGGGAAGAGAGGCGGCTCAGTGGGGATGACAGAGAGCAGCAGTTTTTAGTCACGATAAGGGTGGCAGAGATCCCTGTGAATTGATGAACAGAAGGAATGGGAAGGAAGAGAGGCGGTCATAGTGGGGGTATCTCAAGTGGGATGACAGAAGAGAGCAGGTTAGACACAGATAAGGGTGGCAAGCTTCCAGTGATGAACAGAACGTATGGAAGGCAAGAGAGGCGGTCAGTGGGGATGAAAGAGAAGAGCAGGTCCGTTAAGACAAAAGAAAGGGTGGCAGATAACCAGTGGCATTGATACAGAAGAATGGAAGGAAGAGTGCGCAGGTCATGTGGGATGAAGACACGCGGAGAGCAGAGTTAGACCCAGAAAGGGTGGCAGAGTACCAGTGATGAACAGAAGAAGGGAAACTGGAAGGAGAAGAGAGGCGGTTCAGTGGGGATGAAAAGGGAAGAGTGCAGTTCATAGACTTAGTCACAGAAAGGGTGGCAGGATACCACAGTGATGAAACCAGAGAATGGATGGAAAATGAGAGCCGCGGTCAGTGGGGATAGAAGAGAGAACAAGTTTTTACTTTTTTTTAGACAACAGAAGAAAAGGGTGGCAGATACCAGTGATCAATGAACAGAAAAGTTGGAAGGAAGTAAAAGAGATGGGCCGCCGTTCGTGGTGATGATAAGAGAGAAATAGATGATGAAAAGGACGAGAGCAGGGTTAGACTACAGAAGGGTCGCAGATACCTTATGTTATGAACTGAAGAATGGAAAAGAAAGAGAGGCGCGGTCTGTGGTGATGGTGAAAGACTGAGAGCAGTTTAGGACACTTGAAAGGGTGGCAGATACCAGTGGTAATGACAGAAGATGGAAGAAAAGAGAGGCGCGGTGTCTGTGGTGATGAAAGACGAGAAAGTTTAGACAAGAATGGGTGTGGCAGTTACCCAGTGATGCATGAACAGAGAATGGAAGGAAGGAGAGAGCGCGGGGTCAGGTGGTGACTGAGCACAGAGAGAGCAGTTTTAGAACAAGATAGCGGTGGCAGCAGATACAGTGATGGACAGATGTAATGGAAGGAAGAGATCAAGAGATGCGGGCGGTCGGTCAGGAGTTCGAGTTGATGAATGAGAGAGCAGGTTTTAGACAATGAAAGGGTGCAGACAGATACCAGGTTTTTGAATGGTGAACAGAAGAATGGAAGGAAGGAAATGTGAAGGAGGCAGCTGGCAGTGGGTGATGAAAAGCGAGAGCAGTTTTTGATAGTGATCAGAAGATAGGTGTGTGGCATGATGAACCGTAGTGATGAAACAGGATGAATGGAAGGTAGGTGCAAGTGTGGCGGTCAGATGGGATGAAAGAGAGAGCAGTCATGTAGACAAAGAAAGGGTGGCAGCTACGAGTGATGTACAGCAAAAAAGAACGAAAAAAAAAAGGATGCATGCCTGAGTAGGCCAAAAGAGGGTTTGACAAAGACAAATGGATTACTGCACAGCAAGCAAGAACAAACCAATACCTATCGCCAAGCAATGCAAAGTTGGGCAAATATAAACAAGTACAGAACACCCAAGCTAACCCACAAGGAAGGGCCAAAAAAAGACAAAAAATTGAAGGGATGAAGGACCAAGGCCATTGCACGAAATTTTTATAAAAGGTCATTATGAGAAGCAGAAGAGAAGGTAAAAGTATATAGATATTCATTCATGTGTTGAATGTTGAAGGTTTCTTGCTGGAGAAGTTGTAAGATCCTGATTTTTTTTTAAGACATTACTGTTGTGACATCTGTAGTCTTTATTGTGAATGTCACTCGAGAACATTTTGAATTTTCGAGGACAAAGTATCAGGAATTTTTATCATACTTTACTGCCCAGCCAGAAGATAATTTTCCAGATATGGGGCAGACCCTCTGGCGGTTGATATTGATGTATTTTCACGAGAAGGATATTTATCCCCTGGATAAGTTCAGTTGAGTTACTTACTAATTATTGAATATAGGATTGTGTGTGAGTTCAAATAAAAACCTTGTTTTACAAGTGATTTTAATGTTGTATATTTTTTTCTTGGGGTGTATGTACATCCGGTTGACAGTCGTTCGTTTATTTTTTTGCAGGACATGGATTATGATTGTACATAGAAATGATTAGTTTAGAACTATTACATTTGTACAAAAATTGAACACAAGGGGAATGAGTATTCATTATATTATAGGAGGAGACGTGAAGATCGTATTGGGGAATGGCGGCATTAAATATCGAGGATGAAAATTGATTATATAATTCGACACGAGAGAGAAGAACAGAATGGTGTGCTCATAAGTCATAGCTGTTACACATCATCAATGGATTCCGGAAAAACGAAAAAAACAAGGGCTTATCGAAACTCACATTGCGCAAGTTTTAATTTTTTAACTCCCTGTATGGTTGTTGTATTAAATATGAAAAACTTTGATCAGTGCATTCACATTCTTTTTCGGAAAGGGGGAAAATAGTGCTATTGTTTTTTATGTATGCCTCCATAGAATTATTCGAAATGTTGACAGTGTTTAGTGGTATATGAAAAGAATTGTTGTACCACACATGCCAAATTAGAATGGAGAGCTCCTCTCCTGAGCACAGTACCAGGATTTATACAGGACAGATCAAATTCATAGAGAACATTTACAAAAAGAAAAATCATAATGGGACCCTGCCAAAGCACAAGTTAAATAAATTACCATGGAATCCTGAACTGAAAGAGAGCACAATGAAATATTAGGAAACACATTAAGGAGAAATTGATCAAGATTATAGATGCAAGTATTGATAAATTTAATTTCACTTACTATAAATGCCTGGAGATGTATGTGCAGAAAACAACTTGTTCGTGACGGGGTCTTATAAACCTACAAATGGGTGGTTTGATAAAGTATGCAAGGCGTAAAAGAAAGAAAGCAAGACAAGCACTGGCAGACTTAATTTAATAGATAAAATTAAAAACCCTAGTATTATATGTAAGGAATAGAAAGGAAAGCGAAAAATATAATAACACCCGAGCGTCTTATCATAAAATGTTATTGAGAAAAGAAAAAACAATACAGGAAGCAGAATACATATGATACACTTATGCAAATCAGAAGGATTAGCCAGAAATTCTGGGGTATAATAAAAAACATTAGAATAAAGAATAATAAAGTACCAGTTATTTACATCTGAACAATGGATAAGACCAGTTTGAAAGCTTATTGAACCCTCTAAATTAACGTAAGGCAAGGAGCTATTGTAATGTGAAAAAACAGCAAGTGTATTCTGATGAGATTCTGGTAAAGAGCTAGATGAAGACATCACTGAACAGGAAATAGGATCAGCAATAAACAAACTGGAGAAAAAACAGGGGGGTAAATCCCCAGTGAAAATAGACGAAATCCCCCCGGAACTTCTCTAAAAAAAACAATAGACAGCAAAATAATTACCGTATCTAACTAAGTTATTGATAAAACTGTTCCAAGTAAGTTATTTCCTTTGAATGGTCACGTGCCCAAGGTATTTGTACCGCTATACTAGAAGGTGATAAGTCAAAACCGGAAAATTATAGGGGATTTCACTCTTCGATGCAATTGACTAAGTAAATTTTTTACATGCAAATTTCATCAAAATGACTTTTAGATCTGGGCAGAGGATGAAAATTATAAGTTTAGTAAGGAACAAGCTGGATTTAGAAGGGGATGATATTCGACAATTGACACATTTGCACATTAACAACTATGATAACAAATTGACCTCTATGGCAGACGGATTTTAGTGTATAGAACTAAATTTTCATGTTAGCATTCATTAGATTTACCTGAAAGCATTGATACTGAAAATAGAGACTAATTATGGAGATAAAGATACTAGAGAAACATTGAATGTTTCTACAAAATTGCGGTAACTGTGAAAAGGGATTATACAAAAAAAAGTACTAAGCTTTTGTGTTAAATCACGGAACTGCTGCAAACTAACAGAATTTTTCGAAGGCCCGGCTGGAGTGAACCGAGGTTGGGTTTCGTTGTCCACCTTGATCTTTTCTCTTTTAATTACAGATGTTGTGGCGGACAAAGGTCACAAGTAAAGAGCAGACATGTTAGCCAATTTTCTATCCAGGTCGCGGAACAGAGCATTTACACTATTGCTATTTGCAGATGGACCAGTTGGCACTGATTATCATTAACACCAGACGCTTTACTAAACTACACTAATAAAAAATCAATCTTGTTTTTTTTTAAAGAATCTACAACAAGCCTCGGATTCTATCAGGATTATCAGTAATCCTACAAAAAACAAAAATAATTAATGAAAATATTGGGTTTTAGGAAAGGCCGGGGCTGTGGGGGGGGCTGGTATTTGGGCCAAAGAAGAAGGAGAAAATGGTTATACAAAGGACCAAGAACAGCTAGAAGTAGTAAACAGTGATAAGTACTTAGGTTTCACCTTGAAACTAAACTCTCAAGTAGGACATTTCACTCTTTCTTGGATATATGCAGGTAGTGCGAAGGCCCAAAATAATTATGGAAATAATGAAATATGTATTGTTTTTCTGCGGACATATAGATATTAGCTATCTATTTTATATGTTTGACACTCAAGTTTTAAACCCTTATTTTTTACGCAGCAGAAGCAAGGAAGCATGGGGTCCACTAACTTAGATATAAAGCTATAGAAAATATACACTGTTCGCCTGTATAATAAATATTTGGGTTTCATGTGTGGCAAGAAAAACCCCAAATATTCTAATTTATGGAGAGCTTGGGTAGATACCTATCTGGCTTAGACAGCAGCAATAAGGCTGCGATTAGAGTTTGGTTTAGAAATTTATAAAATGGAACCTCAAAAACCAGACTCCCTAAACAAGCATACGAAAGAGAAAATGACTTCCGAAAAATAAACAAAATCTCATAATTGGGCATTAGGGAATTAAAAACGACTGTTTTTTAGACATGCACGGCTTTTCAGAAGTATGGTTTAAATGAAGGGGTGGTAGGAGATGAGAACAGATTTATTTCAGGTTATTAAAACAAAGAATGATAGATTGTTTGTCACAAGCAGAACTGGCATGATAATTTAGTAAATTAGTGAACGCTTTAATACATACCGCCTCTTTCTAATTGGTTACACCAAATGGAAAAATATCTTCACGACATCAAATTGTGAAATTCAGAAAAAGCATTAACGACTACGTTTAGGGGTAAATGAATTACACATAAATAAAATGTTGCACTGACAAGGTTGCAATTACAACATTTCCTTTTTGGCCAGCAGAAGAAACTGGAATTACACTTTTTTAAGGATATGCCCATGTGATAGACAATTAAGGGAGAATATATTTATTAAGACATTATAGAAATAAGGATTTTCAAATTAACTAAGGAACGCTTAATTTCAAAATGAAAAATATGGAGTATAATGACACGTGGGACTAGCAATGTTTACCTTTTAAGCATTAAAATACAGAGGAAAACAAATGATATAAACATAGTATGAAAAAGAGGCATTGGTTTTGCTTCTGTGGATGTACAGCTGAATTTAAAACTTGTCAATATGTACAGATCTATTGTGTGTGTGTGTGTGTATATGGCATGTGTAGGTTTTTATATATATTGATTATACCATCAATTGTGATGTGAATGTGTTATGTGTGTATATGTTTGTATATTATACAGGTGTGTGTGTGGTGTGATGTGTGTGTTGTGTGTCCATGTTGTGGTTCTGTGTGTGTGTGTGTGTGTGTGTGAATGTATGTAGTGTGTATTGTATGTGTATATGTATGTACCTGTGTGTAGTAATAATACATGTGTATGTGTGCATGTACGCCTGTGTGTGTATGTATGTGTATGTGTATGATATACATATGTATTGTATTTATATATGTATATGATATTGTGACGTCTATATTGTGTAATATATATGGGTGTGTGTTGTGTATGTATGTATGTTTGTGTAGGTGGTGTCGTGTGAGTGTGTGTTTGGTGTAATATATATATATGTGTCATTATTACAATTGTGAATGTTTGTGTATAAAACATATAGGTTTCTCCGTATGATACATGAGAAAGCTATGTATATAAACAAACTTGGACGTGTGGTGTGGTGGATAATTAAATAGTGTGGTTTGAATCATGGATTTTAACTTGGAAGTTGGTTCTGAGTATTGGAAAGTAATATGTTATACCTGACATGAGTATGGAATTGTGAATTGGTTAGATGATTTGAACAGATTTATGAATAAGAGATGTTTTATGAACCAATAAGATTATATGCTATTGTATAGTCAGGTTGTGAAACAGGAAAGGAAATAGGAATCAATGTTCGTATATGCCATGATGGAAAACTAATTATTATTAAAGTGGGAAACGTCGAATGCAATATTTTATGAAGGAATTGCAGATTATGGAAATGAATATGTTTAGAGGAAACTATGTGTAATGAATGGAATATGATTGGAATTGCCCACCCCTCCCCCCCCCCCCCCACCCAAAATGAATGGTAAATAAGAGAGAAAGAGGCTATTATAAATGGTTGATGGAGTTGGATTACTTATATGAACATGTACAGGTTGTAAATGTACACATATATATGTATTTGTGTGTATGTATGTGTGCCCAATGTATGTGTGTTTTGGATGTATCATTAATCCGCCTGGGGGTATTTTGATTTTGAGGGGTATGAGAGGGATTGAGTCTGATGGATCAAGAGGTGTGTAGTAAAACTGATTGAAAAACATAATATATGTCAATTATGCAAAAAGAGTATAGACAATTAAGGTAAATAACAGGAATTAAGGTGTAATTATGAATCTTAACAGATATGAATAAGAATTGTTTGATAATTGTATAATAAGAGTCGCGGAAGTGAGAGGTCATGGAGGAAGCAACTGTGGTGGACGGTTAAACCATATGGGAATAATCATGGCCACCGTGGCGCGGGGGGGGAGGGGGGGGGGGGGGGGGGGGGGGCGGGCGGGGAGAGGGGGGGGGGGGGGGAGGGGGGGGTTATAGGGGGGGGGGGGGTTAGGGGCGGGGGGGGGGGGGCGGTATTGTAATATACGGGGGGGTGTGGGGGGTATACTGGGGGGGGGGGGGGGGGGGGGGGGGGGTGGGTGGGGGGGGACGAGTCTTTTATAATTGGTGGGGGGTTGGTTTATAGGTGGGGGGCGGCGTATAGTTTTATATGGAGGGCGGGGGGTGGGGTCGGAGGGGGCGGTGTTTAGGTATAGGGGGGGGGCGTTGGTATAATTGGGGGCGGGGTATCTGGTATAGTTTAGTTGGTCGGGGGGGGGGGTTGGGTCGGGGGTTATTATAGTTTGGGGTGTATATTTGTTCTAGGTATATGATAATGGTTTTTAACTTAAATGTGGCATGGAAATGTGCATATTATTTTCAAAAATCAAACTGAATAAGGGGAACAGGTTTGGAGAGGACGGTTAGGAATAAAGTATTTACTATACACATGCAAAAAACTACCGATAGTTTTACAAAGGGATACATAGACTATACAATATGGTACCATCATGAAAGTGTTAAAGTATACATTTTTAGATACTACTAGGATATGGTAATTGGTCAAGAGACTTAGTCTTCAGTAGGTCATCCTGCAAATCAGCAGGTAGTCGATGTCCCATGTGTAGGACTCACTGTAACACACACACAGTTCCGGCTTCGGGTGCTAGTGCACCATTTCCTTCGTTCTCTCTCGGCTCTCCGCTTACAGTGGGGGTGTGGGGGGGGAGTGGGGGGGGGGGGGGGGGGGGGGGGGGGGGTGACGTGAGCGTGAGGCGGACGGGGCGGCGGGACAGGGACGGGGCGGAGAGGCGGAAGCTGGTCGTCTGCTAGTTATGGCCGCATCGGCCTTTTATCATATTTTATGGAGTATGGTTTTGTAACTTTTGGATTAATGTTGCTATTATATGATTTTGCTTCTATTTCCGACGGCGCAAAGTACTATATGTACTTACCTGACTACAGGAAAAGCGGCAAGGTGTTTAGTAATTTATCCTTGGGGCTTCTCTGTTTTTATCCAATGAAATCTCTTAATATACAACACAAGTTCAGCACCACACGAACACGTCACAGAACACACACTGAGTGTGTCAAGGTTTATCATGGCAGCTATCGTTGTAGTCAGACCCAAGATTCGGGGTTTCCTTTTCTTTGGCTCGGGTTATGGAGGGACCGGTGATATATTTGGCGCTAACATCGCGGTAAACGTAATAAACAAAGATGCATTTAAAAAGTACGGCTTTCGGAGTTATTATGATGACGCAGGTTGTGTGTAGTTTAACGGTTTCACTTTGTACATGATAGAATTTTCGACGTGGGAAATGAAAATAGCATAACTTGTGTTCTGCATGCTACTTATCAACAGTATTTCTATTTCATGAGTTTTAAAATAATAATTTATATTTACTTCTATTATGTTTCCATAAGGAAAAAAAACGTTAATTAAAGAAAATATTCATGTAGAATTTTTAAGTTTTGAACAACTCTGCATGTACATACTGTCATGAAAGAAATTGAATGTTTTGTTACCCCAGTCATGGTTAAATTTTTCTCCCCACCCCCCCCCCCTTTCTACTATATAAAATTGAATTTTTTGTTTCCTTGTTGCGTAATCTCATGTGAATACGGTGATGGCTCTCAATTAAAGTCACGTGTCACGAGTTCTCTCTCTCACTCTTCTTCTCTATCTCTCTCTCTCTCTCTCTTCCTCTCTCTCTCTTCTCTTCTCTCCACCTAGTCTCTCCTCCTCCCCACCTCTCTCTATCTTCTCTCTCCTCTCTCTCTCTTCTCTCATCACCTATACTGCACTCCCATCCCTACCTAGCCTAGTTTATTTGTGTGTGTGTGTGGGTTTGGGTGTGCAGTTGTGTGTGTCTGTGTGTGTGTGTGTGTGGTTGGTGTTTGTTTATTTTCTTTTTGTTGTTGTTTTTGTATCTTTGTTGTTGTTGTTGTTGTTGTTGGTGTTGTTTGTGATGGTTTCAAGCAGACGAGTCTTAAGTTTGATCAATTTAATTTTGTACAATTCAGTCTTTTCCATTTGTTAATTCCATTTCACACCAGAGACATAAGAATGAATGTAGTCATTAAGGGTGGAGGTCGATAAGTACAATCTCTTCTAACTGTTGTCCCATCTATCCCGCCCATTCCTCACACCCCCTCTCCCTACACTACACCCCCACACCCTCCATCCCCCCTCCTCACCCCCACCCCCTCCGTCCGCGCTGCAATGCCCTGCAGGTGAATCTAGTAGACGCGTCTCTTGTCAGAAGGATAGGACCATCGACATTGAAAAGTGCCGCACGATTGATCTGAGTGTATTTTTTAATGTGAAAACACGCTCCCTTTCTGTTTAATTGCAACACACACCACACACACACGCGCACGCACGCACGCGCACATGTGAGTCTTCACGCACGCCCACGCACCAACTGCCGCACGGTACGTGAACGCTCTGTGCATTTCATAGTTCGAGCTTAACAGCCAATGAATGGAGAAAACTAGCAGTATGTTCACCATGTGTCATAATGTGTTGTCTGCAATAGTATTTGCTTCCGTTTATAAATGAAAGGTTTGTCTGCAATAGTATTTGCCTGTTCGTAAAGATTTTTCTGCAATGGTAATTTGCCTGGTCATAAAGGTTTTATGCAATAGTAGTTTGCCTTGTTCATAAAGATTTTCTGACAATGGTATTTTGCCCCTGGTTCAATAAGGTTTTCTGCAATTGTATTGTTGCCTGTTCATAATTGGTGTTTCTGCCAATAGATTTGCCAGTTGAATAAATTGGTGTCTGGAATAGTTGTTGCTGTTCATAAAAGGCTATAAAGGTATTCTGCATAGTCTTTGCTGGTCATAAAGGGTTTCCTGCAAATAGTATTTTGCCCCCTGGTTAGAAAGGTTTCTTGCATAGTAGTTGCCTGTTTATAAAGGCATAATAAAGGTGCTTCTGCAATGGTATTTGCCTGGTCATAAAGGTTTTCTGCTATAGTTATGTGATGTTTCTAAATAATGGTTTTCTGCTCATAGTATTTGCCTGCTTTCATAAAGGGTTTTCTGCAATCTATAGCTTTTGCTGTTTCATAAAGGTTGTTTCTGCCAATTGATATTGTGCTGTTTCCTAAAGGAGGTTTTCTGCAATAGTAAGCTTATTTGCCTTGTTTCATTAAAGTATTTGCCTGATCATATAAGGTTTTCTGCAGTAGTATGTATTTGCATCGGTTCATAAAGGGTTTTTCCGTGTAATGATAGTTGCCATTTATAAATAAGTTTTCCGTAATGATATTGGCCCGTTCATAAGGATTTTTCCGTAATGGTATATTGACCGTTCATAAAGGTTTTCTGTAATGCGTTATTTGCCATTTGCATAAAAGGTTTTCCGGTAATGGTTATTTTCCATTTCATAAAGGGGTTTTGCCGTACTGGGTTAATTGCCATTTCTTAAAGGTTTTTTTCGTAATGGTATTTGCCTTTTCGAATAAAGGTTTTCCGTAGGCGATTGGTCCTCATGATGTGGGGGGCTCTTTTGTTTGTTTTGTTTTCAATTACTATCTCATCTCTCTCTCTGTTCCTTCTGTTCCATGGTGTGAAGCTGTGTGTGTGGATGTGTGTGTGTGTCGTGCGTGCTTCTCTTCTCTCTCTCCTCTCTCTCTCTCTCTCTCTATGTCATTGCTTCTGTTTGTAAAATAATATTGCACGGACTGACAATTTCAACAACAACATGAAACAAAAATATATTCAAATCAGCTCTTTTTAAAAGTATTACTTGCGAATAAACTCTTTTTTTTCTCTTTTCTTTTGTTGTTGTTGTTGTTGTTGTTTAATTTCGTGTCATTTAATCGCAAGAAGTCATTCACATTTAATTGATGTTACACCGGCTTTGACTGTGTGTGTTGATGCACAGCTGATCGTGAAGGAGATTATCAGGCTGAGCGTGAGTAATTCTTGCCATGCTACGTAAAAGTCAGTGGGGACAACCTTGTGTCTAGTTTGGTCAGTTGTATTGGACAGCGTTCGCGTTTGAAGTCTGTAAAACACTCGTATGATAAAACACCTCGAATACAGACCCCTATTCCTGAAAGACTTTTTATCTTTTGTGTGGTAGCTGGGCGTGTTGTTTTGTCGTCATCTTGCACGACAATCGCCTCTCAGTAAAAGCACGGGCCCATTTAAGAGTTTTTCGCTACCCCACCCCACCACCCTACCTGCGGGATGTTGGTTTTTAGTTCTCCCAGTTCTTATAGAACGGGGAGTACTTTTACAATGGGAACGACGTAATGCTGTCTGAGTTGTTGATGTGTGTATGTCCGTTTGTGTCAAAATGATGTTCCACTCGCGCCAGACAAATCTTCTGCGGCCGATTCTTTCTGAAATTTTGTTAGGTATGTTCATTATTGGGCACGGATGATGCCCGATGTTTTATTTTTACCAGAATAGACGTTACTAAACGGTTATAGCACCAAAAAAACGGTTCTTCTTCTTTATGGATATTCTGTAACGAAATTACATTATGACGCATGTTTGATTGTGCAACGTTTTTTTTTAAGTTCTAGCAAAATTATCTTTATGAGGAAAAGTGTACTACGGGCCTATAACGCGCGCCCCCAATCGTGATTCTCTATCTTTATGGAATAATCTCTGTTACGAAATATCACTTTTATGACGCTTGGTGATTGTGGACTTTTTTTTATTTAGCAAATTATCTATAAAAGTATGTATGTGAGGGTTTTAAAAATAGCTGTAGATTCTAATAACTGACGGGTAGATCATGGGTATTTCATGGTAAATGCTCTTGACATGTTACACACGTATTCAAATATAACTGGGGAGTACGTTTATATGCTTTGCATCTTGTTTCCTTTTGTCTGTACTAGATTTTCCTTCCACTCCAGGCATCATGGGCGGATCAGTGTGAATGAAGTTGTGGGGGGGGGGGGGGGGTGGGGGGGGGGACTCCCAACAGTCGGATGTGGAAGCTTTTTTTTCCCCAGTAGGGGGAACGGGTGTCCATCGGGTGATGTCGGTATGGAGGAAGGACTTAGCGCACGAGCCCCTAACTCACTCACGCTTGCTTACGATTCATTCATATATCATGCATTCGTCACATAAACCAATAGTAAAGTCTATAACTTTACTATTACATGATCATAGAATCGGAACATAAATGCATATGGAATCAACAAAATAAAAAAATTCTCTCTTTCCTGAACATTCACAAAATCATTTTATTAAGTCATATTAACTAAACCCGGGTTATTAAATAGATTATCTACTTTACTGGCCAGGTGATCTTAACTATTCAAGACTACACAGTCTTTTCTTTCTTTTTTCTTTTTCTTTTCACTGTCACTTTCACATGCACGACACAACTGCTGGCATGGTCTTGGTCTGTGGGTTATGCTTGACGGATCAAGGTAAGTGACGCTGCCAGGGTATGAGGTCGAAACCCCGGTTAAGGTGGAACAGTTGATATCAACATAGATCTGTTATCCTTTACTTCCTTTCCCTGCATTATAGCATGCACTTCTTTCCCTTCTTTAGTACTTGCTCTATCAAATATGGACATGGTTGCCGTTTCTCTTTCTTTTTTCTTTTTCTTTTTCTTTTCCTTTCATTAGTTAGCAAACTCTCTTCTCTACACATTCTCTCCTTAGTCTTTCCTCTGCAGATCTATTCATGCTAATCGCTCAAATTGGTTATCTTTCTGCTCCGCCCCTCATCTCTCGGCTTCTCTCTCAGTCAAGAGCTTACACAGAAATACTCTTCCTCTCTCTCTGTCTCACTCGTTCTTCTCCACCCGTTCTTCATCTCTCTGCCTTTCCTCTCCTGTAGAGGGATACCCCCATGTGGACAACCTCCTCATCTACTCTCTCTCTCTCGTTCGTTCTCCTTCGTTTCCTTCTCCACTCCCGCTCCGCTATCTTATCTTGAAACTCATCTGGTCCAAGGACGGTACATTGGTCAATATTTTCTTACCGCCCCTCGTAACACGAGTTATCTCCCTCTACTTTCCATTGGCTATTCAATCATGTACAGTCACGCTTCACGCGCTTACTCTCTGTGGTGGTCAATTGGTCATTTAATTGAATTAGCTTGATTTCACCTCCCACCACACACTACCTTCCCCCCCCCCCCCTCCGACTTCAACTGGCGACGTAATATCCCGACTTAACTTGTGGGCTTAGTCCTACAAATTGGCTAGATGAGTCTTGGCCAGGCATCCTTGCGATCCGTCCGGGCAGACTTCGGAGGTGATCGGTTCAAACGCTTAGTCTGTTCGGGCTGGAAACGTACCATCTCCGTTTGAGCTCTCCCGCTAAGCTTAATTGGCTGGACCGACACATGGGCCGTCTACCTGGCGCCTAGAATGTTAGAGTTGAAGCTTATGTGCCGAACAAACTTGGCTGGGCTGCGACGGACAAGCACAATGCGTTGTGTTTATTTTTGTCCGTGACAATTTCCCCCTTGCAAATGACTATTGCACCGCCATTGTCTCAAAATAACGGTACAATAAGCCCAACAACGAAATTTGCTGACACACAGCTACACGTGCCAAGTTGAAAAATTACTTTATCAACAACGGTTTATAAAATTATAGAATATATCCTTTAGTGAATACCACTCCAATGAGTTATCTTTGTCAGTGCGCGTCTTGCGTTATGTGAATCATTTATTAATCTCTGTGCAACCACTTATGCAATTCCCCCTACCTGCGGGATTTGCCATTCTCCTCTTCAACATTTCTTATCGAAAAGCACAATGATAATTGATCACGATTCCATAACACTTCACTGAGGATTCTTCCATCTCACTTTTGCAAAATAATGCAATTCTACTACACAAGCGACTGTATGCTCCAAGCATAACTCCCTTTACATGAACAGATTCAACAAAAATATGAACCATAGCCAACTGGGAGAATGAACCCATATCCAATCAACATAACTGTAATCAAACACATATTTTAATCAAAGCACCCCGGCCGGATATGACTGATCTCCCTCTGAGTTGCAGCTTGCTAGGAACTACACGGCTTAAATAGTCAGCTCCGACATTCTGTCGACCGGGAATGTTACTGCACTCGGTACCGTAGGCTGCAATGCCTTTGCCCAATGCAGCACTCTGCTGTTTTTCAACTGCGCCTCCTGCAGGAATTCTGATGGGGTTGATGATCAGTCTTCTATCACGAAACTCTTTTCCATACAAGTATTTGTGGAACTCTGCACGGCCACACAACGGGCTAAACACTACTTCTCACGCCTTTTCTTTCCGGTGCTTTGTGTCGCCTCCGACAAACAAAACTAGGAACTCCTACTGTCTAGCCCTTCATACAGTGACAAATCCTCCTGTATGACCCTTCTGGGAAACTTAGCACAAAATCTCCCTTCTTCTTGCTGGGTCCCCTTTCCCCTATCAATGATTGCTGCTAGCGCCTATTGTGCTGAGTCTCACTTGAATATAGGTTGCAGGAGAAAATTGCTGGAAAGTTATTAGTTTCCCATTCACATCCTATTCGGTAATCCGACCGACCTTTTCAGTGATGTGTGAATGAGTCCTTTCCAATGCATCACGCAGATGGTTGTGACCCGTGGGAAGCGAGTACCAGGACTGATCTCCCACCTTGAGGGCTGTGCTTCCTTCACCTTCCTGTCATATTGTTCTTCGGCTGGACCTAGCCTCCTGCAAAACTTACCGCTGCACCTTTGCATGTTCATACTGTGCCCACCTTTGGACAGGGCGAGATTGGGTCCAATCAGATCAACAGCCACTCTCCTGAACGGTGGTGTCAATTAAAGGGGGATGTTTAAGATGGCGCCTTCCTCTTCACCCCTCTTGTGGTGTCTTTGAACACAAGTCACTGACATGCAGAAACGTTGATGTCTGCATTGCTCCTGCCAATGAAAGTCATCAAAGATTGGTCAGACTGTTTATGCTGGTGCCGAGAGTGACCACGCCATGAGCGACTCGTAGGACCCACTGACATGACAGTGTCACGATAACCTGCTCGTACCTCTTACTGAGTGGTCACCTGAACCTGTCTTCCCCTTGGTGAACCTCGATACAACAGCCGCCTTTACAACAAGAAATTTCTGTCTCACCTCTACTGGACCCACTGTTTCTCTCACCTCTTGCCAACTCCAAGATTTCACGAGCGAAGGGTCTTGTTCCTGCGCTGCCCTAAAACTCATCAGGCGACACATCTATGCATGACCTTTCCTTGCGGAAGACGAAAAGGTTTATCAACCTTTTCCTCCCTCCTGCTCCGTGTTTGAACTGCTGCCGCCCTGTAGCGTCAACAAATCAGGATTCCCTGGATCTCCTTGCACCTGAATATTTCCAAAATGATCACATCATGAAGGGGTTTCTCCAACACCAACGCAGACAACTCGCCTGAGAAGTAAGGGGTGATTCTTCTATCTTAGCAACTGGAAACTCCTCTCACAGTGCCATCGATAGAGTACAGGTTCTGTGATTTGCCTGTCAAATCCCCCTTTCTCGACCTGCGTTGTTAGTATCTACAAACATGAACACACCAGTGTCTCCGTAACACTTTCACCCTCTGCTGGCCAAATCCACCCTTTCTTCCACTGGTAATAACGAACCCTCAGCCTAGTTGCCCTCCATCCCTGACACTCTGTCTGCTGTCCAGTGCTTAGCCATAGGCCGCACTCGCCACTCTTCAGACTGAGCCCCTTTTGGTTCCATATGAGGTCGTTTCCCCTTGACGACCCTTATCCCCTCTTGCAAGGCTGATGCCTTCTGGAAACCACAAGCGACAATCCCTCGCTCATGTCCTCCTTGTGCAAATTGAAACACCTAATGTCCTTTGCCCTTCCTTCTGGCCCCACCACTGGCTTTTGCAGACTTTGGCAGAAAAACTCTCTAGTCTCCTTGCACTCTTTCTAACCGGTGCCTAGCACTGTTTCTCCTGCACTTAGTGCCCAAAAAACGTGCCTCTATATACACTCTGCGAATTCATAATCTCCTGCGTGTCTCTGGCTGTCTTCTCTGTCAAATGTATTATGGTTAACTCAGGGCCGCAACTGGACAAAATCTGTTCCTTCATATCTTGCTCTTAACTCAGTCGTACTCCTTCTTCGTACACTCAACTCTAGCCTTTATCAAACTTAGTGATCTAAACGTGTGCACCAAATGGCGGTACGGTTTACCTGTCTTATTAATTTAGATGAACGAAATTTCTTCTGAAACCCCTCCTCTGTGAGTGTCAAAATCCTTTCATCAACGATTCCTGCACTGCGCCGAAATCAGATTGTTGTTCTGCTGGTACACACAGTATAAAAATCTGTAATGCGTGACCCTGTCAGTAACGGTGACAAAATGACTGCCCACTCTTCTGAAGGCCACCCTGACTCGGTCGCAAACGTTTCGCGAAACGAATGATGTATGCGTCCAATCGAATCGGTTCCTTCGGAGAATTTGGGTAACTTGTCGGGCGGCGTAACTGCGCACAGAGTCACTGGAAACTGAACTCCATCTTCGGTGGTCCTCCCTTGCATCCTCACTTCTCTAACTCTAATTGAACTTTAAAAGCTTTCCGTTTCCTGCGTTTACTAGGCATGATTATCATTACCTGAATCCTTAATCTTTTGTTTCTGCTTCATTCTTTCTGTTTCCTGGTAACCTGGGTTATCATTAGCCTGAACTCCTTAATCTTTCTGTTCTTGCTCTGCGCTAGCTTTAGTCTTTCCTGCTCTGCTATTTTACTGCAACACGGCGTCTTTACGCGCGTTCATCTCTTTCCATCTTTTGTTTGTTTTCAACGAAATGCAGCAACTCATTCCTGAGTAACCTAGATCCACAAGCGACGCTCACAAGTTGTTCAATAGGGGTGTTCTTTTCTTCCGCCATTATATCTCTTTCTTTTTTTTTTTTGAACAGATTTTATTAATACGACAGCCAAAACTGGTGGATACCGACCGATTGTCGTTAATAGTGTGTGTGTTATGAATGATAAGATTTGCTTGGGATTAGGACAACGTAGTTGTTTTTATAAGACGCCCAGCGCCAGACCCAACGATGAGAGAGCGAATTATAGGCAATCTGTGCGAAATAACGTACTCTGCGGCTGAAATCCAAGGCCTAAGTATTAACTATCTTGAAGCAAATGCTGCCAAGCCTAGTATTTAACTATCTTGGGAAACATACAGTAAGACAACCCTTGTCTTAGGATTACAATACCTGAATCCCACCCAGCTTCCTCTCTGAGAAGTTGGAAACAATTATAATAAATGGCCAGAATATCTGCAGGCTCGCCCAATAAATTGTAAACACTCGGGTGTTGTCGGATGGAGGAAGGGATAGCGCTCAGCCCAAAAACACAATCACAGCTTGCTTTCGATTCTCATTCATATATCTTGCATTCGTCACATCAAACCACTAGTAAAGTCTATAACTTTACTATACATGATCATAGAACGGAACTCAATGCATATGAGAATCACAATAAAACATTCTTCTCTTTCCTGAACTTCACAAAATCATTTATCTAAGACATCATTAAACTAACCCGGGTTTATAAATAGTTTCTACTTCTAACTGGCCAGGTGATTTAACTATTCACGAGCACTGTCTTTCTTTTCTTTTTTTTTCTTTTCACTGTCACTTTCACAAGCACGACACAACTGCTGGCACTGGTCTAGGTCTGTGGTTCTGCTGACGAAGGACGCTGCCAGGTATGAGGCGAACCCCGGTTAGGTGGAAACAGTGACTATCAACATAGATCTGGTTCTCCTTTCTTCCTTCCGCATTAAAGCATGCACTCTCTCTCTCTCTCTTTTGTCTGCTCTATCAATATGGGACATGGTTGCTTTTCTTTTCTTTTTTTCTTTTCTTTCTTTTCTTCTTCATTAGTTAGCAACTCTCTCTCTCCACATCTCTCCTTTGTCTTTCCTCTGCAGACTATCTCAGGCTAATCTCTCAACTTGGTCTCTTCTCTCCTCCCCTCATCTCTCTGCTTCTCTCTGTCAGAGCTTACACAGAACCTCTTCCTTCTCGATCCTGTCTCTCTTCGTTCTTCTCCCGCCGT
>CM031614.1:12048389-12073389 GCA_018398815.1 Conus ventricosus
CAGTGAGGAAGGACTAGCGCCACAGCCCAAACACACTCACAGCTTGCTTACAATCTCATTCATATATCATGCATTCGTCACATCAAACCACTAGTAAAGCCCTATAACTTTACTACACATAATCATGAAAGAAACATCAATGCATATGGAGTCAAACAAATAAAACATTCTCTCTTTCCTTGAACTTCACAAACCATTTATCTAAATCATAAATTAACTAACCCGGTATAAAATAGATTTCTACTTTACCTGGCCATGATCTTAAACTATTTACGAATCACTGTTCTTTCCTTTTCTTCTTTTTTTTTCTTTTCTTTCACTGTCACTTTCACAAACACCAGTCACGACACAACTGCTGGCACTGGTCAGGTTGGACTGCTGGCACTGGTCAGGGTTGGACTGCTGGAAACTGGTCATTAGACCGCTGGCGTTGGTCAGGTTGGACTGCTGATGAAAGTGGCGCTGCCAGGTATGAGGTCGAACCCCGGTTCGGATTGAACAGTGACTATCAGACATCGATCTGTTCTCCTTTCTTTCTTCCTGCATTAACGCATTGCACTCTCTCTCTCTCTCTCTTCTTAGTCTGCTCTATCAAATGGACATGGTTGCTTTTCTTTTTCTTTTTCTTTTTCTTTTTTTTTTCTCTTCATCAGTTAGCAACTCTCTCTCTCAACATCTCTCCTTAGTCCTTCCTCTGCAGACTCTATCTGGTGCTAATGCTTCAACTCGGTTCTCTTCACTCCTCCTCTCATCTCTCTGCTCTCTCTCTCATGCAGAGCCTACACCCAGAAACCTCTCCTCTCTCTCTCTGTCTGTTTCGTTCTCTCCCTGGTTCTCCCTTTCTTCTCCCCTCTGGTTCTTTCTTATCCTCATCCTATGTGTCAAAGGTGAGTACCATTGGTCAGAATTTTTCCCGCCTAGTACTGAGCCACCTCCCTCTAATTCCATTGGACGTTCAAATCGTCCCCAGTCACATCTACTGGCCTTGCTATCTGTGGTGGTCAATGGGTCATTTAATTAATTAGCTTGATTTTACCCCCACCACACAATACCTTCCCCCTTCCTACTTCAACCGGCGACGTCTGGCTTAACTGTCTGTGGCGCTGGTCGCAAATTGGCTAGATCAGTCTGACCCAGGCGCCGAGACCCGTCTGCCAGACCTATCGAGAACGTCTGCCCAGCCACTTAGTCTGTCTGACGTCTCCGCAAGAACTAAAAATAGCCTCCTCGCTGTGCCTAATTGGCCTGACGCGACACCTTAAGTCGTCTGCCTGGGAATACCAGGATTGTTTGCGTTTGGACTTATGTCCCATTGGAAAACTGGCTGGCGAAATGACCACGAATTCGGTTTTTTTTCTGTTTTTGTCCGCCGGGACAACCTCCTCCATGCTTTTTCCCAGACCCTCTTCCAACCGCCCCTCCGTCCCCCCCCCCCCCCCCCCCCCACCCTCCCCCCCCCCCCCCCCCCCCCCCACACACACACCTCCCCACCTCCGCCTGTCTTACCTCCGGCTTAGCTATTCAGGCTGGACAAGAAAGCAAAAGGCGTGTATAATCTATAACAACGCCAACAGAGAGGTGTGTTTAACTCTCTAAATTTATAACCATTACAGCCCTTGCACTGACCTCACGCTGTCAGCGTCATGTGAGAAGAAAAGAAGGAGGGGGGGTGGGGGGAGGGCGGGGGGATAATTGTCAACCATTATAGCCTTTCTGACCACGCTGACTTAGTGAGAAGAAAGGAGGGGGGGCGGGAAAGTGGAGGGGGGTTGGTGAGAGGAGAGGAGGAGTGGCGTCTTTCGCCACAACACTGCTGAACATCACTGAATGCTTAGGCTGCTACGATTGTGGACTGAGCAAAAGAGTGGAAACTTATACCCGAGAGGACCAAGCGATTATCGGAATGCCACCACACGGCTCCACGAAATGGAGACATTTTGAACGGTTAGGTCTTGTGGGCAGTACGCGTGCCGGTTTGTTTGTTTGTTTATTTGTTGTATTGTTTTGTTGTTGGTTTTCTTTTTGTTTGTTTTTTTTTGGGGGGGGGGGGGGGGTTGTTTTGGTTTTTTTTGGGGGGGTGTCTGTTGTTTTTGTTTTGGGGGGTTGTTTTCTTTTTTAAATGTTCCCCAGTTGCTAGTCTGAGTGCCAGAGGTAGGGGCGTCATTTTTTCATCTTCTTCTTTCTCCCCAATCCCCCCCCCCCCCCCCCCCCCCCCCCCCCCCCCCCCCCCCCCCCCCCCCCCCCCCCCCCCCCCCCCCCCCCCCCCCCCCCCCCCCCCCCCCCCCCCCCCCCCCCCCCCCCACCCCCCCCCCCCCCCCCCCCCCCCCCCCCCCCCCCCCCCCCCCCCCACCACCCCCCCCCCACCCCCCCCCCCCCCCCCCCCCCCCCCCCCCCCCCCATCCTACACGACCACCACCACCACCCCCGAGCTACACACACACACACAACACACACACACACACACCGCCTCCTCCTTTTTTTTCTCCCTTCTTTCTTCATCTCACTAAGATGCTGTTTTCTTTTGTTCTATTCATTGTTGTTGTTTTCTTTCTCATCTCTCTCTCTCTCTCTCCCTCTCTCTCTCTCTCTCTCTCTCTCTGTACGGTTTTAGGTTTACTTTGTCGTGGTGGGAAATATGGCACGTACGCAAACAAGCACGTGGGGCGCAATTCGCTGCGATGGCTCGCGCTCGTAATTACGCATAGGAAAGTAACCGAGATGGTAAGCGTAGAAACGCAACTGGGCTTTCTCCCAACGTTTCTCTCTCTCTGTCCTCTCTCTCCTCTCTCTCTCTCTCTCTTCTATCTCTCTCTCTCTCTCTCCCTCTCTCTCTCTCTCCTTCGCGCGGCTCTGTCTCTTTCTTTCTCTCATCCGTCTCTCCCACTCTCATACTCTCTCTCTCTCTCTTCCTCTCTCCTCTCTCTCTCTCTTCCTGTCTCTCTCGTTAACGGCCAAGGATGAAACAAAAGGCTAACTCATGCCCAAGACTTTTACCGTTATAATATAAAGAATCATTGTGATATCTCTTCCTCTCTCTATCTCTCTCTCTCTCGCTCTATCTCTGCATTATCTGTCAAATTGCTGTTATCTGTCAAATGCATTCCAGCCTCGCGCCGTTTTAGGTATATAACAGTGTGATTGTTAGCAGTGCTCAGGGCATATGTTGTCACATACGTTACATTTCACAGGATCTGCCAACATACACAAACTTTCGTTCTCCCAGCCCCCCCACCCCCACCCCCACCCATCTCTCCCTCTATACTCTCTCTTCTCCCTTCTGCAGGCCACTTCCCTCTCCCACTCCTGTGCGCGACAAGTGACTGTTTGTAATAACAGCTTTGATCTGGCCGTTGTAGGTCTGTTTTTAGAAAGTGCCGTATGTGTGTTTGTGTGTGTGTTGTTGTGGTGTGTGGTCTGTTGTGTGTGGTGTGTGTGTGTTGCTGTGCTGTGAGTGGGTGTGTGTTGTGTGTGGTGTTGTTGTTGTTGGTTGTTGTTGTGTGTGGTGTGTGTGTTGTGTGTTGTAGTGTGTGTGTGTGTGTGTGGTGTATGTGATTGTGTGGGGGGGGAGGGGGGAGGGGGTGTTGTGTATGTGGGTGTGTGTGTGTTATGCGTTGCGTGGCGTCGCGTGCGTTGTTGTGTGTATTGTATATCTTTGTGTGGTTATTAGTGGCGAATTTGTGCGTGTTTCGTGTTTGAAAAATATAAAAAGACATTTCACGACAACGAAAGGCTTATTTCACACACATGTGAGGGCAAGTCTACGGCCCACACGAAGCGGTTTCGACGCATACAAGAAGGCACTCTCCGTAAAAACGAGGGAATTAATTTTACAAACAAATGTGCACATTTAACATCCACTGACCAAGTTTCCTTACGTCCAAATATGACCATATCATGCACAGACAAGGGCATTTCACAATCAAATGAAACCATTTTTCTTAATTAAGGCAAAGAGCATTCATGCACAAATAAAAAGATTTCCAAAACAAAGAACTGAGCACGCGACGCCACACCAGAAGGGTGTGTGGGGTTACATACAAAAATGAAAGCATTCCATGTAGAAGTGACGCGTATTTGATGTGTGAAATGGGACAATGGAATACAGGGGGGGAGGGGGGGGGGCGGGGGGGGGGTAAGGGAAAAAAGGAAAAATTGGAGGAAAGGCAAGAAAGGGGGAAAAGGAAAAAAGGATAGAAAAGAATAGAAAGAAGAAATTGTAGAAGAAGAGAAAAAGGATAAGAAAAAAGATAAGAAAAAAAAGAAGGAGAGTGAGGTGTTTGAATGGGTTGAAAACTGTACAGGGAATGAAGAAAAAGTGGAAAAAGGGGATAGCGTGTGTGGTGTGAACCTGTTTAAAATGGACAGCGAAAGCGTGAGGTCTATACCGGTTAAAATAAGGCCAACCCAGCGGAGAGGGCCCTTCTGGCGTCCTGACACACATCCATGGTTTTCGATCGTATCGAACACACGTCGACCAACTGGTTTTTGGTGATCCAGGAAGGGAAGTAGGGAAGGCAACCTGTGGAGAACTTGATGAATGAATACTTTGTTCCTTTTTTTGTTTTGTTTAAATTGTTCTTTAGTGTTATGTTTTGCTTTTTTTTTTGTTTTTTTCTTTTTTTTTTTTTTTTGGGGGGGGGGAGGGGGCGGGGGAGTGCTGTGAGGGTTAGGTGGGGGGAGGGCTTTACAGGAATCTCCGGCTCACGGATGTTTGCGTTTTTTGATCATGCTTGCTTTTTTTTTTTTTTTTGTTTTTTGTTAAAAGCCCCCGACGGAGGACGGGATGTATAGCAGGTGAGGGTGGAGTGGGGAGATTCTATGGGGTAGGTTCACAAAGGTAGAGGGTGGTTGGGGTTTGAAAAGTTAGATCCCTCACCATCTTTCCCGTTTCTGCGTCGGGAGATTGTTTCACGCATTTTTGGCCAATCAGCCACGTCTACATCTAGCCACAGGCTGGCGCATACGCGGAGAAACGATTGTAGGTTGTAGGTGTTATGTGTTATTTATTGTTCACTATCCCAACACTTTTGTTCCCAGAAACCGAAAAAACGTCGGCTTCCGTGTTTGTTTGTTAAATGTCTGTTTGTCTAACAATATTGGACAATAAGGGTAGGAACTCGGTTGAGTATTTTTTTTTTAAATTGGGGAAGTAAGTGGAGGAACTTGCTCGATTGGTCCCGGTCTAATGTTGACGTCACCCATCTCTGGGGATATGGTGCTGAATGACGGCAACCTAACAGAGTATTGAAAAGAAGGGGAGGCGGAGACGGAACGCGAGGGAGAGGGGCAGGAGGACACTCATTTTTGTTGTTGTTAGGTGGACACATTACATATGATACCACGATGAAGGGCTGGTTTTTGCAACAATATCGTAACCAGTTCGAGTTTTATAAGCGGACTTACTGTTTTCGAAAAACGGTCTATCTTATAGAGCGCTTAGCTGTTACGTTACGGCCCCGCACCATCAACGGTATAGTGCACGTGTAAGACTAGCTGCCACCTCTGCACCTAGTTATTTTGTAGCTCGTGCTAATACCTTTAAGCTAAGATAGCTTGGTTCATAAATTGAAAAACTGGAATAATTATTTCCTTACAAGGTGACTAATCCATGTTTTGTTTGTTTGCTGCTGCTGATGCTGTTGCTGTTCAGGTTTTTGTTCGAATGAGGCCCAACAACAAGGTCACATAAACACACCACCTAAATTCTTACGGGTTAGGAGTTTGTTTCGAAGTTTCTTAGGCTGAATGGCGCTCACATGCGGGTTTAGCATGCGATACGAGATATCATTTGTGACACAAATTGAAGTCTACTGAATTTGTTTGTAGAAGGTTTTTGTTGTGCAACAAGCTGACTCAAATGAAAGTACTGACTTTGATTGTAGAAGGTTTTGTGCTGCAACAAGTGACACAAATGATTGTACTGTCCTTTGATTGTAGAAAGTTTTGTGCAACATGTGGACACAAATGAAGTGAGTACTGACTTTGATTGGTTAGAAGGTTTTTGTGCAATCATGTTGAAACACATGAAGTATCTGACTTTGATTGTAGAGGATTTGTGCAACACGGATGTTGCAGACAAAATGAAGAAGAGTGTACTGATTTTGATTGTTAGGAAGGTTTGTGCAAACAAGGGATTTACCAGCGGTTTTTGTTAACATCCAAACGCGCAAACAATGACCAAAAACAGAAAATAACTTACACAAAACAAAAAAAAAAAGGCTGGCACATACTAGGAGACAGCGCTGTTACCATGACATTCAACCAGCAGTGCAGAACACAGCTCCCGAAAATGCCTTTTGTTTACTATGAGGGACGCCAGCCCGTAAGGTTCTTAAGAGTTGAAGAGTTTCTTCGTGTCTTACGGCAGGGCATGTGGTAGGGGCCGCCCACTCTGTCCCTACAACGCCTTGACCTTACGTGCACAAAAACAAAGTACTGGCGGGTGGACAGATACGATATTAAGGGATTCCATGCCCGTTCAGAACCACTGTAGTGGTTGGAAATCGCCACCCCTGACCCAGGGGTGTGAAAAGGTGGAAACACTCTACCCGTTTGACACACGTGAATGAGAATGGAATTTGTCTTTATTAAAAGCGCGTGCCCGCACACACACACACACGCTCGCACGCACGCACTGCACGCACGCACGCACTCGCACGCACACACACTCACAACACACGCACACGACGCACGATGCACGCATGCACGCTAAACACAACACACAAGACACACACACACACACACTACACACACAAACATACAGCTAACACACCACACACACACAACACAAACTACATACACACACACACATCTCCGCAGGGGGAACGCACACGCTCATAAACTACGCCGCCATTGCAGACTACTCACGCAGCACACGCACACCACACTACACACACACGCGCGCATGTATGATGGCACGCAGTAAAACGCTCTCGCACGCATGCACCGCATATACCACACACCCACACACACACACGCACGCACGCTCACCACACTCACACCACACTCCATGCGCGGCGAGCAACACACACACACACACACACACACAACACCACACAACACATCAACACACACCACACGCAACACAACACATGCGCGCCGCACCCACCACACACAAACACAACACACTCACACTCACACACACACCACACACACACAGCTCACACATACGCCTTTGCACGCACGGCAGGACACTCACACACACATGCGCGCGCGCGTCGGCGCTACCACACACACATCCATCACCAAACACACACTCACACACACACACAAACACATTCACATCACACCACCACCATCACCCTCACATCAACATAAATATATATATATATATATATTATATATATATATATAATTTCTCGGATATATATCTATCTAGTATATTCTATATAACACATTTCACGACACGACACTACAGGTATCATTGGCTTCAGGATTTTACTTAATTTCTTGCGTTTGCTTCGTCAGAGGCTTGAAACGATACAACGCATCGCCTTACTGGTATAACTGCTGGTGCGTCTTGTTGGGAGCGTGATTTTTCGTCTTGTGTGTATAATAATATATATATATATATATATATATTTATATATATATATTTATATAGCTTGTATGAGAGAGAGAGTGAGAGAGGAGAGAGAGTGAGAGGAGAGAGACACTATGCCTATAGTCAATTGTTGTGCCGTTAGTGTATAATGTAGTGTAGTGTAATGTTGTGTAGTGTGTCGTATATTATATTACCATTTAGTCCACCACAAGCTACTTTTTCCGTTGTGTAAATTCGTGTTTCCCTTCGCCGAGGGAGAATTGACTGTTCGGACACTCTGAAGGGAAGGTATTCAGCGCCAGAGCTTGGCGTGTCTGCGAGTGTGTACGTTTGCACTCACTCCTCCTCCCACCCCCACCCCCACCCCCACCCCTACCCCACCCTACCCCCACCCACTTGTCCACCTTAACTACTGCCAATCAGAGAGAAGAATACTGCTGTCGCAACATAGGCGTGATGAAACGATGCGCCTGTAAGAACACGGTCAATGTCTCGAATTGCTATCTTGGCATGTGAATCAAATCCAAATCTATTTTTCCCCCAAAGATGGTGCTAGATGGCTGCCTTTAATGGCGGGATTTTTAAAAAAAAAACGGTTATACCACACTAAAAACTCCCAAGTGCTGTATATACTGGCAGTTGTCCGCAGGAGTATCTATCTTGCTGCGTACGCAAGGAAGAAAGAAAGAAAAACAAAATTATAAAAAAGAAAGTAATGAAAAATCAAAATATTTGACTATCTCTCCTCGACTCTCTCTCTATCTCTCTCTCCTCTCTCTCTCTCTCTCTCTCCCTCCCTCTCTCCTCTCCGCTCTCTCTCTGCTCTCTCTCCCTCTCTCTCTCTCTTCCTCTCTGTTTTGGCGCCAGAAACTGTTGTTATTTGCAATTGGAGACTGGAGTTATCTGCCCCTGGATTACTGTTTTCTCCTCCCAGAACAGGTTGTATTGTGTTTTGCTGTAATAAAACAGCAACACTACGGCGTGTCGGTGTGTGTGTGTGTGTGTGTTGTGTGTTGTGTGTTGTGTGTGTTGTGTATTGTCTGTCTTGTCTGTAAGTATGTATGGATTTGTTGTGCGTTTGTGTCTGTGTACTCGATGCGTGGGAGTTCGATTAAGGTGAGAGTGCTACGAATCTCTGTGTGTATGTGGTTGTGTGTGCGCGCGCTTTTGTGTGTGTGTGTGGTGAGAGAGAAGGACCAGAGAGACGAGGCAGAGGGGAGTAGAGCAGAGAGAGAGAGAGACGTGTGTGTGTGTGTGTGTTGTGGGGGGGGCTCTGAGGTGTATGTGCGGTGATGCGTTCCTCCGGGGATGTGTGTGTGTGTGAGAGAGTGAGTGTGTGTGTGTGTGTGTGGGTGTGTGCAAATGTGTGTGTGTGTGTGTGTGTGGGTGTCGTGTTGTGTGTGTGTGTGTGCTGTGTGTTGATTGACCTACAAAATGTAACCAACAAAATATCCCTCGTTGCCGTGGGTCTTCACGTGCCGCTGGGCGTTATTCTACTCACTCACACACACACACACCACACACACACACACACCACAACCACAAACACAACACACAAACACCGCACCAGCACGCACACACACACACACACACACCACACACACACACACATATTACAACTTACACACACACACACAACAAACACTTACACTCACACACACACACACACACAACACACACACACAACACACACTCACTCATACACACACAATACACACACATTACACAAACACACACACACACACACACACACACACCCACACATACACCACACTCAACACACACAACCCACACATCAACACACACATACCAGCACCACACACACACACACACACACACACCACATCGCTCTAATCCCTCCAATCCCTCCCCATACCTCCCCCAACCCCCCGCTCTACCCCCACCCCCATAACCCCTCCAGACGACAGACTCACAGTGCAGTCAGTAGGGGTTAGAAGAGGGTGGGGGGGTGGGGAGGGAACAACATCAGGTAGGGGGAGGGGGTTTTATGGTTAAAGAGGAGAGGGCGGGGCGCAGAGGAAGGGTGCGTGGTCGGAAGAGTGGGGTTCAGGGGAGGGGGAGGAGGTACTGGGATGTGACACTGTGTGTTGAAAAGTGTTGGGAACGCGCGATTTGAAAGCAAAGGGATGTTTGCTTTCCCTGCGACCCTCGTGAGTGTTGTGCCCATCTCCGTCGTGGATCTGTCTTGAATGCTAAGAGAAACTTGATCGGTGAATAGGAAGAGGGAGGGTGGGGGAAGCGGGGGGGGGGGGGGGGGGGGGGGGGGGAGAATGAGGGGAAACCGGGGAGGAAGGGGCCGGGGGGGAGGACGAGGGACATGGGGCCGGGGGAGGGACGTGTGGGGGGGGGGGGGGGAAGGGGGGGAGGGTGGGGCGGGAGGCGCAAAAAGAACAGATGTACCGAAGTAGAACCTACGTACGCTTCCGATTCTCGAAACATATAAGGGTGTTAATAATGGGGGAGGAGGGAGAAAGAAGGAGAGTGTGGGGTGGGGGGGGTGGGTAGGGGGGGGGGGGGGTGGGGGGAGAAGGCCGAAGGTTTTCTTTCTTTTACTTTTTTTTATTTTTTTTTTAAAACATGTAAGGACATATCAAACATGCATGCTGATCTATTCTTTCAAACGGGAAAATGAGCTGAAGAACAGTACTCTTTCCTCCCTGTCTCGATGCCCGACCTATATCTTCACCATGTCCTTTGTATGCACAATGAAAGCCACGAACTCCCCAGTGCTGATAACATACAGCGACACACAGGCTCAACATGTGTATTACGGGCATACACACACGTATACTCTCTCCTCTGTCTCTCTCTCTATCTCCTCTTCTTCTCTCCTCTTCTCTTATTCTCTCTCGCTCTCTCTCTCAAACACACAACACAAACACACACACACAAACATTAACTATATATTATATTTATATATATAATATATAAATATTATACGTGCTCAAACACTCCACGCACGCACGCCCCCGCGCTGTATGCACACGTGCGCGCACACACATGCACATACGCAACCCGCGGCCTCCTTACTAACACACACACACGCGCGCACGCACGCCGCGCACTCTGGACGCACGCACGCACACACACGCGCGCACGCACACACAGACAGACAGACACACACACACACACACACACACACACACACACACACACACACACACACACACACACACACACACACACACGCAAGTGCGCGCGCGCGTGCTCAGAGAGAGAGAGAGAGAGCGGAAGAGAAAGGCGAATCGGACAGAACAGTAAATTCTCAGGGTTGTCGGATACATAGGGCGGCTACATAAAGGGTGGGAAGAAAAAAAGAGACATGGGGGCAATTGAAATGCCCTGCACAGATAAACTGAGTTGATGGGAACACACACACACACACACATACACACACACACACACACACACACACACACACACACACACACCACACACACACACACCACACAACACACACACACATACACACACACACACACACACACACACACACACACATACACACACACACACACACACACACCACACACACACACAACACACACACACACACACACATACACACACACACACACACACACACACACACACACACAGCCACACACACACACACATACACACACACAACACACACACACACACACACACACACATACACACACACACACACCACACACACACACACACACACACACACACACACACACACACACATGACAAGATGAAAGAAAAGACATGAATGACTGTAAAAATGACGACAAAAGCAACACAAATCCTTCATGATCCATGCACGTTAAACAGCTGTCTGCATTTTGTGACTTAATATTGATAAAGGTTACAATGACCGACAGCCACACACACACACACACACACACACACACACACACACACACACACACACGCACACAGCACGCACGCACGCACGCTCGCACGCACGCACTCACACACACACACACACACACACACACACACACACACACACACACACCACCGCGTATACGCACCCGCGCTCACGTACAAACACACACACACACACACACACACACACACACACACGCCGCACGCGCGGCACGCGCGCGCGCGCGCGCACACACACACACGCACGCACGCACTCGCACACAACGCACACCCATTCTTACACACACACACACACACACACACACACACACACACACACACACACACACACTAAACTGAGCTGAAACCATTTATTGTCAGATTAATCATAGGTTGTACTGACATACACACACACGCACGCACACACATATATACACTCACGCGCGCGCGCTCGCGCGCCAAATAGCGTGCGTGTGTGCAAATGTACAGTTGAACAGGTCTCAACCATTCCCGATTGTAGAGTCAAGGCGTTGTTTGTTTAAAGAATTTGGGGGCGGGGGGGGGGGGGGGACGAAAGGGTGCTTTCAACTCTACCACGACACAGCAATACATTCACGTATATTTCTTAACCTTAATTTTTTTTTAAAAAGGAAAAAAAAGTATAAACTCCGTTTCCCCCCAGCCGCATCCTCCCCTCCCCCCCCCCCCTCCCCCCTCTCCGCCACACCCATCCCCACGATTTCACCCTCTCTCTCTCTATCGAACACTCTCGTTACACACTCACGAAGTGGATGAAGTACAGAATAGCAGGACTGGCTGAACGATGAGTGTTGTAAAGAGTAGCAGACTGGTTTGAACGATGAGTGTTGTAAAGAGTAGCAGTACTGGCTGAACGATGAGTGTTGTAAAGAGTAGCAGACTGGTTTGAACGATGAGTGTTGTAAAGAGTAGCAGGACTGGTTTGAACGATGAGTGTTGTAAAGAGTAGCAGACGGGCTGAACGATGAGTTGTGTAAAGAGTAGCAGCACTGGTTGAACGATGAGTTTGTAAAGAGTAGCAGTACTGGCTGAACGATGAGTGTTGTAAAGTAGCAGACTGCGAACGATGATGTTAAAGAGTAGCAGACTGGCTGAACGATGAGTGTTGTAAAGAGTAGCAGGACTGGCTGAACGATGAGTGTTGTAAAGAGTGGCAGGACTGGCTGAACGATGAGTGTGTAAAGAGTAGCAGTACTGGTTTGAACGATGGGTGTTGTAAATGAGTAGCAGCTCTGGTTTGAACGATGAGTGTTTGTAAAGAGTAGCAGACGGGTTTGAAAGATGAGTGTTGTAAAGAGTAGCAGTACTGGTTTGAACGATGAATGTTGTAAAGAGTACAGGACTGGCTGACGATGAGTGTTGTAAAGAGTAGCAGTACTGGTTTGAACAATGAGTGTTGTAAGAGTAGCAGTACTGGTTTGAACAATGAGTGTTGTAAAGAGTAGCAGGACTCGTTTGAACAATGAGTGTTGTCAAGAGTGTTTTAAAGACGGCTGCCCTAAAGCTGCATCTGCAGTTTTGCACACTCTGATCAGTTTGACGCCGTAGAACATCACGGCTGGACAGTGCTGGAGGATGTGTTCTGGGGTCTGAGATCCGGTGCCACGCGGACATTTTTTCTGTGTGGGCAATCTTAATCGGCTGAGGTGGCTCAGCAGTCGGCATATTCTCAAAAGCTGCGTTTTCAAAAAAAAAAGTCTTGTGCTGAGCGTTAAAGTTAAAGTGGGGGAAATTGAAAATCAGAGTTAAAAAAAAAATCTTTTGAAAGACTGGGAGCTATTAAACTCGAGTTTTGACTTTCTTCCTTCTTCCTTTCCATTTTTTTTTCCCTCTGTAGGAAGCAACTCGGTGCTCACCCCATCCGTCATCGCCGTACCGCCAGACTCAAACGTTCACTCCGGTAAAACACAGACCTAAAGTTCACTCCGTAAAGACACAGACCTAAAAGTTCACTCCGTAAAGACACAGACCTAAAAGTCTAAAAGTTCACTCCGTAAAGACACAGACCTAAAAGTTCACTCCGTAAAGACACAGACCTAAAAGTTCACTCAGTAAAGACACAGACCTAAATGTTCACCCGTTAAGACAGACCTAAAAGTTCACCCCGTCAAGACACAGACCTAAAAGTTCACTCCGTTAGGACACAGACCTAAGTTCACTCCGTAAAGACACAGACCTAAAAGTTCACTCCCGTTAAGACACAGACCTAAAAGTTCACTCCGTAAAGACACAGACCTGAAAGTTCACTCCGTTAAGACACAGACCTAAAAGTTCAGTCCATTAAGACACAGACCTAAATGTTCAATCCGTTAAGACACAGACCTAAAAGTTCAGTCCATTAAGACACAGACCTAAAAGTCACCCGTTAAGACACAGACCTAAAAGTTCAGTCCGTTAAGACACAGACCTAAAAGTTCGTCCGTAAGACACAGAACCTAAAGTTCACTCCATTAAGACACAAACCTAACAATTCACCCGTTAAGACACAACCTAAAAGTTCAGTCCCGTTAAGACACAGACCTAAACGTCAGTCCGTTAAGACACAGACCTAAAAGTTCACCCCCGTTCACCCTGACTCTGACGTGGCCTGGCCTTAACCCAAAACGATTTTTTTTTTTTTTTTTTTTAAATCTGTTTGAAAAACAAACAAAACAAAAAAAACGAAACGAAACGAAATTCCCTTCGTGATAACGTATATGCTTTTTTGTTTGTTTGTTTTGTTTTGGTTTTTCTATCTTGCCAAAAGTTCCAAGAAGTCACAATGACAGCGTCTTCTCCCCCCCCCACCCACCCCCCACCCCCCCCCCCCCCACCCACACACACACACACACATACACATGCGTTTGTAGCGTGCAAAAGTAATCAAGGTGTTGTTGCTGTTGTTGTTTTGGCTTGCTTGCATGTTTGTTTTATCACTTTTTAAAAAAAATGTTCAGCCCACTTACCTTTGAACAGGACGCTTTGTAACGTCAGTTTGATGGCTGGTTGGTTTGTTTTCGAGTACAAAGCCCGTCTGCCGTGAGAGAGGATTGTTTCACGGCGTTTTTATCCTCTGTCGACCTGTCTTATCTCTGTGTTGCGCTCTGTCTGTCTGTCTTCATTTTCCCAGTTTCTCCATCTTCAAACTCCCCCTCCTCTCCCCTCCCCTCAAGTCCAAATCTTTGCCAGACAGTTCATTGTTGGCCTGCGCTTGTTTTTCCCCCACTATTAGATTGTTCGTCTGTGTATTTTGTCTGACTTTATTCAAGTTTAAAAGGCTGTGCCAGTCTTGAATAAAAGTTACTCTGTGTTAGGTTTCCTTATGGGAGCAAAACATACCCCACATTGTTTACTGTTTATCGTTTACTGTTCCCTACCTCATTTTATTCCCATTTCACCTAGAGAGAGCTTTTGCCATATGATGGCAACCAAACTGCTACACGAATAATCATTCATCATTTGATTTTAAAAAAATTAATGTCACCAAGTATTTGTTCAAAGTTGCAATGTTAACCCACTGTGAACTGTGGATATGAAAGAGAGGGGGGAGTGGAGAAGGAGGGAGGTTTGGCCGGTTACTGGGGGTGGGGGGGGGGGGGGGGTGGGGGGGGGGGGGGGGGGGGGGGCGGGGGGGGGGGGAGGTGGTGGTGGAGAGAGCGGCAACATGCCTTCTTATGGAGCAAAAGTTATCCCACTTGTTTACTGTCTTCTGTCACGGACAGGAGTGGGGGGGGGGGGGGGGGGGGGGGGGGGGGGGGGGGTGAAGATAACGCCGGGAAGGAAGAAAGGGGGGGGGGAGACGGGCAATTGTTACAATGCAATGTAAATTTCACCCCCTTCCCTTCCCCCCCCCCCCCCCCCCCCCCCCCATCCCACCAGAGAGTTGGAAGGGGACGGACGTAGTGGAGTCCAGAAATGTAAAATAAGTCTCAAACATAGCTTAATTGCAAAAGTTTTGAATTTATGTTCAATAGTTCGAGTACTACACTGAAACAACATATGAAAAAAGTACATCGATAGAATATCGGAAGGGGTCTAATAAACAAAATGACGTCATCACAATGGAACGAAACACTAACATTTCTGATATTAACGCAAATACCATCATGTAGCATGTCGTTCGAAAGGTCTTGACGAGATACATTCAAAGTCATTAAGCAAATAAAGATATTTATAAATAGTATGATAAAAAATGATAAATGTGTTGTCCCGGTAATGTTTTTGAGTGTGGAGCCATAGCGCTTTTGACATCGTTCTTGGAAGCACTATTATCCAACATAATTCAGCGTGTAAATTACCGAACTAGAGCTTGTGAATCCTAAATAGAGTTCCTTTGTCCATATCAAACTATGTAATTACATAGATATGTCAAAGGGCCACGAACAGGCCTTCTTCTTGCAGATCACGAATGTCATTATCAGCAGCATGTTTGAGAAATGGGGATTAGAGCAGCCAATTCCTTTGCAACTCTCCACAGGCCAGAGAACATTCCAGTCCATGTTTTTCTGTATGTACAACGCTTTGACTGATAATCTGTCTTGCAGTTGCACCGGATCATTTTCAGCAGAAGCTCTGGAGCAGGGGAGATCAGTGTACAAGGGATCCATTCTGCCAGATGACGATCGCCATCCGCACAACTCAGGCTGGAGGTCGCAGCTACTGTACATCCAGTTCTAGAAAACAAGAAACAAAAGCATTTTTAGTCAGTCTCTGAGACTTTACACAAATTCATAACACACACACACGCGCGCGCGCACACACCACACACACACACACACACACACACACACACACACACACACACACACACACATAGCGTGCCCACAAACAAAAATATGGAAGTATGTTTGTCGAAGGAATTTTGAACAACAGAGATGCATTTGAGACACACAGAGAGAAAGAGAGGCAGACAGACAGACAGATGGACAAACACACAGATAGGAGAGAGAGATAATTACCTGCACTTGATGTACACGCGGAGACTGTGGTACTCGGCTGCTGCTGAAGTTGGAGGCAGGGAACGTACTTGACAGTTGTGACGCTGGATGTCACCTCTCCCCAGAATCGATGGTAACGCAGCGTGTCCAATTGTCTTCTGCTCCTCCCCCATAGAGAGAAATCAGTGCTTTTCCCCCTGCCGAGATGATGTCTGCAGCACTTTTTCCACTGGTCAGAAAGTCTCAGCGGCCATTCTGAAGCTTGCGTTTGTTTTGATTTTCTTCAAGGCAATCCTTTACCCAGTCCAAACAATCTGGATGTGGTGTCGCATCCGTTTATAGCATGAAGAAAGGGATAAAGTGGCAATATTTCTGGACCTAGATGAGTTTCATCCACAGAATGTTTATTTCTTTGTGCTTTTTGGTCTTCATTCAGATTTCAGCAGAACAGCTGTGTAGATCTGCATGAAGCAACAACAACACAAGCAAATCAGTGTCTTCTCCAATGACAACTGTAGTTTTTGTTGACCGCACTGAAACTGCATTACCGACGATGAGTGTATCTGCATCCCCTTTTGCATGCAGAACTTGACACCCGATCCTTCGTAACACTTCGCCCAGATACTGTACAAATGCATGCTTGTTCTGGAAATTGGCTAGAAAATGTTCCCTCCTGCCATTGCAAACCATTTCTGGGGCGAATCTGATCTAAGATTTTCTCTGCAGTCATCCGGAATGTGACAACATTTGCTTTACCTTAATGTTGTAATAATGATTCACTCCCCAAAGTTTTCAACAGCTTTTTTTCATGTGGTCTTTGAGTAAGGCTCTTCATCTCCGAGAAAGTCGCGCCTTTTCTGGCACAGTGCACCGACTGTTAATTTTCTCGTCATCATTTTCTGTAAATAAGTGACTACTCTGAAAAGGCTGCGAGTCGCATTTCATCCGCTGGCCGCCCTATTTTGTTTTCTGCCTCTGCTGTAGTAGGCTGATAAGCTTGTGGAATGTTTCTTCCAGTTCTGAAATTAACATTGCATTGTTGATGGTAAACAGCATCAGCAGCATGTAAGTCCTGTGCGTACTCAATCCGCCCCTTTACTGCTCGAGCCCGTTTGTCTCCAGGTCCTCGTTGCAACATGCAAGCTCCAAATTAGCTTGACAGCTGGCTGTACGGATTTGACGCACACAGACATCGCCTTTCTTTGTGTGATTCTTCACAGGTGTCCCACAGAGGAGACAGTTGCTGGAGAAGTCAAATTTTGTTTGTGAAGAGCGAAGAGTGGGTGTCTCTAAAGTGGATGACCCTGCTTTTTGTGCTTTTAAATCGCGCTGAATGATCAATTCATTGCAGAACTCGAAAGATACCATCAGCAGTCTTCTTTACGATTCAAAACATTTTCCGGCAGTGAAGGTGGGAAAAATTACTCATCAAAATTTTGACCCGCATTTTCAACTAATGCTATGGCAAACTCGTTAATTAGTATGGTCCCTTTGATGGGGCAAAAGTTTCAAGTTTGAAAATGAAGTGACTGAGGGCGGAAAATGAAGCCAAATTTAGAAAGAAAAGGGGTTAGTTACCTCCAAGGACACAGACAAACAGATTATGTTGAAATGCTTTGAATATCCCAGAAAGTGCGATGACCATGGCTTTCGCTTAGATGTTCAAAAACTCATAATGTTATTCTGTAAACACTTTGAAGAAGCAGCTTCTGTTCTTTGTTTCTTCATTCTTTCTTTTCCTTCTTTCTTTCTTTGCTTCGTTTTTTTTTTTTTTTTTTTTTTTTTTTTTTTGTTCTGCCTTTCTTTTAACTATGTTTTGTCTTTGCGTTCCTAGTTTCCTTTCTGTAGACTTTTTTTTCTTTTCTTTTTTTTTTTCGTATTTGATTTTTTTCTTTCTTTCCTTCTTATCTTCTTTCTTCCTTTCTTTCCTTCTTTCTTCCATTCTTTCCTGATTGTTTTTTTTTATCTCCATCATTCTTTCCTCACTTTCTTTCTTTTCTTTCCTAAATTTTTTTTCTTGTTCCTTTCTTTTGTTCTTTTCTTCCTTCATCTATTTTTTTTTTTCTTTCGTTCTCTCATTGCTTCTTTATCTTTGTTCTTCCAGATATGATATCATTTCTTTCCTTTCCTTTCTTTCTTGCTTTCTTTCTTTCTATCGGTCCTAGCTTCTTCCTCTTTTCCTTCCGTGTTTCCCTCCACTTTTTCCCCCCATTTGTTTCTGTCCCTCTTTCCTCACAGCTACCCCCCCCCCCCCCCTGCCCCTACCCCTACCCCTACCCCTACCCCCACCTTCTTCAGTTCCTCTCAAAATTGTATCTTTTCTTAGAACCGTTCAAGCTTTCTCCAGTCATGAAAAAACAAAACCAAACAAACAAAAAACAGGAACAACCTGCTGGACGCTTTCAGACTTCAAGGTCTTGCCCAACCCCTGCGGTCTATTGATCCATGACACAGTTTCATCAGACCACACATCACGCGGTCTCAATAAACCCATGACCGAGAAGAATGCTCCCCCCATCCCCACACACACCCACACCCAGCCACCGACGCTACCGCTACCTCCTCTGTTGCAATCACCTCCACCACCACCACCACCACCACCATGACTTCCTGTCCACTTCGTTCTTCATGGCCCCATCCCCACCCTCTCCTTGTCTGTAACAGCCACTTGCATCCACCCCGTTCTCTTTCGCTCTCTCTCTCTCTCTCTCTCTCTCTCCTCTCCCTCTCTCTCTCTCTCTCTCTCTCTCTCTCTCCTCTCTCTCTCTCTCTCTCACACACACACACACACACACAAACACACACACACAAACACACACACACACACCACACACACACACACACACACACACACACACACACACACTCACTCACTCACTCTCAGTACCCCTCTCTCACTCTCTCTCAGTACCTCTCTCTCTCTCTCTCTCTCTCTCTCTCTCTCTCTCTCTCTCTCTCTCTCTCTCCTCTCTCTGTCGGTTAGAAAGTACCCAGGACGTTCTTTGGTCAATGCTGGAGTACTCTCTCTCTCTCTCTCTCTCTCTCTCTCTCTCTCCTCTCTCTCTCTCTCTCTCTCTCATCACAACACACACACACACACACACACACACACACACACACACACACACACACACTCACTCACTCACTCTCAGTACCCCTCTCTCTCATTCTCTCCTCTCTCTCTCTCTCTCTCTCTCTCTCTCTCTCTCTCTCTCTCTCTCTCTCTCTCTCTCTCTCTCTCTCTCTCTGTCGGTTAGAAAGTACCCAGGACGTTCTTTGGTCAATGCTGGAGTACTCTCTCTCTCTCTCTCTCTCTCTCTCTCTCTCTCTCTCTCTCTCTCCTCACACACACACACACACACACACACACACTCACTCACTCACTCTCAGTACCCCTCTCTCACTCTCTCTCTGTACCTCTCTCTCCTCTCTCTCTCTCTCTCTCTCTCTCTCTCTCTCTCTCTCTCCTCTCTCTCTCTCTGTCGTTAGAAAGTACCCAGGACGTTCTTTGGTCAATGCTGGAGTCTCTCTCTCTCTCTCTCTCTCCTCTCTCTCTCTCTCTCTCTCTCTCTCTCTTCTTTTCTCTCTTCCTCTCCCCTCTCTCTCTCTCCTCTCTCTCTCTCTCTCTCTCTCTCTCTTCTCTCTCTCTCTCTCATCTACCCCTCCTCTCTCTCTCTCTCTCTCTCTGTCGGTAAAAGTACCCACGTTCTTTGGTCAATGCGGATACTCCTCTCTCTCTCTCCTCTTCTCTCTCTCTCTACTCTCTCTCCTCTCTACTCTCCTCTCCCTCTCTCTCTCTCTCTACTGTGTCGGTTAGAAAGTACCCAGGACGTTCTTTGGTCAATGCTGGAGTACTCTCTCTCTCTCTCTCTCTCTCTCTCTCTCTCTCTCTCTCTCTCTCTCTCTCTCTCTCTCTCTCTCCCTCTCTAGTACCCTCTCCATCTCTTCTCTCTCTCTTTCTCTCTCAGTACCCCCCCCTCTCTCTCCTCTCTCTCTCTCTCTCTCTCTCTCTCTCTCCTCTCTCTCTCTCTCTCTCTCTCTCTCTCTCTCCGTCGGAGTCGATTGATCAATACCGCTTTCATGGAGACCAGATATGGTGCACAGGCCAGCGGTAGCATTTGTTCTCTCTTGTCTCTCTCTCTCTCTCTCTCTCTCTCTCTCTCTCTCTCTCTCTCTCTCTGTGTGTGTGTGTGTGTGTGTGTGTGTGTGTGTGTGTGTGTGTGTGTGTGAGCGCGCGCACGCGTGTGCGTGCGTGCGTGTGTGCATGCGTGCGCGCGCGCGTGTGCTTGTGTGTGTGCGTGCGTGTGTGTGTGTTGCGCGTGTGTGCGCGCGCGCGCGCGTGTGTGTGTGTGTGTGTGTGTTGTGTGTGTGTGTGTGTGTGTGTGTGTGTGTGTGTGCGTGCGTGTGTGCGTGCGCGCGTGTATGTGTGTGTGTGCTTGCGTGCGTGTGGGTGCGTGGGGGGTCGCGCGCGGGGGCGGGCGGAGAAGAGAAAGGGGACGGGGGGGGGGGGGGGGCGGACTTCAGTATCGGCGCGTGTTGTCCCGCGGTATTGTGTGTACGTTTGCAGGCTAAATATACCTCCAAGGGCGAAGACTGAAACAGAAACAAGGTTAGGCCGAACAAGCTCATTATTGAAAGTCTTCATTGTCCTCGTTTTCAATTGTTGTTATCCTCGTTTCCATCACGCGTTCAAAACTAGTCTTCCGCCAGAACCAGAGTAGGCGTGTATAACAAAGAGCTGAGTGGGGATGCACGCCTCATTTCTGCTTTCTGCCTTTGTGGTCCATTCAGAGACCTGTTCCTTTTGCCGCCTGTCCTTTCGCCGCTGGTTCCTGGACTTCGGTTGCCTGTACTTTTGCCGCACTCGCCGTGTTCCTTTGATGGGGAACGTTTCAGTTCTACCAAAGATCTTGTGACAGTTTTACCATAGATCTTGTGACGGTTCCACCATAGATCTTGTGACGGTTCCACCATAGATCTTGTGACGGCTCCACCGTGGATCTTGTGACGGTTCCACCATAGATCTTGTGACGGTTCCACCATAGATCTTGTGACGGTTCCACCATGGATCTTGTGACGGTTCCACCATGGATCTTGTGACGGTTCCACCATGGATCTTGTGACGGTTCCACCATAGATCTTGTGACAGTTCTACCAAAGATCTTGTGACAGTTCTACCAGAGATCTTCTGACAGTTGTACCACAGATCTTCTGACAGTTCTACCACAGATCTTCTGACAGTTGTACCACAGATCTTCTGACAGTTCTACCATAGATCTTGTGAAGGTGAGGAAATATGAAATTACAAAGCAGGCAGATATGTCTCTTTTTTTCTCTCTCATTTTAAGCACGTACATTGATTTATTCACGCTACGATTCTTTTTCGCCCTTTCGACGTTTGTGTCCACATCCAAAGGAGGACAAACACTGGTTTTAGATGACCACGCTTTGCGCATTGGGCAAAAACTAAGAAAACACATTATGTCTGACTGGAAGTATTAGCTGAGAGCTGCAGGTAGATCGGCATTTAACGAAAGCCTGTCAACACTTAAAACGAGACCGCCAGAGAAAAGCTATCAACCAGCGAACAGCACGACACCGGATGTCAACACTCAAAAAGAGACTGCCAGAGAAAACCAATCAACCAGCAAATGGCTCGACACTGGAGCAACCAAGTTCAATTTCTAGAACTGAGATGCATACTAAAAGAATGAGACTTTTTTTTTTAATATCAGCTATGCTTATCTCTTATTAGTATATTTGATAACCAAAAAAGAAAAAATCTTCCAGCCCGTTTATCAGTCAGCGTCATAATCTTCAGTGTTGTAGGCGGATAAGCAGACGAACGTTCGAACACATATGCACACACGCATGCGTGCGCGTGCGCGCGCGCACGCACGCACGCACATACACACACACACACACACACACACACACACACACACACCACACACACATAGACATGCACGCAAGCACGCACGCACTCATGCATACATGCACACGTACGCACATACGCGCGTGCACACTCACGCAGAGAGAGAGAGAGAGAGAAAGAGAGAGAGAAGTGATAACTGCACGGGTAAAAAGCCTTTTTATTTGCCATCTTGTGAAATACGCACCCCCTTTGCGGCGAAAGAGGCCTACAGGTGTCAAAAGAAAGGGCGGCGAAAGAAGATAGAGGACTCCCTTTCAAGCCTGTCTCTGTCACTCCTGCACTGTTCAGCCTCTTGGTGGTCCTCCTGTCCTCAGCTCCTTTTCCTTCAGGGCCTCTGCGGATTCTTGGGTGACCTATAGCTTCTGGCTGGGTACCCCAAGCCTGTCCTCTCTATCAAAACAAATGTCTTGACAGAGGCCAGTGTAAATGGCGACATCGTCTGTCACTGCACGCAAGTGTTCATTGTGGAGCAGCACCCCCACTCCACCCCACCCACAGTCCGTGCAGTCAAAGCATCCTTGCGGTCTTTGGATCACTTGCTCGTTTCACATTTGAACTGTTTTCTTCTGGAATACCAGTGTCCTCATTTTTCTGTCTGCGCTTTGGTTGTAGGTGCACCGAGTGTCCCAATTGTGTGTGTGTGTGTGTGTGTGTGTGTGTGTGTGTGTGTGTGTGTGTGTGTGTGGTGTTGGCATAGGAATATAAGCATCCTTGATACTGACATGAAGGAGAGCACTAGTTCTGCCCTTGCGGGGAGCCACGGTCACTTACTGCCAGAACCTAGCAATTTCTAGTGTACAGTGACCGTTGAAAACCACCATGGACAATGACAACACTGTGTTTGTCGGCCCGTACCTGATCCAGTACAGTAGAAGTCTTCTTCGTCACCCGCCCAGCGATGGACTTGGAGTGAGTGTACAATGCCAGCTGACAGATAGTGAGTGTACAAGGCCAGCTGACAGATAGTGAGTGTACAAGGCCAGCTGACAGATAGTGAGTGTACAAGGCCAGCTGACAGATAGTGAGTGTACAAGGCCAGCTGACAGATACCGGCATACTTCCTCGGTGATGAGGAAAGTCTTCACTGAATGGGAAAGAATGGCTAGTCTCTTCTTGGACGCCCCATACTTGTCAGTTTCTCCAGAGATATTCTGTATGACAGAATGTGCCTCTCTGCCTATTCACACGTCCAGGAAAAGGGCATACAGAAGATGGCAGAGGTTCGCCCATATCTCTTTTTCGTAGTCATTCCTAACGTTAAACTCTTCTACAAAACAAATCTTAAATAAATGTCAGCGAACCGCCCAGAGAAACGTGGACAAACGAGTCACAAGACAAAACACGATGCGTTGCGACCTCTTAGGTCTTCTTCAGGCAAGACACAAACAAATGGGACAACGAAAATTCACTTAGCTTTGATCGCTTCAGAGTTCAACGCAACGCCACGTTCAACGCCTTCCTTGCGCTGAACTCAGAAGCGATCAGAGCTAAGTGAATTTTCGTTGTCCTATTTGTCTGGGCGGTTCGCTAACATTTATTTAAGATTTGTTTAGATTTCCGCCTGCAGTCGTCTCACTTTGCAACTAGATTTTCTACAAAAGATGTCATCAAAGGACTGCTTCCATCTTTCTCATCATTATGAATTTCAACGTCACCTGTGATTACCAACTCCTTTTCCACCGTCACAAAATATCCTTCTGAAGTCCTGTCTCTGGGCATTGCTGTTGTCAATGCTCACTTTTGAAGATTTAGGAAGAAGGTATCGACGAGAAATAATGCCATGTAACTAAATGCATGCCACATATATGTTCCAGGTGCACCAACACCCAAGGTATTCCATTTAGACAGGATGGCCAAGAACCACAACCCGAGCTCCACCCATCCATCCATCTCCCGCCCGGAAACGGAAAATGAGGGGGAGGGAGAAGAGGAGGACCTGGACCCGGAGTTCGAATACACGGAGGAGCCGCACACGTCCCGGCGTCGGGAGATCCTGCACAAGCACCCGGAGATCAAGCGGCTGATGGGCTACGACCCCAGCATCGCCTTCATCGTCACGGCGCAGCTGCTGGCCCAGGTTTTCTTCTGCTGGCTGCTGCAGGACGCCTCGTGGACCACCATCCTCGTCCTGGGCTACTTCCTCAGCCCCTTCTTCAACCAGTCCTTGGCCGTGGCCATGCACGAGATGGGCCATAACCTGGCTTTCGGGCACCGCCACGCGTGGATGAACCGGCTACTGGGCATCTGGTGCAACTTGCCGTTAGTCATCCCCATGGCCATCACCTTCAAGAAGTACCACGCCGACCACCATCGCTATCTGGGAGACGTCATGGATGACACGGATGTACCTTGCAAGTTGGAGACCTACTTTTTCCACCATCCCCTGACCAAATTCGTGTGGATGATCTTCCACCCTGTCTTCTACGGTATTCGGCCGTTCTACAAGAACCCCAAACCCATCTTGGGGTGGGAGTTCATCAACATCATCCTTCAGCTGATCGTCAACTACGTCTTCTACGTCAGCTTCGGGATCAAACCGTTGGTGTATTTGTTGTGCGGCACGATGTTCGGGATGAGCCTGCACCCCCTGGCGGCTCATTACATCTCGGAACACTTCTTCCTGAGAGGGGGAGGGGCGACCCACTCGTACTACGGACCTCTGAACTGGATTCTCTTCAACGCCGGTTTCCACAATGAGCACCACGA
>CM031614.1:12075889-12085889 GCA_018398815.1 Conus ventricosus
TGCCCCCAGATTTCACATGAAAGGGAGCCTGCAGCCGGCCGTTTTGTCCGACCCGGCCGTTTTGTCCGAGGTTGGACAAAACGGCCGGGTCGGACAAAACGGCAAACGGCCGGGTCGGACAAAACGGCCGGGTCGGACAAAACGGCCGGGTCGGACAAAACGGCCGGGTCGGACAAAACGGCCGGGTCGGACAAAACGGCCGGGTCGGACAAAACGGCCGGCTACAGAGCCGAACATAAACGTTTGCGCGAGTGTCTCAGTACGCCCGGACTACCACCTAGCTCTGCGTCGTTCATTATGCACGCCCTCCTACACTGTACACGGGGGAGGTGGGGGGGGGGGGGGTAAACGTGGACGCACATGCGCAAACGCATGCGCAGTGATAGCGGGTGACCTGGGAATGAATCAGCGGCTGCCTTGGTGATTAATGCATGAAATCGATCTGTCTGAATGGACGTCCCGCGAAAGACGTTTCCACTGAACTAAAGGTGGGTGGGTTCTCTGTGCTTGCCTCGCGCGATTGCGACAACGGTTCTCTTCTCTTACTTGACTCCGTTCCAAGGGCGACGATCCACTGTTCCCGCCATGAAAAAAAAAAAAAAAAGATTCCTGCATCTTATCGGAACAGCAAACGGATAAACTGCTATTATTGACAGAACACGCTATGAGATTTACTGTATGTCTGGTTGAGTCAGGCAGAGCACTATATTGACAGAACACGCTATTAGATTTACTGTATGTCTGGTTGAGTCAGAACAGAGCACGCAGTTGCAATCAAACAGGGCAAAACTCCTTTTCTCATTGTCTCCATTCCACCCCCACCCCGCGCCCACCCCGCGCCCCCTCTCCCCGAATTCCGCTACCCTTACCCCCATCCCACCCACACTGCTTCCTCCTGTACAAAGTTTCCATTAGTCATAAGAACACTCTTTGTATGGAAGGAAGAAACGTAGGGGGAACGGGGGAAGAAGAAGAAGCAGGTTCTGAAAATTGGATTTTGCTACCAGTTTTCAGTTTGACTCTTTCGATGGCGCCCAACATTCTTCTTCTGCGTACGCAGGCTGATACTCCTGCGGACACCCCCGTATAGAAAGATCAGGATGAATCCCATCCACCCAACAAAGGGGGTGGAGTTTTGTGTGTATGACCGTTTTTTTTTTTTTTCTCGCCATTAAAGCAGTCATACTCCAACTTCGGGGAAGATGCGTGCTATGTGTAACGTGTCATCCATACCAACGGCCAAACTGGCCTTCTCTTCCGAAAATTGGTGATGGGATTTGACGTGTGTGCAAGATGTTATGCGTGCGTTCACACACGGAACCTCGGTTTATAGTCTCATTCGAAGGACTGTATGGGAAATGGAAGTCAGAACCAATGTTAACTCCGAGGGAAAAAATCCCCCTGTACCGAAACGGCCCAGCGGAGATTCGAACCCGCAACCCCAAGATTACCAGTCCGGCGTTCTACCACTGAGCTATTCCGACCCCCGGCGCCCAATATGAAAAATGACCTTTTTTCCGGCCTGTCTTTATGTGCTGTCGTTCTCAGGATGGCAGTATGGCGTTAGGTCTCCATCTCCCCATACCCCCTGCTAGATCATCTTTCACGGATGTGGACTGGCTTCACACCAAACGCTAATGCGCGAAAGCCTTGCTTTAGGTGTAGAGTATTTAAAAACTGGCACAATGACAAGTGTCTTGAGAATTTGCATCGTGTCTGAACGTTGATTCTCCTTGTCGTCTTTCCTATGGCCATCAAGGTACAAGCCAGGTGGTTCCAAGCGGACAGATTAAAATCAAAAGGAATGGGACTATTTTAGGGGCTGCCACCTGGCGCAAAGATAAGGTGACGGGTGGAGTGCAAAGGCCTGAAATGGGACGTCAACGAAGGGGAAGAGTGTGTGTTTGAAGATTGTGTGTGACGTCATCTGTGGGACCCCCCCCCCCCCCCCCCCCCCTCAAACAAGGGAAATAATTGGTGAGTTGTTCTTTTGATATCAATTATCAGCTTAAAATTAAACGCTGGCTCAAAGTAATGGTAGACCTCGAAAACGCTTTCGTGGACAATGTAGTGACTTAATGCTTAATCCTAATAATGGCGTGTGTCCACACTGATAGTTGAACGGTAGATGAACGTGGTAGCCCGGTGTTGTGAAGAAGAATCCTAGTCTCTCACAACAAGGGAAGTAACTCCGGATGATTTGAAACGGAGGTGACCGCGAGGACAGGGCTTAAAGAGCCATAGAAATTTTATACCATTTTTCCCCTTTCTTTCTTTATGAACACGGAGCTTGTGAATGATGCTTTAGGGGTCTGCTCTGGTCTAGGACTACACGAGAGGGCTGTGCTCTGAATATTTTCTATGTGGTTCTGCAGGAAGGGGTGTATAGGGGGCTGGTGTGAGGGGAAACGGGGACAGTTGCTAGTTTTCCCAATTAAAGCAATACACTATTCGGTTCTGAGATGTTGATAATATTTCAGAAATATATCGTAAGTGTACATACTTTTCATTCAGTGAAATGTCTTCTTCTTTTTTTTTTTGTAAGCTGAAGTCAGAGAAAGTCGAGGAGAAACGTGTTCTAATGATTTAGTTCGAAATACCTCGCGATGGCTCATGCAATCAATTACCCAGTGTTTTCTTCTTGTGTGATATTTTCCGTATGTTACGAATATAAATGAGAATCAAACGTTTCGGATATCATCGCATGTGATTTTTTGTTTGAAATGGCAAACTCGTTTATTCTTTTGAACTCTTTGGTTTTGATTTATTTTGACTGAGGTATGCGGTCAATGTTTTTCATTACTTGCCAAACAAATTGGACAGTTTAAAATCATATGGCTGTTTCACGTTTAAGCACTGGAGGCTTCCCTCTCTGTCTCTGTCTCTGTCTCTCTCTCTCTCTCTCTCTTCTCTCTCTCTCTCTTCTCTCTCTCTCTCTCTCCTCTCTTTTAACATGAGAATGCAACAGCTGTCTGAAATTCCCCGCGCACACATTGTTATGTATATTATTAATGATCAACCATGTTTTTGGCGTGAAAAAAAAAATTTTTATTTATAATGGAAACAAATTTACTTTGAAATGGAGCTGACCGACAGACTTTGGCCTTATGCTATTTCATGTTTAATGATTATTGAGCTTACTTAATTGATTACCTTTGTCGTTCAAATTTCATTGGGTTTTTTTTTTTGTTTGTTTGTTTTTGTTTTTATTTATTGCTAATTTGTTTCTGTTTTTATTTATTGCTAATTGTTTCTGTTTTTATTTATTGCTAATTTTATCGCATTTGACTGATGGGTCCTAGCTTTAAAAAAAAAAAAAAAAAAAAAGCTTTGTCAGTGTTTAATGCGCGCCAGTAAGTTCCCAGAATCACGCATTTCATTGACGGCCTTGTGCCGATGCCATGTTACGTGTACGAGGGGAGGGGGAGGAGGGAGGGTGTTGAGAGGGCGCTAGGGGCGGGGGAGGGGAGGGAGGAGGGCGTGGAAGAGGTGCTTCCAGCCCTGGTCAGCTCCTGTACACGTGTCCTGAAAACGAGGTCAATGTTCTCCTCAAAGATGAATATGGCTGCCCATGCATGACGAGAATTTTTTTTTTTTTTTTAAACGGACTAAATCGAGCTGACGCTCTCGCCCTAGCAAATGTACCAGGTGGTCAAGACTTTGTTGGTAAGAGTGCATTATAACTGGATGAACGCCTCCTTTCCTTTCACCTTATCTCTCTCTCTCTCTCTCTCTCCCATCCCCTTCCTGCCCTCCACCCTTCCCCATCCTTGTTCTCCCCCAACCCATTACGCTAAACGGCGTTTGGTGTCTAGTCCGTCATTCTACACACACACACACACACACACACACACACACACACCCCTTCCCTCAACGATGATGCCTCCCCCCCCCCCCCCACACCCCCACTTCACCTTCGCTTCTTCCCTCCCCTGTCCCTGTTGTTCACCCTTCTCCTACCCTCCACTCTCCCTCTGCACTTCTTCCTCCCCCCCCCCCTTCTCTCTCTCTCTCTCTCTCTCTCTCTCTCCTCTCTCTCTCTCTCTCTCTCTCTCTCTCTCTCTCTCTCTCTCGTTTCCCTCCCCAATGACCGTCTTAATTCTGCTGCAGAATTATCTATGCAGATTTCCTTTTAATTAATTAAGGGAATGTTTCAGTTCGCTTCCAAGAATTGGAATCACCGTTTTCACATAGTTATGCGAACCATGCAGTAAGTGGTCTGTTGTATGCTGTGATCATTTTGAACATTCTGCGTGTTTGTGTGTGAGTGTGTGTTTGTGTGTGTGTGTGTCTGTCTGTGGGGGGGGGGGGGGGGGAGGGAGGTATTTTACTGACGTTTTTTGCTTTCTTTATGAATTCACTTCTCACAACTGCTGCATAATTATTTCCTCCATGATAGTCTTGTCTTCATGTGATTTCATTCTAACATTTATCGGACGGAGCTTAATTAAACGCCGCAAATGAATTGGCTTCAGTCTTAGTTCAATGTGTCACCTTTGTGCTGACGAGAAACGATGACGTCACAATGAGATAAGTAACCTATACGGCTTTGTGTGTGTGTGTGTGTGTGTGTGTGCGTGTGTGTGCTTAACATGTACAAACATGTAATTTCCATGCACTGTGAAATGGCACATCAGTGGTGTGCGAATGTGGCTGTGTATGAGAGTGTTTCTGTCTATGAGTGTGTGTGTGTGTGTGTGTGTGTGTGTGTGTGTTGTGTGTGTGTGTGTGGTCTTGGTGTGGGTGGGTGGGTAGGCAGTAACGGTTGCCCGATTGCTTGGGACAGGTGATTACTTGCGTGCGTCGGGCATGTGATGAATGCTGCGACCTACTTGCTGTGCAAGAAGGGTCTTTTTGTTTGTTTATTTGGTGTTTTTTTTTTGTTATTGTTTTTTTTGGTGTTTTTTGTTTTGTTTGTTGTTTTTTTTTTGTTTGTTTTTTGTTGTTTGTTTTTTTTTTTGGGGGGGGGTGTTGTTTGTTTGTTCAGCATCTGCTGCGTGTATTAGAAGCTCAGCGTAATTTTTGCTGATATTGGATTACCATGGAGATTTGGCTTCGTGACTTTGCCAATTTTATCAGTGCAGTTGTTGTTTAGAACATCATCGACATCATCAATGTACCGGGCCAAGTGATTGGTTGAGTCACAGACCTTGGCCAGTCACAATGCAGCACACTGGTCGTCTAGTTTCGTCCACCCATTGGCTAAACGACGAGCGATCGAGTTTTCCTGGTTTATTCGTCATTTATCACTTTATATAGTTTAACATTTATCACTTTATATAGTTTAACATTTATCACTTTATATAGTTTAACATTTATCACTTTATATAGTTTAACATTACTGTCAGTTCACGGCCAGTGGCTTTGTAGGGAGGAGGGGGGAGAAAGGGGTTAAAAAAAAACTTTTGGTTGTTGCAGCTCTAGCACCATAGGTCTTCAGGGAGCAGTCTATGTCAGGACGTCAAGCGGTAACCCACCGGAGGAGACGCGGCACCGCTGCCGAATCGCCTTGGCGGTGATCAGTGGTACCTGTTCTGATCTGGCATACGCATAATACATCACCTCTCAACGCCCCCACGGATATCAATTACAGGGGTGTGGAGAAAGGGGAGGGGAGGGGGGGGGGTATGTTGGGGAACGGATAGTCCTTAGTTGCGGAGAAGGCGTGTGGGGATGGGGGAGGGGCGAATAGTTTCGTGGGTTTTGTGTGGGATTGACACATACGTGTATCATGTTGCACAGCATAATGTTATCATGTAGGATGGGGAAAGTGGGGGAGGGGGGGAGGGGCAGATCCGGCTACCAAGATGTTTCAGTCATAATTCATATCGTGTGTGGAAGGCAAATATGATATATTTGGGTTGAAGTATGTTTGAGAGGGTAGAGAGACAGAGAGAGAGAGAGAGAGAGAGAGAGAGAGAGAGAGAGAGAGAGAGAGAGAATGTGTTGTGTGTGTGTGTGTGTGTGTGTGTGTGTGTGTGTGTGTGTGTGTGTGTTGATTGATATTTGGGTTGAAGTATGTTTGAGAGGGTAGAGTGTATGTTGTGTGTGTGTGTGTGTGTGTGTGTGGTGAGAGAGAGAGAGAGAGGGGAGAGAGAGAGAGAGAGAGAGAGAGAGAGAGAGAGAGAGAAGCATGTCGTTTTCATTTTCTTTTGTCATGTTAACCTAAACGCTGCATCCATTGGACAGTAGGTATCCATCCGCCGGTTTGTTTGGTTGGTTGGTTGGTTGGTTGGTTGGTTGGTTGGTTGTTTTGTTTTGTTGTTATCTGGCGACTGTGGATTGAAAACGTACACACTGTCCAGAGTGGACACTAGCTGTGCAGTCTCAGTGCAGTGTCTTTGTGTCCACGTGGCCTGTGTGTGTGTGTGTGTGTGTGTCTGTGTGTGTGTGTGTGTGTGTGTGTGTGCGTGTGTGGTGTGTGTGGTGTGTGTGTGTGTGTGTGTGTGTGTGTGTGTGCGTGTGCGTGCGTGCATGTGAGTGTGCATGTGTGTGCGTGTGCATGTAGTGTGTGTGCGTGTGCATGTATGTGAGTGTGCGTGTGTCTGTGTGCGTGGCGCGTGTGTGTATGTATGCGAGTGTGTGTGTATCTGAGTGTGGTGTGGTGGTGTGGGGGGGGGGGGGGGGTTTGTTGTGTGTGTGTGTGTGTGTGTGTGTGTGTGTGTGTGTGTGTGTGTGTGTGTGTGTGTGTGCATGTATGTGATTGTGCGTGTATCTGTGTGTATGTGTGTGTGCGCGCGCGTCTGGGTGTGAGTGTGTTGTTGTTGTGTTTTGTCTGTATTTTGTATGGTTACATTTCTTGTGTTCATTACTATTTTTACCACCACCCCTCCCCCCCCCCCTTAAGTCCGAGAGTTACACATTAATCAGGATGACTGATGCTCTCAGCACAATGCTTAAGTACCTTGAGGATGTCAGTGATTTAGCTGTCAACTGATTAATGGCACGAAAATTGTGCAATTGTTTAGTATAAACCTTTTGTTGTTGTTGTTGTTGTTGCATTTCTCCTACTTGTTGACTGCCCAGGAAAGGCCTTGTGTGATCGGTTGGGCTATACTGATAAGAACTTTTCAAGACAAAAAAGCATAATATTATGTATATGTAGTATGTATGTATATATGTATGTATGCATGTATGTATGTGTTATGTATGTATGTATGCATGCATGTATGTATATGTATGTGTGTATGCATGTATGTATGTATGTATGTATGTATGTATGTATGTATGCATGCATGTATGTATGTATTATGTATGTACAGTGTATGTATGCATGTATGTATTAACCACACCTCCCGCTTTTCTAACCACTATCTGCTCCCCCCTCCCCCTCCCCTTCTCCTCCCTCGGCCTCCCGCCCCTCTTGCTAACAACCCCCATCCCACCACCGCACCCTTCACTCTCTCCTTCCACACGCATCAGCTGTCGTCTATTTTTCTTTTCTTCGTATTGTGTCGTGTCGCTGGTAATGGCTGCCCTGTAGCGGTGAAGCTTTCGACACCTCGTCTTCCTTTTTGTCTCATCTCCTTGATGATGTAAGGCTTGAGCTTCAAATTATTTATCCCGTTGTGCTGAAGTTCACAGGGCTTTTATTTTCTTTTTTTTCTTTTGGTATTGTTATACAATACAGCAAAACAAAGGTAAAGGAACAAAAAAAAAAAGAACGGGCCAAATGTTTCTTTGTGTGTGCGGGTGAGTGTGTGTGTTTTCAGTTTGCCTTTGATTGAAATCAATGACACGCTTGTTTACATACAAAGTACTGGACGAAAGTAGCACCAGTGCTAAAGGCGGGGGAGGTGGGGGGGGAGGAGAGAGGGGGGTAATTGTCTTGACAACCGGAAGAAACAGTTCGGTATGACGTCAGGCCAGAAAATGCTCTCAAGTTCTTTTTCTTTTTTTTTCTTTTTTTTTCTTTTTTTGTTTATTCTCCTAGTCTTTACCATTCGTGTGAGATAAAGAACAGCAGTCTCATGGGAATCTTTTGCTTTTTTTTTTTTTTTAATCGAGAAGAAGGGCGTTGGGGAAGAAGGGGGGTGGGGTGGGGGGTTGTATGGATAATGTGGCACATCATAATACTTGTCTGTGAAACACTGGACGTGTTTGTCAAGTCAAGTCATGAACACGTTATGATCTGCAAAGAGAAATTAAGAGTGGCCATAAAAACATGACTATGGATCTATAGTTTAACAAATCACACCCACCCATCCACACACCCACCCCCCCACCCCCCCACTTAAACAACACAGAGAATAACACACACACACATATATATATATATATATATATATATATATATATATATATATATATATATATATATATATGTTGTGTGTGTGTGTGTGTGTGTGTGTGTGTGTGTGAAAAATATTGTTAAAATGAAGTATTGATTTTAATACTTCATTTTAACAATATTTTCAACAGATGTTGCTCCTAGACGGTCGAGCTTTTTTTGATTTTCAAAGGACATTTTTATATTGTTCGTGATATATATATATCACCCGAAGTGCCACCTCATTTTTGCGACATTTGGACGTCACCCCATTTGTGCCATTTTTAAAGTCATGTGTGTGTGTGTGTGTGTGTGTGTGTGTGTGTGTAGATATCCTAAGCGGTTTTTCAGGGGATCATAATCGTGTGAATGCGTGGTGCACTTTCACGAGTTATTTCCCGTTTATGTGCGATGGTGCTTTTACGTTTCTGTTGAGAGCAGATCTTAAACAGCTTTATTGATTGATTTTTTTTTTTTTTTTTTTTTTGGGGGGGGGGGGGGGGGGTTAAGAAAAAGTGTGAGGAGAAATCCAGGAGAAAGAGTAGTACAAACTGCCCACAGGCGACTCACTAGATGCATGTTTCTGCCTTTGTTTTATCATTTCTCCTATGCTGTGTTCATCATCATTTCTCATCTAGTTGTGTCTCTTTACCTTTCGTCCTTCTCCGTTCTACTGGCTTCTGATTTCTCCCCTGTCTTGTTTCTCTTTTCTCCCACACCTTTGTATCTTCTCCTGTCTCCTCTATCCCCTGTTCTTCTTTCCCATTTCTCCTCTGACCTTTTCATTGCCCCTTTCTCCTCTGACCTGTTGACCTTGTCATTGCCCCTTTATCCTCTGACCTGTTGACCTTGTCATTGCCCCTTTCTCCTCTGACTGTTGACCTTGTCATTGCCCCTGTCCCCTCTGACCTGTTGACCTTTTCATTGCCCTGTCTTCTCTGACTGTTGATCTTTTCATTGCCCTTTCTCCTCTGACCTGTTGACCTTGTCATTGCCCTTTCTCCTCTGACCTGTTGACCTTTTCATTGCCCTTTCTCCTCTCACCTGTTGACCTTTTCATTGCCCCTTTCACCTCTGACCTGTTGACCTTGTCATTGCCCGTTTCTCTCTGACCATATGACCTTGTCATTGCCCTTTCTCCTCTGACCTGTTGACCTTGTCATTGCCCTTTCTCCTCTGACCTGTTGACCTTTTCATTGCCCCTTTCTCCTCTGACCTGTTGACCTTTTCATTGCCCTTTCTTCTCTGACCTGTTGACCTTTTCATTGCCCTTTCTCCTCTGACCTGTTGACCTTTTCATTGCACTTTCTCCTCTGACCTGTTGATCTTTTCATTGCCCTTTCTCCTCTGACCTGTTGACCTTTTCATTGCCCTTTCTCCTTTGACCTGTTGATCTTTTCATTAACCTTTCTCCTCTGACCTGTTGATCTTTTCATTGCACTTTCTCTCTGACCTGTTGACCTTTTCATTGCTCCTTTCTCCTCTGACCTGTTGACCTTGTCATTGCCCTTTCTCCTCTGATCTGTTGATCTTTTCATTGCCCCTTTCTCCTCTCACCTGTTGACCTTTTCATCGCCCTTTTCCTCTGACCTGTTGATCTTTTCATTGCCCTTTCTCCTCTCACCTGTTGACCTTTTCATCGCCCCTTTCTCCTCTGACCTGTTGATCTTTTCATTGCCCCTTTCTCCTCTCACCTGTTGACCTTTTCATCGCCCCTTTCTCCTCTGACCT
>CM031614.1:12090889-12095889 GCA_018398815.1 Conus ventricosus
GTCTGCAGCAATGCATGCGAGTCACTGGTACCACTGATGATCGTCCCCGGCCAGGCCGTCCTCGGGTCACCACACCAAGAGAGGATCGCCATTTTGTTCGAACCATCTGCGGGACAGGCGGCAAACAGCTGCTAACACTGCTCGACAGGTGCCTGGGAATCTCCAGCAACGAATCAGCCTCAACACTGTGCGGCGGCGTCTTCAGGAGAACGGGCTGGCATGTAGGCGTCCTCACAGAGGTCCGGTACTGACACCAAGACACCGGCAGGACAGGCTGCAGTGGGCACAAGCCCGAATCAACTGGCGCAGGCAGCAGTGGGGACGCCCTACTGTTCTCAGATGAGAGCCGTTTTTGTATTGACATGGCTGACGGTCGTGTCAGAATATGGCGTCGACCTGGTGAACGCTATGCTGACTCCTGTGTGGTAGAGCGGAACCCTGGGGAGGCCCCGAACGTTATGATATGGGGTGCAATTGGCATTAACCACGCCATAGGACCAGTCATCTTTCAGAACATTGGTCCTGGTCGCGGACAGGGTGTCAATGCACAGCGCTACATCCACCAGGTGCTCAGACCCCATATCGTTCCTTTTTTTGCGCAACACCCAAACTGGACATTCCAACAGGACAATGCAAGACCACACACAGCCAGGGCCACCCAGCAATTTCTTCAGCATAACAACGTTAATGTGCTGCCCTGGCCAGCCCTCAGTCCCGATTTAAACCCAATAGAACATTTTTGGGATGAACTTGGCAGACGGTTGGACCTCCTGCGTCCACGACCAGCAACAGCGGCTCAACTTCACCAGGCCATCGTCCATGTGTGGGCTGGTGTGCCAAGGGGACGCATCAACCACCTGGTCCACTCAATGAGCCGCAGGTGTCAAGCAGTTGTCCATGCAAATGGTGACCACACACGGTATTAGGACTTCAAGCTGGTTTGTCACGTGACCTTGGATTTTCCACACAAAGACATATTGCTGATGACATTTTCACACATTACCGGTGTAATGAATCAAATCACGTTGAATTCTCACTTCCACTCTGTACAATTGTGACCAGTAAAATTCGCCCCTAACCTTCAGCTTGTTTTGCTTTCGCGTTTTTTATGGAAGTCAGTATATATATATATATAGATCAGTATATTTAAAGTGCCTAAAACAATTTTTTAAGTGCTCAACCCCTTGGGGAGCAACATTAGTTAAAACAAGTAAAAAGATTCCTCTTTTTACTTGTTTTAACTATATATATATATATTAATTATATATGAAATTGAATTCTCGTGTAAGTTTAACTTTGGTCAATACACAAAAAAATCAACTTAAAATTATGAAGTTTTCTTAGTTTTTCACACTTTTTGACCAATAACTAGGGTTCAACCCAAAATTTGTCGAATATTCTTTTCTTGATGAATGCGTTTGTTTAGCTTTGGGGTGTTTTTTTTTTTTGTTTTTTTTATAGTAAACTACTTCTTTAATAACCAACTAAATGTTTTAAATGTGATAATTCACACACACACACACACACACACACACCACACACACACACCACACACACACACACACACACACTTTCGGTGATCGAAAATCAAGGGAAAGAATTTCAGGGAATTAATGACGACAAAACGGAAGCTATTTTGACCACACACAAAAAAATAAAAACTTTCTCCTGCAACCAATCCCCCGGATGTAACTGCTTTTTCATTGCCATTTTCTTAAAGATGGTTGAGGCGTTTGATGAAACTTTCTGAACGAGCGACCGAGTCGGTAAAGCGTGCTTAGGCCTAACTGCTTCCTTTGAAATCCGGACAATGAGCTCCACGAAGCTTTTGCTGCAGAAGCTACAGAAACTGGTTAGTATCTCTAGTTCTCTTTCGACTGGACTGTTGTAACGTTTGATTTGTTGGGCTTCTTCAGAACCTGATAAATCGACTGCTGAGAGTAAGTGTGCTACATGCCTTATTTTCACAGTATTTATAAGACGATAGGTTATTCCTCTGCTTTTCGAGTTGAGTTGAGTGGATGGTGAGATTAACGTCCTATCGACCTGAGGCCCTTAAGGACAAGTGAACTTGCAGACGTAGGTCTGCATCTTTAGCGGCATCTGCTTTCGCAGACAGAAGTGGGTAAGTATAGCGTGTGGGGCCGTCGTATTTCTCTCTCACTGAGCTCTTGTTCCTCTTGAACTTCGGTTCCGTTTTGGTTGTTGGTCGGCTGACGATGGGCGTCCGTGTATTTCGCCTCCTTTTCCCCACACAAAAGGCTGTCTTCAGGACCACCAGGTGGTCTTCTTCGTGCTCGGATGGCTATGGTCCTGTGCCGCGTGCGGCTGCCTCAAAGAGGGAGCGTCGAGCCGGACGAAAGTCGCTGGAGCGCTGCACGAGTCCCTTATCGTCGGCGGGTACACGCAGATTGCGACCGAGAGGGCAATTTTTCAGCCCAACCCATAAGGAGTGCTCCCATCTCTGCCTGACCTCAGAACATGGTATCCCCAGGCCACGGTAATTGCAGCTCCTTAGTAGTCATTCTGTACCTTTTAACTGCAATTTTCCAACTAGCATACGACCACCTTCTTTGATTGAATTTGTTCCTTTTGTGTATCCCTCTACATTCTCGCCGTTCTCTGATATACTAATCTTTCATTAGCTTAATCGAAAGATTTTTTTTTTTTTTTTGGGGGGGGGGGGGAGGTTGGGTGTCTGCATTCTGTTTGCTATCAAGGATCTGCTTTTTTTTTTTTAATGAACTTTCATCGTCAGTTCGTCATACTCCGTTATTTTCTGACTTAAAATCCAAGCAAAAAAAAAAAAAAATCAAACTCCTTGTCTTCTTCCCTGATTTCACGGACACTGTTGTTTCTGTAGTACAGTGTTGTACTTTTTGTACTTGTGTTTACATTTTGAGAGTGTCTATTGTTGTGCTGATGTATTGGTAGCGGTGATAGTGGTGGTGATGGTGATGGTAACAATATATATGTGCGTGCATGCGTACGTGTAGTAGTACTTTAATTTAACGTCTCTTCACCCTCAAGTGACATTAGACAATACGTACGTGTGTGTGTGCGTGCGTGTGTGCGTGCGTGCGTGCGTGTGTGTGTGTGTTCTTCTTCAATTTAACGTCTGTCCACGTTAAGTGATATTAGTGTGTGTGTGTGTGTGTGTGTGTGTGTGTGTGTGTGTGTGTGTGTGTGTGTGTGTGTGTGTGTGTGTGTGCGTGCGCGCGCGCGCTAGAGCATAAAACAGATGTACTTGGGAGTTTCGCTGGGAGGGGATGTAGTGTTGATTTGTTGAATTGTGTTTTAGTGTGCGATGGAATGATGTTAGACACGCGTTTCAAACTTTTTTTTTTTTCATCGGTTATTCTCAGGAGCAATCAGAGCTCAATAGAGATGGGACGTGTATAAATCTTTATTATCGTTATTTTTATTTTAGTCATTGTAATTGTTGTTGTTATTATTGTTGTTGCTGTTGTTGTTGTCGTCGCAGCTGTCGTCGTCGTTGTTGTTGTTGTTGTTATTTAAGTGAGGTCCTGTCTGCTGAGTGAAATTTGTGTTCGTTAAAGAACATGGTAACAACTGTGATACTGTTTTCCTCTCCTTAACTGAATCTAACTGAACGCCCCACCGATTAGGCCTACATTATTTTTTGGTTTCGCAAAAATGCGTTGCTATTGTAAAGAACGTTTCGGTAGCCTAAAGCAGTTGTTTATCCGGATGGCATATCATGCTGTCGTTAATATGGCGGGACCTGTTACGGTACAAAGCGTCCGCAGGAACAAAGTGTCTGCACGCGGACACTTTGTTCCCTGCGAACACTTTGTACCGTGAACTGACATTCAAAGTGTCCGCAGAAATCCTGCGGACACTTCGTTCCGCGAGGTGACATATAACTTACAAAAGCGGAACAAAGTGTCCGCAGCCGTTTCAGCCTCAGTGTGAGTGGGTGAATGTGCACGTACACACCCATGCGCGTGCATGCGTGCGTGCGTGCATGTGTGTGTGTGTGAGTGTGTGTGTGTGTGCGTGCGTGCGTGCGTGCGTGCGTGTGTCTATGTGTGTGTGTGTGTGTGTGTGTGCGCGCGCGCGCACACACACACACACACACGTGAGCGTAATCTAAATTTATGCGCTATTGCACAAAAAAGTAGGTCAACAAATTTTAAACAATTCAAAAAAATTAAGATGCACACACACACACACATACACACACACACACACACACACACACACACACCACACACACACACACGGTGCGCGCGCGTGCGTACGCACGCACACACGCACGCACGCACGCACGCGCATGGGAGTGTACGTACACATTCACCCACTCACACTGAGATTTCTGCGGACACTTTGAATGTCAGTTCACGGTACAAGTGTCCGCAGGGAACAAAGTGTCCGCGTGCAGACACTTTGTTCCTGCGGACACTTTGTACCGTAACAGGACCCCTTGAAAAGCAACGAGATAATGCACAGCAGTCCAAATACATCAATCATAATTATACCGAAGGGCGAAGGTCACTCTCGTGAATAGAACGAGGATTTTGTTGTCTTTCTTTGCCGGTTCACTTTGAAAGTGCGGACACTAACCAACAGGTAAGTCAGAAACAAAAACTGGAACACCGACTTCCAGATCTAAAGTTGAAAAATTCGAATATGAATGTTGTTGTTGTCGTACCCTGGCTAAAAGACTCCAGGGATCATCCGAACAGCCGAAGTATTTGAACACTATGGTACAAATGTATCAGCTGGGGATGAGAACATTACGTGTGTGACCGTTTTTGATTACCCCGCCACATGGGCAGCCACACTCCGACTTCGGGGGATTTGGGAGACTGATAATGTTATGCTAGGAGCTTGTCACAACTGAAGACAATCCCCGCATAACTATGCAGAGCATAACAACATTTTGATGTAGCCTTGGTGTTCTAGCCTATGTCAATTGGCCTGACACAGCCTTAAGCCGAGGCGAGAATATGAATGATTTTGAACATTTATGTTGG
>CM031614.1:12100889-12109615 GCA_018398815.1 Conus ventricosus
AAAATATTTGCAACTGCACCCTCGACATTTCTTGCCCCAGACTCCCTCTTTTCATAAAAAGGTGGTACTCATTAAGAGTATCTTAACCCCCTTTTGAAAACGCCCCACACAAAAAAGGGGGGTTTAGTACCGATGCAGTTTTTTAGAAACCAGTTTAAACTTTGCTGTTTTTTGGTTAAAACGGGTGTGGGGGGTATGCTGATCTTTTAAATCCCCATGATTTGGTGAGGTCAGTGACAGATTTCTTTTTTATTCCCCTTAGAGTTTTTGACAAAAGAAAGCGCCTTTTCAATGAAAAAACCATTTAATCACCAGCAACTAATAAATAAAAGGCTTTTAAAAGGATCTGAAACGTTTTAAATTTTAACACAAGACAGGTTTAAAAAAAGTTGGAAAAATATGGCCTGGCCCTTTATTTTCGGGGCACGACAAAAAGTATAACTATGACTGGACCCTCCTTTAAAAATCTTTCTTTTTTGGCACAATGTTAGCCGGTCCCTACAGAAAGAGCATAAAACAGAGGAAAAAATTTTATTTTGACATTCAAGGGGCTAACTGAGGGGGAATAGAACGAATAAACGACTCTATTCGTATTTTCGTTTGGTGTTTCTAGGTTCACAAGCACAGGCAAGATCGAGCAAAACTGATCCTTCTACTGGTTTTGATGCCAAAAAAAAAATACTTAGAAAATTTAGGGGACGCCATTAATTCTACAGTTGATTTACCTTCAAGTATTAAAAGGTCCCAACATGTTTTTACAAAAAAGATCGAAAGTGGACTTTGTTTTGGCAGGGTTTTATACTGCTGCCCCCCGCCTCAACTCCAGGTGGGAATAATAAAAACTATAAAAATGAAATTTTATGGGGCAATGAAAAAAGGGTTTGGAAAAAAAACGACTAAATTTGAGCCAGTATATTACAAACAATAAAAGAACCCCCAAGTTTAAGTCATTAATTCCTGAAGCCCAAAAACCCCAAAAGGCCATTGAAGACTCCAAAGCTTGCGGACTCTGTTCGCGAGACCATAAATTTTAAAAAGACAGCGCTTGTTTTGGATAAGGCTGGTTATTTGGTCTTTACTTACAAAATGTAACCCAACTATTAGGGAAATAATGTAATAGTCTCGGAAAAAACCAATATTTTTGTTGCATGACAAAAGCCCTGACAATACCCCCCAATATTCCGGGTAAAGCGTCCACGGCTTTCCCAGCAAAATTTTTTTTAATAAATTGCAAGATGATCAAGCTTTTTTTTTCCCCCATGATTTAAAAGCGGAGGGGTGGGGGTGGAGGTACTGAATTTTGGGCCCGGCCGCTTAATAGCCATCACTTTAAATTTTTGCAAATCCCAAAGGTGTTATAACGCTTCTAATGTGACTCCTTGCTCCTAAACAGTGTTCGTATTCGTTCTGCTAGTGTCGTGTCTTCTTTTAAAATTTTTTCGATAGTTTCTTTTATTTTTTCCCTTTGAGTTCCAAAAAGGGTTGGGTTTTAGAGTTAGACTTCTGTCTTGTGATCTTTCTTGTTCAGATCTTTTGTCTTTGTCTTATTTTTCTTTAATATCAGGTCCAAGTTGGCGTCATCAGCCTCAAACGATTTTTTTCTTTTTCTCTTTTTTATATGCTCATCTAGTTCCCTATTTTTGCAAAATTTTGTTTGTTAATTTGCCTTGACCTTCTCAAAGATGATAAGGGCGTTAGTTCTCGCTGGGAGCGGCGAGTCGTGTATAGCCCTTTAAAAGCTGTTTCTTCTAAAAAATGGTTTTGTTCTATTGCTTTTATTATTTTATCTGCCGATGATTTAATCTTTAATTCCATGTTTTGTATTTTGGGTTTGTGTTGGGAGTTCTTGTAGTGTGTTTTGAAATTTAGAAACTGCATCCTTATTAATTTTGGTCTAACAAACCCAAGGCGATTTTGATCTTTCCCTGGTCTTTGTTAATTTTACTCTTGGCTAAAAACTTTGATGGGTCTGGTTTTTGTTGTAAACCCAAAAGATTTCCTTGATCGCCCTTTTCAAACAAAGACCATCTTCTAATTTAAAAAACTTTGGGTCTATAATTCGGGAGGTTCTTGACCCAAACTTTTGTAAAAGCCCGACCCTCTTTTGTTAATCAGCCGCTTGAGGCGCTGAGGATGCCGTGTCAAAGGGGCATTTCCTCATGTCTTCCGGGTCAAAAAAATCATAAATTTTTCAGCTTTAATGCCGCCATGTTTTTAAATAATTAACTTTTTTATTTTTTTTTATAAAAAAAGCCCAAGCACTGGGTCGATTTTTAACCCTATAGAAACGAAAAGCCCTTTGGCGTGAAGGGAAATAAACGGAAAATTTTCTGTTTCCAAAAAATCCATCTACTATTTTCAATCAAATTTTACTGTCAAAATTTCCCCGCCCAGGAGCGGATGAAGTTTGTGCCCGGCTCTGCACGTCTTATTTCAAAATAGAACTCGCTTTAAAACAGACCCCCAAACAGGACAGTTGTAAGAATTGGGGCGGGCAATCGTTAAGAATTTTTATAAAAATTAGGGGGGAAAAAATATTTTTTTTTACACAATGCAGACATATTTTTTAACCTATTTTTATTATGGCTAACGGGAATGAAAGGGCTGCTTTGGTTTCAAGGAAATCGAAAATGAAAAAGCACTAAAACATAGAAAAGGGGCCGCAGTGTTAAAGACGGCAAAAAATGTAGCCGTAAAGTTGCGTATGGAAACCTTTTCCCTTTCCTTTGATTTTTTAGTTTTTTAAAAACGCTGGCCATACTTTCAACGAGCATTAAAAGACAGTTTTTAATGAACACTTTTTTAATGAATACAAACGTGTTTTTAGATCAACAGAAACCGAAGCAAAGTACAGCATTTTGCTCTCGTTAGAGTTTGAGTTGGTTTTGAACCCCCAAAAAAGCAAAAACTATTAAGGACCTATGAGTCAAAAATTTTGCAATTATTACGAAAAAGTGATTCATCATAAACAATCCGAAACAGGGGGAGCATTTTTTGGAATTTTAGTTTTGGTTTCATCAATTCCTTAAATATTTTTTTGCTGTGTGAAGATGAAAAACCGTTCAAAAGAGCAAATGAAAAAATTTTTTAATTAAAAATAAAAGAAAGTGCAATTACAATTGACGGGAGTCCCAAACCCAAAATTCGCTAGCGGGCTTAGACCTATCACATTTTTACGAAATAAGAAAATTTTTTGGGGGGGGGGGTAGAAATCCAACGCGCCCAGTGTCTAAAATTTTCATCTTCACAAAGTTAGGCTTTTATGATTATTTAACAACAAAAAAAGGTTTATGGATGACCTAAGTAAAAGGATAATGGTTGTCTGGAAGGGGAGAAAGTGAGAGCGTAATAAACATTCAAAAGAAAAGAAGAAGCGTAAACCCCTTAAAAGTACATTTTTTTTTTATTATATGATGCGCACTGAATATTCAACAAAACAATTAGATATGTATTAACTAAATTATTTTTATTTTATAAAAAAACAGTCTGTTAAAAAGGGTTTTTCCAAATGTCCTACAGCACCGGGGAGCCAAAAGAAGAGATAGCAGGGGAATTCGTGTTTTTAGAAAACCCCCGACATAAAAAACCTTTAATTAAAAAACCCTTACGCAAAAGAACAAAAATAGAGCAGGACCTTTCAAAAAACAGCCCCCCAAAAGAAGTATTCTGCCGCCTTTAAAGCTGTTACTATGTTAAAATGGAACATCGACTATAACGCCCTATCAGGAACGGTGTTTTGGCTCTTGCAACGGGGATGGGAAAAAACCCCCGCTTTTCCCCCGGGGTTTGTCTTTAGCTCTCGGCCTGTGTTCTTTTGCCGTAAGTGCGGGGGCAAAAAAATTAAAACTAAACTCCAAAACCAAAAAGCTAGTTTAACAAAAAACGGCTAAACTTAGTTCTTTAAATGACAATAAAAAGCGCTAGTTATCAAACATCCGGGTGAAGAATTCAAACGTTTACAGGGCCCATTTTTTGGGCTACAAAGACAAAAGTTTTATCTTCAAGAAAGGCGAGGGCAAATTTTTCTCAAAAGCCAGAGCCGGAAATAAAAAAGGGAAAGCTTAAAAAAGTAAACGAGACATTTAAAAACGTTCTAAAAAGTCACATAACAACACCAAAAGGTGTTTATACTTTGTTTTGAGTCCCCAAAGCAAAAGACCGTCGATATTTGGGTTTTGATTAAGTATTTTTTTTTAATTTTTTAAAAATATTTTGGGGTTAGAAAAGAAAGACAGCATGGCTAAATATATGAAGGGGCAAGACGAATTGTTTTAAGGGGTTTTCGAGAGAGAGGTTATCAAGAGCACGAATGATATTGATTTTAAATCATTGACCCCCAAATCGGGCAAGGTTGTTCATGCTTTTCTCAAGTTCCAGGCAAATAACAAAAGACCCCCCAGTTAAAAGTAAAGTTAGCTGTTTTAAGACTTTGTAACAATAATGAAGAAAAAGAAGTCTGGGTTAACTAAAACGACTATTTTTCTCATAATGACTTAAAAACCGGGTTGGGGGAAAGAAAGCTTACAAGTTTGACGCGCGCTGAAGAAGCTAAAAAAAGAGGGTTGGTTTGGTCGAGGGGAAGTCTTTGGGTTTTATTAAAACAGGCTAAGTATGCCCGATTGTAGGCAAGGCTTACTTCCCCTCCTCGGGGGTTGGTTTTTTAAAAGAGCAGTTTTTTTAAAAATAAAAATTCGACAACAATGTTTCAGTGGTGCGTTCTTGCAAGGCGATATGTCCGCGAAAGCGAGGAGGACTAACTATGGGGATACACAAAAACTTAATTCAATGGAATTCCTTTTCCCGTTAGGTAGCCAAAATTGATCAGTTTGAAGAACAAAAAAACCCTAAATGTTAATGTATACACATGGGTTTTGAAACAAAATTTTGGGGCAATTAAAGTGTCCAAGAACAGGCCAAAAAATAGGGAACCCCCCAAAAATCATGTGGACTTACTCCTAATGTTTTCGCGCAGGCTGCCCCTTACACTTGTACGCCAATGAGCAGAATTTTTGGCGCATACTTCAAAAAAAAAAACATACAAGAATTCTGCAAAAAAGTTTAACAAGAATTCATCTGGCAAGCCGCGAGTGAAATATAAAAAATTTTAAAAAATTTGTAGACTGTAAGACAGAAAAATAAAAAACGCCCCGCCAGGATCTAAAATTAGTTTAAAACTGGAAACGGCTGCAAAAAGTCCAAAAGTAGTTTACGCAGACTTGGTCGCTTATTGTTCCTTATGAAGGGCCAGCGCCACAAAAACTTCGAAAAACAGTCTTAATGAGTAATCATCAGATTTGTTCATTTGCCTTCATTATTGTTAGGTCGGATGGCGTTTATTCAGAACCAGAATTATATAGAGGACCAGATGCTGCAGAAACATTCTTAAAACGCATGCAGCAAGTGCGCAATGACTGTTCTAATAATCTGAATTTATCTGAAATCATAATGACGCCTGAAGACCAAACAACAGTATGACTCAGCCACGCATTGTTGGATTTGCGGTTTAGAGCTAACGCCCAAGAGTGTAAACCCCACAGTAAGAGACCATGATCACATTAGTGGGAAGTTTAGAGGTGCAGCGCACAGTAAATGCAATCTTCAACTAAAGTTTGATCCAAAGACATGGAAGCTGCCTGTATTCTTTCACAACTTGCGAGGTTATGACTCTCACCTTATAATGCAAGCAGTAACCAGCGCCTTCAGGGTAGCATGCATTGCACAGTCATCAGAAAAGTACATGTGCTTTAATCTAAATAATATGTCTTTCTACGACTCTATGCAACACATGATGGGCTCATTAGAGGCACTGGCTATGTCCTTAAAGTCCTGCCCAATAACGGAAGAATATTTTGACCCAACGCTTGTTAGAAAGGGTGTTTACCCTTATGAATACATGAACAGTTGGGAAAGGTTTGATGAAGACACACTTCCTCCTAAAGGCGCGTTTTTTCTAGTCTCAGAGGAAAGGACATTAGTGATTCTGATTACCAGCATGCTCAAGATGCTTGGCAAAAGTTAGAGTGTAAAACGATGGGAGACTATCATGATTCATACTTGATGGCAGATGTATGTTTGTTGGCGGATATTTTTGAAAATTATAGAAAGACCTGCATGAAACATTATAGCCTGGATCCCGCGCATTACATTTCTGCACCCGGGATGAGTTGGGACGCTTTCTTAAAGTTTACTGGAGTACAGATTGATTTATTGTCAGATTTACCAATGATTCAGATGATTGAAAACGGGTTGCGTGGAGGAATTAGTATGGCGTCGCATCATTACTGTAAAGCAAACAACAAATACCTAGATGATTATGATCCAAGTAAAAGGTCTAACTATCTCATGTATTTAGATGCAAACAATCTGTATGGGTGGGCTATGGCGCAATCACTTCCATTACGCAACTTTAAAATGTACACAGAAGACAATCCGAAAAATATTCAAAAAGCATTAAAGTGGTTGAGCAGTTTAACACCGGGTCAACAGCGTGGTACATTCTAGAAGTTGACTTAGAATATCCTCATGAACACCATGACCTGCATAATGACTACCCATTAGCAGCAGAAAGTCTAAAGATGGATCCAAGAGAGCCGCCTAAACTTGTGCCTAATCTTCGAGGCAAAAAAAAATTATGTCTGTCATTACAGACTTCTACAATTTTATTTAAGACATGGTTGAAGTTGACAGCAGTTCATCGCATAATTGCTTTTGATCAAGAACAGTTCATGAAACCATACATCATGAAGAACACTGATCTCAGAACTGAATCCACAGATGCTTCAGAAAAAGACTTTTTCAAGCTGATGAACAACAGCTGTTTTGGAAAGACTATGGAGAATCCGCACAAGCGTAAAGATGTCAGATTGGTCACCAGAGAGAAGAAGCAATTAAGCTGACTTCAAAACCTAATTATCAGGACTTTAAAAGATTTCATGATCAGCTTTTTGGCATAATGATGAAAAAAAAGAAAGTCAAATTAGACAAACCTGTATTTATTGGGTTTACTGTTTTAGAATTATCAAAGCTTTTGATGTTAGAATTTCTTTATGACTACTTTAAGCCCTGTATCCTGAAGTCCAGAGTACTTTACACAGATACAGACAGTTTTGTTATAGATATCCCTACTGAAGACATCTATAAAGACATGGAAACCGAAGTGGCTAAAGGAGCGAGTGGATGGTATGACACGTCGATTACCCTAAAGAGTCGCCTTTACATTCAATTACTAACAAGAAGGTTTTAGGAAAGATGAAGGATGAATTATCTGGAAAGGTGATCAAGGAGTATGTGGGGCTAAGGTCAAAAATGTACAGTATTTCAAGCCAGGAGAAAATCATTAAGAAAGCAAAAGGAATATCCCGCAGCGTTGTGCAGTCAAACATATCACATGACAACTACAAAGAAGCATTGTTTGGCAATAAGACTTTTCATCATGACAACGTAAAACTGCGATCTAATCTACATGAGATCAACACAACAGTTGTAACAAAGAAGTCATTAGATAGAACAAACACAAAACGGGTGTTTGTTAATCCGGAGTTTTCATATGCAATCGGGCACTGGAGGACGCATAAAACAGGGGTTTTTATATTTTTCATCAACTTTTATTATAAGATCAATCATAGCTTCATCCAATTCATTTAAATCTTTTCTCATGTTTGCTTGACGAGTTCGATTTTTTTTTATTATTTCAAGATATTCTTTTTCCCAATTTGGGGGTTTGAGTTGTAGGTGATCTGGATGATTTAGCATGCATTGATTAATCCTCGAAAATGTTTCCTTAATAGCATTACACGCCTGAAATGATTCCCGTATCATTTTCAAGGTCTCTTCCTTTACCATTCTTGTTTCGTTCTGCGCTTCCTTCTGGCCTTCCATTTTAAACCAAATATGTTTACGTAAATTAATTAAAGCGGAACTGTGCCCGGCGGGATTATCTGCAGTTCTTCTTTCACAAAAGATCTTTGAGGAGTGGTTGTTTTGTTGTGTCAGTTTCTCGTAAATAATACACGGGCGGATTCATCTTTACAATTCTTTTTATTTCATATGGGTCAACACTCCAAACTGGATCGGTTTGCCCTGATGCGAGTGTCCCCTTCTGCTTCTCCCGGTAATAAAAGGTACCTTACTTTCAATCCAAATGGTAATAGTTTGCCGGTATGAAGACTCTCCTTCAGCAACATTTATTGTTTTTCTTTTGATTGCTTGTACTGGCTTTAGCCTTTAAATTCTTCATTATTCATTGCGCGCAAAACTGAGGGCAGTCTTCTAACCATTCTGTGTTGTGAGAATTGTCAATAAGCTCTCTGTGATACTGGTAGGAAAAAAGTTTTTCGGATAACTGTTTGTTAAAGTTTTCGACTAAAGCCTGTGATCTGTGAACTCCTGGAATGCCTCTTTTAATGGTAACTCTATGTTTTAACAATAATTGATTCACTTGACCTTTAAATTCTTTTCCATCATCGACTTGAATCATGCGAGGATAAGTTAAGGGGCCTCGTTGGTATATCAGCTGTATAGCAACAGCAACAGCAGAAGCACTCTTTTGTGTTAATGGTTCTGCATCTTTGTATCTTGAAGCTATGTCAATGATGTGAGTGCGTACTTAAATCTTTTTCGTCTAATCCTATCAGAGGGTAAATATAGAAGTCCATTTGAGGGTGTCGTTTGGAGTTGTATTGACAAGTGTGGTCTCTGTATTCGTCTAGGAGGATGCCAAGGTTTTG